>CM035418.1:7614943-8159943 GCA_020310875.1 Ceratopteris richardii
GTTTATATATGTATGCATGTTTATATGTGTGTATATGTGTATGTATGTGTATGTATAGGTGTGTATATGTGTGTATATGTGTGTATGTGTGTATATATGTGTGTGTATGCATATGTGTGTATGTATGTGGATGTGTGTATGCATGTGTTTATGTATGTGCATGTACCTTTGCTCCTTCACTCGCTCGTTCGCTCATTTGCTCTCTCTTGATCCCAACACAAATGTTCTGGTAAGAATCAAATTTTTTTTGTTTCAATTCCTTTGAGTGGTGCTAAAGCATGGCAGCCAATTTCCCACCTTCGCTACAAGCATCATTAGCATTCAACGCTTGTAGCGATGCTGATTATGAGTGTCATATAAACCACACTAGACATCACTTATACAATGCTCTTGGTTTATTTTTTTTATTCTTTTTCTTGGGCATCGCTTATGCGACACTTTTTAGCAAGAGAATTGCATAAGCGACAGTCCTCGCTTGTTTTTTTCAATTGGAGGTGTTGCTATGCGCCCGTTATTCTTGTAGTGATTGAAGCTCTACTTTCAAAGTGCATGGGTGATCAATTAAATCATTCAATTATATTTATTATGTGCTCTTCTAGCACTCTTCTCTTGCATAATTACTTTATTACAAATTTTATAATTAGTCCCTTATTGAGTTGAATATTCCAAAAGCTTATTAAACCTCCTTGATGTGATCTAAAAGAGAACAAATTTTACCATACTATTTTAGATATCTTATCCATATCTCTTCCGAAAGCCTCATTCGAGAACTTTCCATATTACACATATGAGGCATCAGTTATTGTTTTCTTTGTTTCTGATCCTCTAGAATATCTTCTGGATTGAGTTAACCTTTCCTTCACTTTTTCTTCTACCATCTTCTCTTTCAAAAATTTGAGTCTACTGTTTTCCTGAGAAGTTTTCTCTTCCCCAAACTTTCTTGGAGAATTCATGCACTTACCTCAACTATTGATGTAAAATGTAAAGTGGGTGAGGGTGTGGGTGTGGGTGTGAGTGTGGGTGTTTCTTCTTGTTTTTTGTATTTTTTAAAAGAAGTTCAATTATTGAGATCTACTCTTTCAAAAGCTTGAATTAATTTAGAATTGATCATGTTCATTACCTTTTCCATTACTTTTTCTTCTACCATCTTCACTTTCACAAATTGATGGCATTTTCCATCTATGCGCTCTCAAAGAAGACATTTTAGGGTGACCTAAGTGCTTGCGCTTGAGCAAGTCTCCTATAAATGTGTCATGGGAAAAGGTAACCTTACGGGAGTGGCTACTTTTGTTGCAACATGAGAAGACTCCAAGTTCAAACCCGGCCTACGTTGGTGCACAAGCCATACATCTGTGCCTCCTAAGTGTCCAGTTCAATTTCTAGTTGTTAATCCAGTAATCTTGAGGTCGATTACCCTTCTTTATGAAATATAAAGGTCCCATAGCTACTATGTTCATTCACCTTTACAGTTGCTTTCACATTCAGCAGATAACAGAGTAATGGTAAAGAGAGACTCTTTAAAATACTAATAATAACAGAGTAATTATAAAGAGATACTCTTTAAAATACTAGAAATAATTATGATATAAAACTCTAATAGGATTCCTCATGATATGACGATATCAGCAATGCTGGTTGATCACCGTCACCTAAAAACCACAAAGAGCATTCCTCTGCTTAATTCTGCAGCTTTTCATACAACCTTGGATCAAATACCCTGTAAAGTAGGAATACCAACTGCGAAAGGTTCGCGTTTTGTCTTCGAACTGGTTCAACAGAGATGTCATGCTACTAATATCATAGCCTCCAGCTCCATCAAAGCATTCCGTGGATAGCAAACAGCTACGCAATGTTCACTGGATTGTGTGCATCTTGACAAAAGCAGAGACGCTCACGCAAAGCCTTTCTCAACTGCCCACTTGTCTAAAGCAGAGGTGTTTATCTAAAAAGTACAAACCATTGTACGAAGCTCGTCTCAAATGCACATTTTTCTAAAGCAGACACAAATCATGGTACAAAGCCTTTCTCAACTGCACATTCTGGTTCTCAAATTATATAACTACCCTTGCATACTCTCCGAAGGAAACACATCTTGTCTTTTGATTGTGTAAGTATTACAGCGACTGAACCGAAGAACCATGCAGACGAATCTAATGTACTCCTAGAGTGCATGAATTTTCCATCATCAATGTGGCTCTCAAATTAATAACAATACTTGCATACTCTCCGAAGTAAACACATCCTGTCTTTTGATATTGAAGTATTACAGCGACTCAACCGAACAACTATGCAGACGAACCTAATGTACTCCTAGAGCCCATGGAAACACAAAAGAGATAGCTATAGACCCCATGAGAGGCACAAGAGATATATATATGAACAAGATAACTCGGATTTCCTCCAGCAATGCCTTACAAATGGATTCATCTGTGGACAGTTTAGTAGACACAGTCTCTCTAGACTTACTTGGAAGCTCCATTAATTGTGCGACCTTATAATCCTTACAAACTCTTTTCTCTATGTGTTTACTTTACACCTGTTCGAAACGTAGGATGTATGACTCCTGAGACATCATATGCACGTACATTATCTGAAGGCATAAATTTCCATGTGGCACTTTGATGAAAGGTACCCTCTGGTGCTATTCACTACCATTCATCCTAGCAGAACCTTCCTATGCATCCCTTTTTTCTCTAAAACAGCGAAAAAAATAACAGCCATGTCTTAGGTTTGGAACATCAAAATTTATAAAATCAATATGACATTGCTTGAAGCAGACTCATATAGAGCAAAGCTGCACAAATCCTGTTCAGAAACGCTGTTGCATCGGGTGGGATTCCATTTTCATCCCATGCATGCAGAGAACCCATCAAATGTTCTCTGATTCAATGCAAGCTTTTCATCTGCAGATTACAATGGCGATCCCACTAGCATTTTCCCTGTCAAACTGCATGATAGGACCCAGACGAAGAAGAATTCATGCATAGCTCAAACCCATTTTCTGCAGCTATCAAGGGAAGGCATACCACTTTATTGCGGCATCCTTTACTTCATGCTATTGATGCTCCTATGTTGTTGCTCTTACTGCTTCATAATTTGGGGTGAGAATCCTGATGATGCTGCAGCCACATGTTTCAGCTGTGACGATACATGCACATGCATGGTTGATGATGCTGGCAAAGGTGATGATGCTATTGTTGCACATTTGTTTTGCTGCAGTTGCCATGCCCAGCCTCCTGCACCAATTGCAAGAGGAACAACTGGTGGAACTGACAGAAAGTCCAAGTGCTTGTTTGGGCTGGTGGCCATGCATGTCATAGCCTGCTGGGCCCCGAGTTTGGCAGGCTGCAAAAGACAGTTGATACAACACTTTGTTACTTCTCAGAAGAACACAAAAGATAATGTATCGTTGTACTTCATGGTACAAGAACAAGTTCGCAGATGAACAGATGAACAAGAAATGCAGAATAGAGTGGATGCTTCATTTTGGAATTGCAAAGGACTAACTTCTAAATGGTCATATAAACGAATATATTTTACGATTCTTGTGACATTCCTACTATTTACTGCTGTGACAGTCTCCATGTTAGGCAGATTACATTCATATGTGAACTTCCTCTACATTTGTCACTAGCAAGACTAGCTTTAAAGTATATATATTCCGACATCTTCTAGCATCTATGACTGTATGTTAAACTAACACATGCTCTTAAAGAACCACGACGGGAATTTAGAGTCTGTAACTTTCTTGGCTTGGCTTAAACAATTAATGCATTACTACAAGTCTTCAAAGCAAGTCAAGAATCAGCATCAACAACTGTCACAATCTCCCAAAGGTATCATGATCAAAGAGCAAACAGGATCTATTATCATCTGGACATTGGATGACCGAGAAGGCCTGATCTAATGGATGAAGTCCACATGAAGGTGCCATAAAAATACAGTGCACGCTCCCTGGGGATCCCTTTATCCTTCACATTCAACGGTTCATGTCGAGCTGATTTGCAAGTCTTGAAACCTGGAACTTCAGTCTAGAGACCCAAAATGTTACCACTACACCATGCACTATCCATCCTCATTGTTGTAACAACCAGATCACGAGCACAAAATGAACATGCCTTCATTATTGCCTGTGCATTAACGAATATGATTTTAATCCCACTTGGCTATGATTGTAGCTATGAATGTAGCCATTATTTCATCTTGAAATCTGAGGTGATCATGTTATTCAAACTCGTTTTATTTGAAGGGGAATGACTTCCTTCTGAAGTAGGATCCTGATGACAATCGCTAGATCGTCATGTAGAGGATCCTGCAGATTTGTGTTGATAGTCTACATCAACACACTATTCTGTAAGACAGTTTACAGTCCATTGAGAATTCATTGCTTGCATTAATGAATAGAGATACGAAAAGCAAGAGAAAGACAACCTCTCTTTCTCAGAACCATGCTCTCTCCTAAAAGCATATTTGTGGCATATCAGCAACAGGATTGCAGAACTATAGCAGATCAAGAGATGGAAAGATGAAATGGAGGAATATAGGATAAGGAAACATTTCCCCTCGTGATGATGGAACGAGAATATAAAATTAAACCAGAGATAATAAAACTTTATCTTCACAGTTGAATCAAGACCCTTAAAATGGGAGACTCTACCTCTTAAGGACCCACTGGAATCTGAAACAATCGGACTATAAGCAGGGGAGTTTTCAGCACTCAATGTTAAAAGAGTTTAAAGGTTACCACTGATCGATTTCAAAAAATTCAAGAGAATGAAAAACAAGTCAAGAGATCCCAGTGGGTGAAGTTTCTGCCCTGAAGGTTGAGAAGGAGTATAAGTTACCAGTGATCAATTACAATCCATTCAAGAGGATAAAATGCAACAAGTCAAGGACATCAAACATCATCACGATCATGAGGAAGGCATCAAGGACATCAAACAAAGGCTTGGTAAGGTGTTCAAAATCTCAGACCTTGGAGATCTAAGATATTTCTTAGGTATTGAAATCATATATAAGGATAGTGGTGTCTGGCTTATGGAGAGAAAGTACATCTTGGATGTATTGAAGAAGTATGAACTCACAAGGTGCAAAGCATTGAGCAACCCAATGAAAAGAAGTATGTAATTGACTTCAATGGAAGGTAATCAAGTTGAAGATGCGCTCCTATACAGGCCTATAGTGGGCTCTTTGAACTATGCCACTATCACAATGCCTGACCTAGCATATACAATTGGTGTGCCATCCCAATTCGTGCACACACCTAGATAGCAAAAGGAGTACTCAGATATCTCAAGGGTTCTGTAACTGAAGGTTTTTTGTATCCTTTTGAAGATGGTTTGCAAGTGAAAGCATCTACATATGGTGATTGGGCTGGATCCAAAGAAGATAGGAGGAATATAAGTGGATATGCAGTGATGCTAGGCAAGAGGGTCATCTCATGGATGGCAAAGAAACAACCTATGGTTGCCCTATCTTCCACACAAGCTGAATACAAAGCATTAGCACAAGCTACATGTGAGATTATGTGGCCCAAGAAGCTCATGATTGAATTGAATTTGCATGTCAATCAGTTCCCAGTCATGTGTGACAATATGATTACGTGTACCTATCTGCCAACCCTATGTTCCATGCTAGAACCAAGCACGTAGAGGCACATTAGCACTACACCAGAGAGAAAATGTTGGCTAAGGATGTACGAGTTCAACACATAAGTACCAAGGATTAGTGTGCTTACATGTTCACCAAAGCATTGGACTCAATCAAGCTAAAACAGCTCAAAAGAGGCTTTGGAATGATGGAGCTAGGTTCAAGACATGAAGTTTGAATCTTGAGTGGGAGTGTTGAAAATCAAGCTCCAACCTTAAGAGCTTATGGACCCTTTGAATGGATGGCACTTGGAGCAATGTAAAGCAAGAAGCCAAGCATGAATACTTGTACTCAAATTTGAACTTGAATCCCTCTCATAAGTACACTCAATCAATCACCTATCACAGCTAGGTGTGATCAAGCCTATAAACTAGGAAAAGATCTCCCCATCATTTAGGGATCTATTCAAACTCTTATAAACACACATTTTACTTTGAAGTGAAGTGATCTCACATATGTTATCTTTTCTAGGATATGTATAAGCTAGTAGACCCCTTGCTAAGCAAGCATCCTACTTGCTTAACGATTCTCATCATACTTTGTGTTTCCATATCTCACACTTACATTTTTGTGTGTAGGAGCTAGTTAGCTTTGAGTGATGAGTAGAGTTCCCTGATCATTTTGTATCCAATTCTTGTAATATTTGGTTCTGTTAGAAAGATATTATTGTCTTATAAAGTTGGCTTGAAGCTCAAGTCTAAACTCTGCATATTCTGTGAGGAATCAATTCTAGAGGGAATAGTGGTCTCTATGTGCATGCCTAGTGAAGGCAATAAGTAGTTTGTCTTGGAGGCATTGGTTCTCAGAGTAGATGCAAGTATTTTGAGTGACATAAATTTCATTAGAAAGATCTCATAGTGCAGGATGAGTATGAAAAAGTTCCATGATTCATTGTCCAAAATCTCAAAGAATCATCACTTTAAGTGAACAAAGGCATCTATGAGCATACCTGTGAGGCCATATATGCTTCAAGCTACATAGGGAAGGTGTACGTTCTCCTATCGTAAGAGAGATAGATAGCTAGAGAAACACACACACACACACACACACACACACACACACACACACACACACACACAGAGACAGACAGAGAGAGAGAGAAAGAAAGAACTCCACAAATCCAAACCTAGCTCCTTTATTCTCCCTAACTTTTTATTTTTCTCTTCGTGTCATCCCCGTAGAAAGCCTGTACAAGTTAACCACTAGATACTTTAGCGATATAACATAATTCATGATGGATAATGGAACAGCCATATGTAGCTATACAAAATTGTGGACCTCCATTAAATTACTTCCCCAATGATAGAGGTAGAGGGTTTGTACACTTGTCATAATTGAAACAACAACAAAATTTATTATTTTAGGACCTTATAGTATACAATCATGGTGTCCTTTGATGCATGGAATCATTTCAAATATTTCTTCCAACTCAAAGATACATGCACATGAATCCAAGCTACTTGATGTGATTATCTTGTAGCCATATTTCATAGTTTGAATTAATTTTCTAACTTTATGTAGAGAAAAAACCGTAGAATTGATCCACTATTTATATGTACGAGGAGGCAACAAATAAAATTAAAATCAATTTCATTAGTATATGGAATACAAATTATCTATCAATACAACTTAGATATTACAAGCTATTCCAATGCCAAGTGATATAGTGAGATATGACTAATCAAACATAAAGATCAAGCTAGCAAGGGATTAATTTAAGCAAGGGATGATCGTTTGGAATAATAAGCACGTATTATGGGAGATAATATAATTATAGGATAGCCATATAATAATTCATAAAACTTCAATGCACTAAATATTAGAAGTTTATAACAAATTCAGAGAGCTAAATCCCAATCTGTCTAGTCACTTTTTAGGTTTCTAGCTATCTAATTCATTAGAATTTATTCTATGACTTTTAGGTTTAAACTTGTCGCTTTGGCTCCAATCGCTTGTTCTAAATTTGGCTTTCCACAAATTTTTATTTTCCTAAGGTTCATTGTTTAATTTCAATGACCCCATTCACACTTTAATGTAAGCTAGCAAATTAAAATGATGTGTCATTTTCCTAAAGTTGATTGTTGAATTTCAAGGATCCCATTCACTTGAATTTAAGCTACCAAACAGTGAAAATGATGTGTATGCAACTTTACTCCCATCCTTCTTATCCATTTTCTCCTAGAGTGATCTAATTTGCGCATGTCACCATCATGCACACTCCTATTTAGGACTCTTGGGATAAGCCTTGGGTTAGGAACCTTGGCTATTTTTTTAGCAAATACCTATCCCAAGGCCATGGAATAGTAACATATATGAGAGAACATGCACAAATAGACTAAAAAACATACTCAAGATGCAGACAAAAGTCATATGCTACAATTATGATAATAGTGTACAAGATGCACATATGTTCAAAGTTACATTTACTTGGTAACATGATAAATTGAAATACTCACTACCCATCAATACCAAAGAGATAAAGTGAGGGTAAGGGATAACATGAATAGGCTAAGGTAAGATCTCGAATGAAACCTCTCTGTCAAGAATAGAGACATCTCCAAGTGTATGAGCATACACTCCTCCTAGATCACCTCAATAGCGTTATGAACACCTCCAAATAAGAGCTCTATTAGTAGAAACAACAAGTGCATGTCTTGATGAGTAGCATACCTCTCCTTGAAGATTACATGAGCAACATTGCAGTAGAAAACTAAGAATGAATAGTAGTAGCTCCTCCACAATAGCACACACCTCAAAAGTGTATAGGAGAGTATATATCATAGCCCTTCAAGTCTTGTGGTATATAGACATACACCCCCAATAGCTTTTCAATAGAAGCTACATGTAAACTCAACTTAGGAGTGATTTTGACTTTTGTTAAAGCTAATTATAGCTAATGATTGGTGAGTCTAATTTATTTATAAACATCCAACCTATTTTTTTGTTATATCTAAATAATTAGATAATAATATCTTGATTTAATAAAATATTGACACATGGCATATAGACATGTTCTTTTTCAATCAAAAACCAAACAATATGGGTTTACTTTTGGAGGGTCTTAACATCAGTGAATAGGCAAGTGTTCTATATGGTTGGATTTCTCTCTTTGATGAGTACATCAAGAAGATTTGGTTACCACAAATACTATCGCTTGACCATTTTGTCAAATGGTTTGACCAAGTTTTGACTTTTTCCCTAAACCTAATATAATACAATTATTCATGAGTATATATAATGATTGATAATATGGCCTAAAATAATAGAAACTAGAATTTCACAAATTCTTAAACCTAAAATTTTATGAATTCCCCCTTAAATTATGATTTGTGATAAAAATAGAAAGAGAATAATAAGAAACAAAACTCACGATACTTCAACCTTCTATTTCTCACAAGCCTACGGTGTGGAATGAATATATCCATAGGTAGAAACTTGAAACTATGTTGAGGTATGCCTTCAAAGTCCAAACATGAAGTCAAAGTATGAAACGTGAGTTCCATAGATCCTAGGGCTGTTGCATATTAACCTATCTTTTTAACTTGATGTAGATATATTTCATATTCAAATAAAATTCATAATTAAGAACCCTTTGATTTATGCCTTTACAAGATTCTGGTGTCTAAGCCAATCTACAAATAGAACTTCTCCACCATCTTTTGATGTCCATATCATCATACCTTCAAGATAGGATGAACTTGAGAAAGAAACATAGATGGGTTTTTATCAAACAATCATAGATGGCTTTCACTAGTAGCTACATCACAAAAAACAAATACATTATTCTTTTCCTTTCCTTAAAGAGTTTTGGGTAGAATACTAGGAGTTCATGGAATCAACGAAGTGAGAGAAGAAGGAACTACAAGTCAATCAAGCAAAAAAAAGTACTAACATGCACTCGTGAAAAGTAGTAGACAAAGATCTTTCTTAGACACTCATAGATCTTATAGCAAGTTTTCTCGATATGATGCATACTAAAATGAAAATATTATTTTTAAATATGCCAAAAAACATCACTTCTCTATCTTATTATACACAATTCATTCACTCATGTAAAATACAATTCTCAAATACTTTTTCATCAATGCAAATATAGATGTGATGTTCTAAGAAAGATCATGCATTTATAAAACTTCAACAAGATTGAGTTCGATTCACTCTGAGGTAGTAAGAACTTTTATTCCTATGCCTCTCACAAGAAAAGTCTACCTATCATCACAAGAAACATGTTTTTGTTTGATAAATCAAACAGACTCGAAGAAGCTAAGGTCAAGAGTCATGTGCTTTGAGGCATCACTATGTAACAACCAATCAACAAAGTTTTCAATCTTCAAAAATTATGGAAAATACGAAATCTTCCTCAAAATAGTTTATGGTGTTTAATGCCTCAACTTGTCCATTTGATGTTTCATCATTTATCATACTAGCCAAATTTGTTTCCTGTTGTTGTAGCCTAAGTGAGCACTCAAGTATATTATGGCTAGGATTCTTATAGTAAAAACAATTTCCTTTTGTTTTTTTTTTCTTTTTAGAATCCATGAGATCATGTTGTTTTATCCTAAGTGAACACTCATTTATGTAATGGATATGCTTCTTACAATAACAAAAATTTCCTTAATGGTTGTTTTTGTTTAAAATTCATGAGATCGATTTTAGATTCACTTTCATCCTCTTAATTTCTATTGGTTTTTGGAATCAAAAGTTGAACCAAAACTAAAAATATTCTTCGATTTATAGCCATTCATATTCTTGCCTTTACCTTTTTCTTCTAATTTTGTAGCTTGGGCTAGGGCTCTCATGTTATTTGCAATTCTAGGCTAAGTATAGACTACTGTTCCTATAGCAAAAGATTTTACAACTTTCTAAATGTGACCACTATTTTAGTGATAGAGAAAGGATTAAGGAAAGATATAGAATAAGGCAAAGAATTCATAATGATGGTCACAAGCTCATCATCCTCTATGAATACATCAACATTAGCTAATTGATCAACTAGATCTTGAATTCTAGTTAAATATGCTTGAATTCAATTTCCTTCTTCCATTCTCAAGTTGTGTCTCTATAGCTTTAACTATTTCTTTCTTTTAATGTTCAAAGTATAGAATTTTTATTCTAATTTATCCAAGATTCTTTAGATTTTATAAAATCTTACACGAGGGACTATAGATCTCTTCAAGGAAAGAGATATGATGGCTAAAGCTTGCACCTCTAGTATCCAATTTTCTTTGATTTTGAGAAGCTTGTCCACTTATAAGAGTAGCCTAAATGGGGTTTGTGGTTTAGTAGATGTAGAATCATTATCACTACCTGCTTCTGTAGTAATCTCACATATTCTATCTATATTTGTGTTTATCTAGCTTTATAAAGACATGTTAAATCACCTCAAACTATGCCCAACACGTCTCTTGCTATCAAGAGATTATTGAGCATAAAAATCCAAAAAGAATAATTAGAGATAGCTTCAAGATGATCACCAAGAAAAAATATTCCTAAGATACTAGATTGTTCTCTTTCTCTCATCTCAACTAGTTTTAGATACAACTTGAAAAGAAATCCTATAAGCAAGTTCAAAAAATTCTTGTATTTTTTACACTTAAGTAACCTCAATAATTACTAGATAAAAAGAAGGTCATTATCAAAATGAAATTAAGGTTTTTTGTGCCAAGGTATGATCACAAGAAATCCAAAGGGACATAAACAAGAGCAACTATATGCTACGATAACTATGCAAAGATTCTCTATAAGCACTTCTAGTACCATATTAAAAGCTCAACCTATAAGATAAGGGATGGAATAGTGATAGTGCCAATAGATATGCTTTTCCAACTTTGAACGATTCAAGTTGTAGGGGAGCAAATCATTCATTTATAGAAACAACATAAGGTGTCTATAAACCTTGAGTTTGATGTGTACTACCTAGGAGCAAGAGAAAGCATGAACGTATGAAAAAAGTACTAGAAATAAGATTTTCAAACCTTTCTCTCTCAACAAGGACTTCCTTTGATCATCTTGACCCTATTTTAGTAGATTTGACCTTGTTGACCAAAGTTGACAAGAGATTGACCACTATTGACCAACCTTGAACCAATCATGAAGTGTAAAAAAAACTCGTAGAGAGAGAGGGCAAAAATAGAGCTTCTATGTGCTAAAAAGTTATGGCCAAAGAAAAAGTTGATCAAGGTCAAACTAAACCTTAACCGTCAGCTTTATCTCCTTGACATCTTGCAAAACCTATAAGAACTTGAGCTTTGTTACCAATTTATTAGCAAATACTCAGTGCAAGACATTGAAATAGTAATACATATGAGAGAACATACACTTATCGATTTGGAAACATACTAAAGATGTAGAAAGAAAATTATATGCTACAATTATGGTAGTAGTGTACGAGATGAAGGTATGCTGCAAACTACAACTATACGGCAACATGATAACATGGAAGACTCGTAACCCATCAATACCAAAGAGAGCAAGTGAGCATGAGGGATAACATGAAGAGGCAAAGGTAAGATCTCTAAAAACACCTCTCTCTCAAGAGTAGAGAGATATCCAAGTGTATGAGCATACACTCCTCCTAGAGCACCTCCATAGCATGAAGAACACCTCCAAACAATAGCTCTAGTATCAACACCACCAACATCAAGTGCATGTGTAGATGAGTAGCACACCCCTCCTTGAAGAGTACATGAGTAGAATAATAACAAAAAACCAAGAATCAAGAGCACTAGAATTTCCTCAACAACAACAAACCTCTCAAGGAGAGTTGTTATTATAGCCCTTTGAGTCTATTCTTATATAGACATACACCCACTATAACTTTTCAGTAAAAGCTACATGAAAAATAAGCTTAGGCGTGATTTTTACTTTTGCTAAATCTAATTGTGGTTGATAATTGCCATATCTGCTTTAAGTATTTTCCATTTTTTTTAATGTTAACTCTCAATCATTGGATAATGATAATTTGATTTAATAAGATTTTGACACTTGGAATCAAAACAAGTTCTTTTTAACCTAATAACAAGCCGATTGGGTTTTAGGTTTTGAGGGCCTTAGAGTTCGTTAATGGCCAAGTGTTGTATGTGGTTTGAGTTCTCTTTTAGAATACTTAGGGGCGAAAATGTGGTTATCTCAAGTACCATTTCTTAGACCATTTTTTTTCAAATGGTTTGGCAAAATTTTGAGTTTTTATCCTGAAAATAATCTAATACAATTGTTCATGACTATATATTATGACCGATAATAGAACTCCTCAAATTATAAAAAATAGAATTTTACAGATTCCTAAACCTTACATTACATCATAACTTTGTCCTTGGTCCAAACACAAAAAGTACTTGGCAAGTCCTATGCCTAACAATGTTTCCACCTTCTAAATATCATTTTCCTTAATAAATGAGGGAAACTATCTACATCCCAAAGCTTGAAAATCCCTAGTAGAATTCGTAGGTAGCAATGCACTCCAAGATATTAGATATTCTAAAATGAATTGGTTTCTAGAGCATTTTGTTCTCCCCTAGTGTCCTATATAGAGAATGATCCAAACCCTCATTTTTTTCAAAGAAAAAAACACAATATATGGAAGCTTTTTGATTGGATATTCCTAGAGTAACTTACGCGCCACTAGACAATGGTAGGTAGTATTAAACAACCAATGATATGTCAAAAATTTAGGAGCTTCGATAGGGGAAGAGAAAAAAATGGCATGTGCATGGATGAAAAGGAAGGCTTGGATACTGTTTGGGTATAAGAAAAAGAGAATTTCCTCTAAATGGTTACAAGCATGTGGAAGAAGTACTTACACCTTTATAATTTGATAACTACTGGCTAGGTATTCTATCAAGCATCCTTGATGTGTACAAGCACTATTCACATGGGAATGTCCTTGAGGGGGCTCCCTTGAGGTCTCTTGGAGGATATTCAAACCATTTTTTTAAATATAACTTCTCTACTCTACAAGAATCCTCTAGGAAGAAGAGGATGATTCTAATAGAAAGTGCAAATGCTACCGCATTCCTTTAGAGATATAAATCCATCATCACAACTCTCCCTCTCTCTCTCTCTCTCTCTCTCTCTTTCTCTCTCTCTCTCTCTCTCTCTCTCTATATATATATATATATATATATATATATATATATATATATATATATATATATATATATATATATATATATATATATATATATATATATATATTTCTATCTCTAATAAATCTCAAAAGGATCTATCAAATGATTCGATATCAAGTGCAACCTATCAAATGAAAATGATGCGTACAACTCTCCTCCCATCGTTTTTATCTTGTTGCTCACAAAATAGATAACTTCTAGATTGATCTATAAGTATGGACATGTGGCCGTGATGTACACTAATTAGGAACCTTAGGATCACCTCCAAGCTAGGGACCTAGCTAATCTTGTCCTTGTGCCACACAGAAAAAGTAATGGCCTACTCTAAAATTCAACATCGGTCCTCTTTTGCAATGCACTTCTTGAACTTGGGTAGCATCCTTGCATAAACAACCTTTATAAACATGTCAAAATCTCATTCCTTTGTACTCACATGCTCACTTTTACTTTAACTACAATCACTTTCTTCTTGATGATGTGATAATTAAGTTCGATGTGTTTAGACTTGGAATGAAACACGTGACTTTCTTCCCTGGATGCACACTACTCATATTTCCACAAAGTAGTGGTACTTGATCTAGTTCCAAATTCAAGCTAGTGAAGGGTTTCTCTAGCCAAATGACCTCATAGAGAACTTATGTCAAAGCCCTACAAACGCAATGGGAATGAGAGAAACTATGGTTTGCCTCTTTGAACTCCGTGAGACTAGTTTGCTTTTAAGCATGACCACCTAGCCACTGTTTCATAACATCCTTGAATCCTAACCTACTCACATCTATGCTTTGACATGCAACTCCTCTTCATCTATGTAAAAGAGGGATTAATACATTAGCCTATAATATGTCTGAGTAATCTTTTTGCTATGAGAATGTGTGGCACTTTAAAAGTCTAGATATGTTGAAAAGGTACTCCTACCACATGAGATATATCCAATGCTATAAGTGTGCCATAGATAAGAGAAAAAATTAACATATTCCACAACTTCACATTCGTGGCTACTAAAGATTAGGGTCTACCCCCATTGATGGTATTGAAACTACACATGTCTCACTTTGTTAATAAGTCAAGGATGTACTTCTCTTTTTACATGAGACATATTCCAACATCTTTGTATATCACTTTAATGCCAAGAAATACTTCTATTATCTTAGATTTAAGAGTTTAAACTCAGTGCAAGATTCTTCTTGATCTTGGTAATTACCATCACCATTACTTATTATAATAAAATATACAATAAACATACATCACTATTAACATACATATAAAGGTAAATAACTCTTTCATTTTCCCTCATCATTTTGGTATAAGGGTCATCATCACTTTAAAAGTGCTCACCTCTAGAAGGTAATAAATGAGTCTTTGGTTCTAAGCCCATATGTCTTGCTTATGGACATATAGGGCCTTCTTAAGCATGGAAACATGATGATGAAATATCTAGTATTTAAGGACCTTGGGTTGTTCCATGTAAATTGTTTCTTTTAAGTCACAATTTACAAACACACTCTCAACATCTAGTTAATGAACTTTCCAACCATTGGCAAATTGTATGAAAATCAAGACCGTTATTGTTGCCACCTTTGCCACTTAAGTGAAGATCTCTTCGAAATAGATTCCATAGGTTTGGGAAAGAATTTTGGTAATATACCTAGCTTTGTACCTAGAAAAAAATCCATTCAAATTTATCTTGTTACATTATCAACCCATTTGTTTCCTATTTCTTTCATTTCCTTTGTCTTGGGCCTCAACACCATGTGATTTTCTTCTATAGAGCTCACATATTCCATGTATTGATTCCATCCTTTATAAATACGTTCTTCCTTAAAACAACTTAGGTCTTCACACTCAATACCTTTACTAATGTCGGCATAATGTTTTGACATGAAGGCTCCATAATTTAGCATTTGAAAGGAGTATTTTTTTCTTGAAGAGCTTCTTGATTTACTAGGGTTGCAATGGGCTCAGTTTTCCACATCTCCATCATTGGGATATTTCCAAGGGATTCAAGAAAAAGTATAGATTTCATTTTGAGGAAATCTTCTCTCCATTTTTTTAATACAAATAGATTGTACATGTTTGTTGGATTAGTTGTCAAAGTGAGGTTTAAGCTAGTCCAAATCGATCTGAATGCATTCGGGGAAAAAGTGAACCTTGCATAGGCCTTTTAGATTAAGGGGTGATTAGTGATGGACCAATGAGAGTAATACATTATTCTTTTTAATTTGATACATACCTCTGATTATGCACATGACTAACTAGCTGATATAGCAATCACTTGAAATGTTTCCTAACTTGTCACATAGATAGCATCCATCACCATTGTTGTCTATAGAATAGACACTTTTGGCTCCTATTCCTCTTGCTCTACCTCTTCCTCTTCAAGAAGGGCCTCAATTTCTCTATTTTTGATTGCTTGGTGAGCCTTCTCCTTGGCCAAATCTTTCTCTTTTTTAGTAGAGCCACCACATCTTCTAACTTTACCTCTTGAATGACTTGCATACAATGCTTGAGCTTGTTTGCCTTTCCAGATTCCTCTTCTTATGTTCCTTTATTTGGCTACCATTAGAGCTAAAAGTTGTTCAAATTAGGTAATGAATCTTTTAAATATGTTAAAATGGTGTTTGCTCTTCATTTGGCATCATCCAGTAAGGCATTTAAAGTGTGCACCACTAGGTCAACACCCTCTACATGACACTCTATTGATCCCAAAGAGTGAATTTCAATATATAATCATTGATTCATATCCCCAAATATTGTTATGATTTTGTATCTCATTTTATAGTTGAAACTTCCTTGAATTTGGAGTACAACCTTTCAAGATTTTTCCAAACCTTACTATTTGTAAGGTGTCCTCCTTCTTGGTTCTTCAAATGCTTTCACGATGTTGACTTTCCTATGGTACCACTATTGGGACTCAGTGATTATGATAGACCTATGTGGCTTACAAGCTAATTTGAACCTCACAATATATGTAAAAAATACCTATGTAAACCAAAATTTAACTTTATTAGATACAACACAAGCATTTGCTTCAATCTTTTGTTTGCACAAAGGAGACTATCACATCTCTATAAGAAAAATATTCTAATTTAAGATGGCTGCCTAAAATTATATAATAAATGCCACCATATATTTACAATTATGTGTGTTGTACATAGGATACAAAAAGAATAAGCCCAATAGTTAAAAGAACTCAAGAAAACTACCCTAGCTAATAAAGGAAATTTTAACCAATACAAATGGATGAATATACTACAAGAAGTCTTGAACACAACTCAGAGATAGACAAGCAAGTCAATGTCTAATCATGCAGTGAGATATGGCAACTCAAATTGGAACAAAAACAAGCGAGTGGGCATATTAAGCAAGGGTCTTGGTTTCCTCGTGCCTTGGTTTCCTTATTCAATATAACTAAGAATAGGGACAATGATGTAAAATCATGGAGAAAATTATTCATCATGATTCATACATTGATTTTTCTTCAAATCCAAAACTGCATCCACGAAGTTATAAGTAATTGAGCAATCAACCTTTCATAAAGAAAGTGAAAAACTGATTGGCTGGCTAGTTTGAACTTAATTTCAAATTCAAGGAGACTGGAATCGATGCCCTTTGGCTCTCATTTGATTGGTTGATGCATAGATTTTCTTTTGCGCTCTCTCTCTCTCTCTAACTTGTATTTTTTATTCAATAAATTCATGTGGTATTTCCATAATTTCGAAAAGGACTTAGAAAGATTCACTTAGTGATGCTTTTGAAGAGATCATTGACGCCAAAAAAATGGACTACTTAAGAGTTCAATTAAGCTTTGAAACCTATGATTTCCTACAATTATCTCCATTATAGTTCAATTAAAATCAATATTAATAGCAACTAGACAACTTGAACATAAAGAAGTATAAAAATTAATATTTCATTTCTGTTTATGTGGTTACTTGTTCCATGCAAGCTATGATTGTTGGCATATATAATGTCATAAAACCATTTTGCTTTGTGTGTTGAATATTTTATACATTCAACTTACAAGACTTCAAAACATGTTCCTTTTCATGCTTTCCCACCAACTATAAAACATGTATGTAGATGTGTATGTATAAATGTCTTTCCACATCTATCTATGTATCTATGTATGCATGTATGCATGAATGCTTGTTTACATGTATGTATGTATGTACATACATACGCATGTACATACATACGCATGTATGTACATACATACGCATGTATGTATGTATGTACATAACTATGGATGTATGTACGTATGAATCCATGGTTGAATGTATGTATATATGTATGTATGTATGTATGTATGTATGTATGTATGTATGTATGTATGTATGTATGTATGTACATATGTATGTATACAAGCATGCTTGTATGCATGAATGTTGGTAAATATTCTTCCACGTGCATGAGGCCACCTAGTATTTAATATATGTTAGTAGAGGTTGAAAGTCAAAGAATTATGCAAATCCAACCAATCATACCCATGTATATGGGATCCATAAGTTGTTCTATTGAGGATTTGTATTCTATATAAATGAGTTAATAGATTTTCAGCAAGAAATTTATTTGGCAAAGTTCTATCACCTTTCATGTCCTTCAAAAGTTCATGATTGTTATGAAATTCACACTCTTATAAAAAAAAATTATTTTCATCATCACATTTCAAATTTATCTCAATGCCCTCTTTCAAAAGAACATCATCCTCAAAAATTACTGCGAGGCTCAACCATATATGGTTTCATGAACTTAAAGTGTGCAATACCATATTCTTGATTTTTCCTCTTGTAATGGTCTATTGAGTATCACAAAGTATATTCCAATATACATAAATAAGTTTATAGTTTTCAATGTTCAACATGCCCCTTATTTGGCTAGTTCATGACACATTTGATGTACACTGGAAGTCCCTTATCATCTTTGTAATTTTTAATGATATACAATTTTTATTTACATCCTCACACTTCAGCTTCATGTCATTACCTTCTTTCAAAAGAAAATAATCCTCAATAAGTGTGTCCTATATGTCTTCATGAATTTATAGGCCATAATACCCTACTCTTTATTTTCCTCTTGTAACGGCCAATCAATGTGAAAGAAACATGTTTTAAAGTATATGTAGATTCCATGATCTTGCACAACATGGTTCCAACTTTGTTTGAAAGAAATAGAATATTTTATATAATGAGTTAATTCATATGTATCTCTAGAACCATCTTTCGATTTCACTAGACATTTTTCGTAAAAGAAAAGTTTGTTACAATTTTTCTTAAGTGAAGAGAAATATTCAAAAATCATGGAAAAACATAATAAACCTT
The DNA here is from genome assembly GCA_020310875.1 of Ceratopteris richardii. Classification (NCBI taxonomy): domain Eukaryota; kingdom Viridiplantae; phylum Streptophyta; class Polypodiopsida; order Polypodiales; family Pteridaceae; genus Ceratopteris; species Ceratopteris richardii. The sequence continues at coordinate 7,634,037 of CM035418.1, forward strand.
AATAGGCTCAATAGTTTGATCCAAGTAATTATAGTTTGAAAGTGACAAGCTCCCTAAACACCAAATTCACATGGAAAAGATACATGAAACTAGTTCTCTCTTAATTGCATCCATTGAAGCATTTCTCATATTTTTCTTGATAATTTCTAATGTAGAAAAATCCTAATGAAAATCCAAAATATGATGTTGAATTTTGAATTTTGAGCTTCTCTAAAGCTTCAAGGAAAAGTAATTTTTAGGCCTGAAAGGATTCCCATATCATGGAAGGAACAATGTATGCCCTTGAACTATTTCAAGGGTGATGCATCACACTATGCTTTCCTTCTTTAGAGCTCCATGAAGATATCCCAAGAGTAGAAAACTGAGCTCCAAGCATCACACATGGTACTCCACACAGAGACTACAGAATATGCAAAAAAACACAAAAAAACACAGTACACAAATAGCATAAACACAGACTTCGTAGGTGTTACAAATGCAATCAAACTTACACTCTGTGGCTAACCAAGCCACTATATGTTTTATAAAAGAACATATACAAAAGTGTTCGATGTCCATTTGGCCTTTCACATGGACCCCAACAATAACAATCTCTCACTAAAGGCCAATATGGCCAAAGTAACTATGGGAGAAAAATGAAGAATGATAAAGAATACCCGAGTGTAAGTATACAAACTATGCCTCCCACCTAATGGGCATGTTACATAGTATACAAGTGACTGTGTAAGATTCAAGTGAACTCCATCAAGTGACAACAGTGTCAAAAGCTATCCTCTGGTAGAGCCTTAGTTAAAGCATCTATAGCATTATCTCGAGTATGAACCTTCTCAAGAATAATGAGCTCACTAGCTAAGCAATCTGTAATGAAGTGATACCTCACCTCAATGTGATTGGGCTTTGCATGATAGACCCGATTCTTAGCCAAAGCAATGGCACTCTGCAAAGGAGGTACATGCTAAGGTAGAACCATATGACAAGCAAGACGAGAAAGCCATAATGCTTCCTTACATGCCTCACTTGCTGCAACATACTCTGCTTCTATGGTGGAAATAGTTGTACATTCTTGAAGAGGAGATCTCCAAGAGATAAAACCTCCAACAAAACAAAAAATATACCCTGATGAAGACTTACGGTTGTCTACACAACCAACATAGTCAAAACCTATGTAACCAATAATGGATGCGTTCCCTCTACCTAAGCATAGACACTTGTCCTTAGTGCCACTCAGATATCTCAAAATCATTTTGACTGCTTCCCAATGTGTCTTGCCAAGATAAGACATATATCTGCTTACAACTCCCACTACAAATGCAATGTTTGGTCTTGTAGCTACCATAACATACATGAAACTACCAAAGTAGATTGATAAAGAACTTTGGCCATGAATTCCTTCTCAACATATATCTACTTACAACTCCCACTACAAATGCAATGTTTGGTCTCGTAGCTACCATAACATACATGAGACTACCAAAGTAGATTGATAAAGAATTTTGGTCATGAATTCCACCCTACATATTGAACCTGTGAAGTACTTTGGATACATACTCACTTTGAGACAAATAAAAGCATCTTTTACTCCTATCACGAGTAATGTGCATGCCAGGAATATGTTTGAGATCCTTCAAATCCTTCATATCAAATGTCTGACTCAACTTCTTTTTAAGACTTGACAAGTCATAAGAGGACTTCCTAACAATCAACATATCATCGACATAAAGTATCAAGCATATCAAGCTGCCATCTAAGCATCTCATTGCTTCGAGAATAGCTTTGAGACTTCATAAAAGCATCAAAATTTTGGTACCATTGTCTAGGGGACTGTTTAAGTCCTTATAAGCTCTTCTTGAGCTTACAAAGTAGACTTTCTTTTCCAAGAAACTACATATCCCTCTAGTCATTCCATATAGATCTCATCCATAAGATCTCCATGCAAGAAAGCAGTTTTCACATCCATTTGGACTAGCTCTAAGTCCTCCATTGCAATGAATCCAAAGCAACATGTGTAGGTTAGTCATCTTGACCACTCGAGAAAAGATTTCCTTGAAATCAACACCATGTTTTTGCTTAAAACCCTTTGCAACAAGTCGTGCTTTATACTTTGGAGAAGCACTATCTAATATGAATTTCAGCTTATATACCCATTTACATGGTAAAGCTTTCCTTCCCTTTGGCAAAGGTACTAAATCCCAGGTACCATTCTTAAGAATTAGAATCCAACTCACTCTTCATGGAACGCTCGCACTTGACATGATCTGTTGTCTACATAGCCTCTTTGTAGCAAGAAGGCTCACCAACATCTATTAGCATAACAAAATCCAAAGCTAGAACATATCTATCATGTGGATGTGAGGCATGTGTAGAGCATCTCAATGGTTGCATAACAAGAACATTTGCAAACTGATATGATCGGACATTCTTTTGAACATCCCTATGTGTAACATTTTTATGCATGCTAACTTCAGGACTAGTATCCTCAAACATCACTCTTCTCACTTGAGCCTCCTTAATAGGTTGTTTATGCATTTTAGACTCATTGAAAATGCCATCACTACTTTTGATTATAGATCGTGTTTCAAGATCCCATAAGTGATATCCAAATTGTCCTTCTCGACCATATTCGAGAAAAATGCATTTCTTTGAATTATGGTCCAATTTCTGTCTAAGATTCTTGGGTATATGAACATATGCTTCACACCCAAAAACTCAAAGATGATTATAATATGGTGGCTTCCCTATCCATAACTCTTGTGACACTTTCAAACCTTTAGCAATACTAGGTGAAAGGTTAATCACATGAATTGCAATCAATACTACTACCCAAAAGCCTTGTGAAAGGTTTGCATGATGTAGCATTGAAGCCACTCTATCCTGATTAGTTCTACTAATCCTTTTAGTTACGCCATTATGTGCTAGGGTATAAGGAGCTATAAACTCTCTACATATTCCTCTAGATTGACAAGAAATGCTAAATTCATGTGAGGTATACTCACCCCCATTATCTGAACGTAAAACCTTAAGCTTATTTCCTTTTATAGTCTAAGTTGAAGCAAGACATGAAAGTAGGGAATACCTCATCCTTTTCTTTGACAAGATATACCCAAACTTTTCTAGTAGAATCATCCATGAAATGTGATAAAATAAAGATAATCCTTTAATGACCTTGTGGGCATAGGACTATACACATCTAAATGAGATCTAAAGGCTAAATTGAAGAGTGAATATGCACTTTGTGCACATTCCTAGTTTGCTTTCCACACTATGTGATATATGGCCCAAACAGACATGCCAGATACAAGCCATGGGCTATTGGATAACAACTAACAAGTGTTCTTTTTGTGATACAAATAAAGGATAAAGTGAGCCAACTTTGCTTCCTTTTGCAATAACCATATTTCCCTTTGATATGTGAAAGGACTGATCATAGAAATCTACCTTGTAACCAAGGTCATCAAGTCGACCAACTGACATCAAATTGTAGGATAACTAAGGTACATTGTGTATATTATGCATAGTAAATTTTGAACCATCAATGAACTGCACAACCACATCTCCAATCCCCACAATGTCACACTAGTAACAGACATCGTCTCATGGTACCAAGAAACTTTGCTACATAATTAGAGAACCATTCTCTATGTGATGTCACATGGAAAGAAGCACCAAAATCTAGCAGCCACGTGTGGGAAAGAGAATCGACCATAAGAGCCTCAGTTGGCACAGTACTATCAAGCATAAACACATCAACATCATCAAAAATAGCATTAATTTATCCAATCTTCACTGTCGAAGAGATGGCATAGACAACTATTCGACATGCCCATCAACATTCTGTCCTTTACCTTAAGCATATTGAATGCATAAGAGTATTTCTTCATGTGTCCTTTCTTATGACAATAATGACATTTGATATCCCTCCTCCTTGATTTATTTCTACTCTTATTCCATTGAACATTCTTTTCCTCATTGCTCCTACCATGTCGTTGATTCTTTCCTTGGTATGAATCACGAACATTATATGCATCTCCACTCAGAGCTCTCCTTACTCAAGAGTGATTCACATATGTCATCATAGACCAGTTTACCACAAGTGCACTATTGCTAATAGCTATGCAAAACATATCCCATGATGATGGCAAGGTGCATAACAATAAGAGTGCTTTCACTTCATTATCCATTTCTAAGCCTGTAACTAGGAGAATATAGCATCAAACTCATTTAGATGAGCAACAACACTATCTGTGTCCTTCATGTGAAGGTCATATAACTTTCTCTTTAAATACACTTTATTTGATTCCATCTCTTTTTCATATGTATTGCATAACTTCTTCCAAAGCTCCTCTACACTTTAACAATCTAACATTGTAAAGCAAAGATTATCTACCGGGTGCAATCAAATGGTAGACCTAGCCATTTCATCTAACTCATTCCGATCATCTTCATCCATGTCAATAGGCTTCTTTGAGATCCCATTTATTGGTTTCTATTGCCTCCTCTGAATCAGCACATCTTTGATCTGATTCTTCCATAGAGCAAAATTTGTGTCATCAAATTTTTGGATCTCAAAATTGTCTTTACCTTGCAAGTTATAGCTCTTCCTCGAAACACTAACAATAGACCTTGATCCACCAGACATTCCTGACACCTCTCATGCCATGATGGTAGAGAATTGAATAGAATGATAGTGGGTCTAGAAGATTCCAAACCCCATTCAGACTCAAAGACGGATGACCAAGTGTTAAATTCTAGGAGAAAATTCAGCAGCCTTCCCAAACAAATGAATTAATGAACAATAATGACCAACCAAAAGGAGTATGTGAGAATAAATGTGCTCACACCAATAAGTGTATCAAGAGTAAGTCAACCACTATATAGTTGAAAAAACAAAAAATATGGAAAAAATTTTGCTGGAGTATCGTTTGCAAAATGAGCATATGACTAATGTAGAAATCTCATTAAACTACAAGTATTGACAAGTTTACTTGCATAGTGAACAATTATCATACAGCCCCTATGGAGAGGTTGGGTAAGTCTTCCACCTACATCACCAAAGAGACCCTAACATCTGTGTGTCTCCAAGGTAAGAAAACCTCACCATGACCCTCTTTATCAATAAAGGCTTTATGCAAAAAAAAAATATAACCGCTATATCAATGACCACTTGGATGTACATAAGTGGTATCCACATAAGTGTACATAGTCTATATGTGCTCAATATATGCAATAAAATGGAACTGAAAGGTTGGATTCACTACCCAAACACTAGCCAACAACACCTGCAAGTGTTTCTCAACTCTATTCTTTAGGCTCAAAAACCTGCATAGACTTGCAATGGATGCTCCCACCAAAACTAAAACCTTTGAAGAAACCTGAAGATTAACTAGTGTGTCTGAAAACATCACCCCAAAAGTGGACATGTCTTGTTGAAGAAATAAAAAGAACACTCTTCTTGATGTTCTTGGATCTCAATGAAGAGAACCATGCACGAAAATACTCCAAAATTGCTCCAAAAACACCCCAAAAATGCTTAAAAAATAAGCTTTGAAGACCCAAAACTTGCGGAAGATAATGTCAACCTTAGTCTTTCCCCTTCTTCAAGCACCGTACCTTAGTGGCAAGAGATTGCCACAGTTGAGGGAGCTCCAAGGGAACAGTACTCGGATGGGTGACCTCTTGGGAAGTATCGAGAACCTCCATCTTCCTTGATTATTGAGGTTCTCCCTCACATGCAACCAACAATGCCAACAATGACTTCGATGACTCGGATAACAAGCTATGCCAAGGTCTATGCCTTGGTCACCACCTTAGTCGAAAGGCGGCAACCAAGGCATAGACCTTGGCATACCTTCTGCGGGTGCTCGCTTCACTCACATAAAAGAAATAAAGATTTTGCATCAAAATGCTTTGATACCAGTGAAGTATTTCAATAGTGATGCACCACAATGTGCTCTCCTTCTTGAGATCTCCACAACAATATCCTCGGAGTAGAAAACCAAGCTCTAAGCACCGCACGTGGTACTCCACACAAAGGCTGCAAAATATGCTAAAAAACACAATACAGAGAGAGCACAAACATAGACTTCTTAGGTGTTGCAAATGCGGTCGAACTTACAGTTTGTGGCTGACTAGGACACTATATGTTTGATTAAAGAACATATACAAAAGTGTCTGGTGGCAATTTGGCCTTTCACATGGACACTAATGGTAACAATCCTAACTCTATCTTGTTCTAACTTTATGATTGCCTTATCAAGTTTCAAATTTCCAGCCAAATCTTTCAAACAATCCATTAAAATTATTTTTTATCATTTTTATGCTACTACGTAAGGTCTTTTCCCACAACCCTAAATAAGCATGAAAGGAATATATCCAATCAAGGAATGATTTTCTATGTTGTATTATCAATCATGTTATACCAATCAATATACCATTTGAACGTTTCTTTGTCTAAAACATATGTTTATTTAATATCTTTTAAGATCTAAGTCATCCTTTTTAAGATTCTCCCCAATTCTACGTTTGAAGGTAAACCATAAAGTGAATGTCAATCATTATTATTTGCAATTTCATATCTTCATTTTTTTTAAAAGATAAAAATAAGCCAACTCATTTTGTTAATTGATCTATCATAAAGCTAATACATTCATCTCTTCTATCCCCCTACAAGATTTATATAAACTCCTTATAGAGATGTTTCCATTTCTTGTAGGCAATTTTCTGAAGGTTGTGTGATTATTGAGTTCTCAATTGTTTTATTAGGAATGAAATTTAGTACGATTCGAGTGCAGATTCCTGAATTTCCTAATATAAGCTAAGCAAATAGAACTCCATTCACGATAATAATTCTTAGTAATTAGGTGATGTCCTAAACTTGGGCTATTATGATTTTCATATAATAGTTTAAGTCTTGATAATTTATCACAAATAATACATATCTTTCCTTTTCATAGGAAAAATACATCTGAGACGCTTAAATATTTTCCTTTAAAAAAAGATAATCTTTCTTTTATGTGGTGTATATTGGGGAATTATTGTTCTTTTATAGGAAGTATGAAGGTCCTCTCTATTTTTATTTTCATTTTTCTCCCAAGAAAAAGGAGTTTCCTACGAATATTCAATTTAAAAATGTTGGCCCAAAACCTAAACACTCGTGTAGGTTTGCATTAAACATGAAAACTCTCAACATCTGAAGCCCAAAGGACACAAGAGGTACTCAATTTATCAAGCCTCTTATTTTTATCTATCACAAGGTTTCTTCACAAGTCAACTACAACCCTTAATAAATTTGTTTTGACCAAACTATTCATCATAATCAATGAAATCTCAAACCCACTAGAGATTATGCAAACTTGTTATCTTATTCTTCTTCCCAAGATAAAAATGGCATTCTCACTCTATCGAAGGTTGTCTTATTGGACATCATACCAAGATTTTTGTTTTCTTTCTATATCAAGATTTCAATGAATAGGTTGCAATGAGAATCAAGGCAATGTATGCTACATAGGTGAAAAACTAGGGCCCTATAGAAAATGAGTGATACAACAAGGAATCAGGGCAAGGAAATTACAACAATAGAAGCCAAGGTAACTATCAAAACTCTCAAACGACAAATGAGAATGGAAATCTATTAGTTATAAGGCATGTAAGTTATTCAAATCAGCCACATAATCAAGATTGGTGCATTGATAGTGGTTGTAGTAGGCACATTTCATGCAAAGAAGAATGTTTTAGTAATTTTCACCCCCTCCAAAGCAAAGGAGATCTATAGAAACACGTGATAAACTAGACAACGAAACACAACACATGGGAGAAAATTCTAATTTCCAATGGATAGATAGCAAGAAGTGCCTATGAGGTGAAGTTGAAATCGTAAGGTTTGTTTCTTCTTACAAACCTTAGGAATTTTAATGAGCTTATTGCAAAAGGAAAGAAAGAAGGTAGAACTTATAATTGATCTAAGACACATGAGTACATGAAAAGCAATGTTTATCCTTTATGGCCATAGAGGGATACCAAAATTGAACCTATGACACAAATTTATTGGACATATCAACCTTCAAAGAGTGAAGGATGTACAAACAAAGAAATTCATAATAGGTTTACCTATTTTCATGACTATTATGATGCATGCAGTATGTGGGGATTTCCAATAAGGCAAGAAAACTAGACTTCTATTTAAGAATTATAACTACATCTCATCAAATGTAATAGATCTCATACACATAGACGTCTATGGTTCAAAACTGAATCCTTAACTTGTAGGTAATATGTATTGTCTTAATTTTATTGACGACAAATCAAGAAAATTGGCTCTATTATATTAAACAAAATCCAAAACTTTATGCTACATTCAATATGAAGCCTTCCCTTGTAGGTAAAATGTATTTTCTTCCTTTTATTGATGATAAATCAAAACAAATATGGCTCTATTATATTAAACAAAAATCAAAAGTTTATGCATCATTCAATACATTGTTGAAAGCACAAGTGGAGAGGAGTCAAGAAGTTGGATAAAAAACAAAAGGTAAGATGGAGAGGAAGAATACTTCTCCAATTATTTCTTTGAGTATCTACAAGGACAAGGCATAAGGAGACAAATCACTTGTAATTACACACCACATGAGTAAAAACAAGTAGATAAAGCTAGGAGCATGATGAATGAGATGAATGATCCATTAGGGTATTCAAGAGTTGTTGTGTCTACTACACTCTAGAATACATGATTAAACACTCAAGGAAGTCTGGAATGGGATGGAATCATACCTCTCACACTTGAAGATATTTGGATGTGTATGTTATACACATGTCCCTCGTGATTTGATAAGTAAAGTTGATGCTATGGCAAAAATGTGAATGTTCCTAAGCTATTGGTAAAAAAAAAAAAGGTTATAGGTGTTACAATAACAAAGATATAGAGGTCTCTAGGGATGTCATTTTGTATGAATTAAAACCATGGTTTGGACATAAGTGTTTCTTACAAGACGAGATGTAAGAGAAGCAAAGAGAAGTTTTGAAGAATCAAATCACGAATCTTAGTGGGCTGACTACTTTAGTGATTGAGGAAGGTTCATGTGTCACATCACCATAGAAAAGAAGGGCAACATCAACCAAATGCCAAGAAAAAGTTGTGGAAGTAGATGTCAAAGGTCATGAGATAGAAGAAGATGAAGAACCTATGGTTGAGAGAGGTACCACATCAAAGAGGAAAATTTTGAAGAGAGGAATTATAAAAGTATAAGAGATCTAGTTCAATAGCTTACAACTAAAGCAAGCTCATAGTGTTTGAAAACATAGGTTGATTGATTAGTTATGCAAGGGTGGATATATGTTAATGATGCAAGTCATAACCATGTATCAAGAAAGCAAGATGGCAAGGTTGTGTATGTATGCATCTATGTAGATGATCATATACGCACAAGTACTCATGAAGCAAGTAATAAGAAAATCAAAGCAAGCCTTCGAAAAGAGTTCAAGATCTCTAACCTTGGAATCTTAAAGTATCTCATGGTTAATAAGTTTCATATATATGCAAGATGGAGTGCATGTCATACCAAGGAAGTACCTACTAGATGTGTTATGTGATTTCGGTGCACTAAGTGGATGTAATCCACTCTCACAAGCCATTGGACCAAATAAAAAGATATTTGCAAGTGTTGGTGAACCTATTCAAGACATTATGTTTTATTGAAGCATAATTAGGTCCTTTACATATGCAAATATTAAAACACCAGACCTATCATATGTCAATCTTGACAAGCACATATCATTGATCGTTTGAATGCAATAGGGAAATTGATATTTAAGAACATAATTAATTATGGTCTTTTTTATGCTTATGATGATTATTTAGATTTCAAGGGGTTGAGTGACTCATATTGGACTCCATCAAGCGAGGATAGAAGGATTCTATCTAGCTATGTGCTTCTACTTGGAAGAAAAACAATCCCTTGGAATCTTAAGACAAAATACACAGTTGCTTGATCATCAATAGAGGCGAGTATATAGGATTCACATTAACCACTTGTGAAATTATGTATCTTAAGGTAATCATTAAGGATTTGGATGTCTTTATCATATAATTTCCACTCTATGGAGACAACATTTCAAGCACATACCTAGCAAATGATCCTATGTTTCATGCTAGGCATAGAATATAGAAGTTCACTACCATTTTATTAGGTAGAATGTTTCGGAAAAATATTGAGACATTAAGCACATTGGAACCAAGGACCACCTTGAAAACACAATGAACAATTTTCTTGATGGATCAAAGCTTATGAAGTTTATCGAAGACATGAATATGAAGGACATTGAAAAAGCAACCAGAGGATTTGAGCTTGAGGGGCATTGTTGGAGATTACATGCAATCTCAAGTATTTATCCTCAGATCTTTTGAAACATCATTCATGATTCAAGGATACATGAAATTAATTCATACAAAACTAAACGTCAACTATCAAAGTATTGGATGAAAATAGGGACATTTTTTGGTAAGATCTAACCGAATAGATCTCACTAAATCAAGAAATGATTCAAATTTAAAATCAAGTGTGCATTCTAAATGATAAGTGAAGAAATCCACTTTTATTAGAGTGTCACTACACTCCTTAATTAGCTCTCCCTCTGTTAAGCTCAAACTGCTTGCTCATTTTGCTCATGATGCCGAGATCTTATCTCTATGATGTTCACATAGAGTAGTCTTTTTTTTTTTGTAATTGTTTCAAAAAGTTTTAGTACTCATTATAAATTCTTATGCTCATTTGTCTCAATAGTATATCAAATAAGCTCAGATAAAGTTTCAAGTGATATCTTTTAGTGTTTATCATAATTGAAGCATTTTTGTTTGGTACCCTCTTTTGTAACTATTAAGAATCTCAGTAGTCTTTCATATAATATTATTTTGTGTGAGCCACCAATTTATATTTGGAGAAATTCATAGCTCACATAAGATTTAGGAACATCCTCTAATTATATAGACAATTTCCAGTTCATTACATTAAAGGCTTGAAGGAAATAGACAATTAAATTGACTTTGTTACTCCATATTTTGATCGTGAAAGAGATCCATTGTCGAGTGTAAATACTTCATCATTTATGTATATATGTATGTATGTATTTATGTATGTATGTATGTATGTATGTATGTATGTATGTATGTATGTATGTATGTATGTATGTATGTATGTATGTATGTATGTATGTATGCATGCATGCATGCATGCATGTGTGTATGTATGTATGTATGTATGAATATATGTATGTATGTATGTATGTATTTATGTATGTATGTATTTATGTATGTATGTATTTATGTATGTATGTTCATTCAATTGCATCTATGTATGCATATGCATAGTTGCTTTTTATGCGTTTTTGAGTTCTAAATTATGATGTGTGGGTGACATTTTATTTGGATACAATAAAACTTTAATGGCATTATATTAGCTTGTCTATTTCTTGATGAAAAATTAAGAATCTATAGAACATATACAATTTGTAGTAGACATGAATAAAGTGTTGAAATTAAAGATAAGATTCAGAGTCATGAGTGAGGACGTGCATAATACGTAGTAGATATTGTACACTATACAATGTAAACAATATCCATGTGACATTGTAATATTCTAAATTGTATCTTGTAAATTTGTAAACAATGTTCATATTTGTATCATAAACGTATCATAAATTTCCAGCAATGCACAATACATAATTACAAGAAAATTTAGATATGTCAATTAACAATAAATAATCACAAAAGTTATGATAAATTATATATAAATTTATATGATATTTCAGAATCATATAATCATAAAATCTAGTATTTATGAGGCATATTGTGCACTATATACATTATGATTTATAATTTATATAATTAACATTGACATGTCACAATGATCCATGCACATGTAGTATAATCATGTAACTAATTATGATTATGTGTGGAATGCCAATAGATTAAATCATATGTATTATGTAAATTTGCATGTGTATATGTACAAATTAATTTCCCAACTTCTAATTTGCCTATAGCCATAGGCTCAACTACAAAGTTATTTTCTCACACTATTCATTAGAGTGGGTGAGCTGTTTCGTTGGGGGCCATGTCCTCTTGTACATAATGAAATGATGAACCATGTTTTCTATAAAAAAATTGAATAAACGTGTGCATGTAGATATGTTTCTACTTACGTGTACCTATATATTCATGTATGTGTACCGTTAGCATGTATATATGTGACTATGTATGCATGTATATATGTGACTATGTATGCATGTCTATATGTATGTCTATGCACACACATATGTATGTATATATGTGTGTACTTTGCAATATATGTACATATGTATATATGTACATATGAAAGCATGTATGTACCCATGCATGTAAGTACCTATGCATGCAGGTATGTATGTATGTATGTATTTATTGACATATGTATGTATCTATGAGTGTGCATACATGTGTGTTTGCATACATACCTACACACATGTATGTACGTATGTAAGTTTTCTATGTATGTGTGTGAATGTATGAATGCACACACTCGCACACATACATACACACACGCACACATATATATATATATATATATATATATATATATATATATATATATATATATATATATATATATATATATATATATATATATATATATATATATGTATGTGTGTGTGTGTCTCTCTATACTATATATCTGTGTGTCTGTATGCTTGTGCATATGTATACATGTACATATGTACATCATTATGTGCAGTGTGCACGTATGTGTATTTGCGTACTATATGTACATATTTATGTATGTACGTAAAACCATACGTATGTGCGTATATATACAGATGTACGTATGTACATACACATGTATGCTTGCATATATGCATGTACCCATGTATTCATGTGCGCATGATTGTATGTATGTATTCATGTATGTATATATGTTTCTAGTAATGTACGTATATATGCATCTATCTATCTATCTATATGTATGTATTTATGTGTGTGTATATGTATGCATGCATGTGTCCTGAGATGTGCTTCCTTATTTTGCGGCAATGCATGCATACATAATGCATATATGTATGCGTGTATTTGTGTACGTATATACGTATGCATCCAAGTGCAATTAGTAACAGTATTAAAGTCTTTACTGAATAAGATGGTTCGTTAGTTTTGCAGGGATTATCCATTCACCGATTTACTGCTATGAAATGTAAACCACGATGGTAATGTGGCAATGGATACAAACAGATGAAGCTTTAGAACAACCAATGTGGGAAGCATCCTCAGAGCATACGCATGCATGTAATTTTTGTGCTCATGATTGAAAGAAATGCACAAAGATTCATCTTTTATTAAGAATCAAGTTCATCTACCTGATTCGGCCAGCAAAAAGAAGCCATGTTGCCATCTTTCACCATGGTTGTGGGGCTTCCACGGCTGGGTTGCTTGGCTGTTAATCTATTTGCATCCTTGCTTTGTATACTTTGCTCACATTGTACGGATCTTCCTAAGCTTAATTCCAAGTTTTCCTCAAGGTTTACTGAAAAAAAAAAAAATCGGAGAAGTCATTCACAGTTTAATAGAAAAATTAAAATCAACAGAGTATTTGCAGGCGTTTTGTTAAGCCATTAATTCTGTTCGTTTTTGTGTTGACACGCGATCTTTACGAAGCGTATGTTCTATAATGATGGGGAAATGTTGACATGTGATTTTGCAGTGTTATTCGCCGTTTTTTCTTAGCGCTGTAAATTTGATGATTCTTGGTTTCTTATAATCTAAGGATCTAATTGTGAATTAGCTCAAGTCTAGTTCGATAATGAGAGAACTTTGACAGCGACTGAGCTATATTTGATAATTTCATGGAGGGCAATCATGGATAGGTATCGAAGTGCCTAATTACCATCACCCATAGAATCGTTTGGGACTTTCTGATGGAGTGGAAGATCAAACTCTTTTACCGAATGCCCCCAAGCTGGCTGTATAGCAGCATCATCGTGAATCCTGTTCAACGATAACATTCAATTCAGAAGATGGAAGTTTTGTATGTTTGACATATTTTCTGATCACAATAAATCTGATTATATGGAATGGAAATTAAGTACGTATCTCTCACGTAGATGCAAAATGTGCAATGAATATTTATTGTATTGACCTCCGTTTAGATTGTTCTTAAGAACATGGAACTAGTGGATCGATGGTAAGAGGGTAATGCGAGCTATATACAATATTACATCATCAAAACTGTAACAGTTGCAAAAAGAAAAGCTTAAAAGAGCAGGCGCTTCAGAATCCACATAGTATCGCCTATAGTGGATCCTTAGAAATGCTAAAAACCTATTGATTGAGGGAGAACAATGCACACAAGAGAGGCAGTTGAACCAAGGGCTTTGTAGACAATGGATGATTGAAAGGCAGAAGAGTGTAAACAGAGGTAAGCAAGTAAAGAGGAGAATATGGAAACCCGTGATGGAAACTGGTTATGCCGATATGCAATTCGTGCCTATAAGATGATACCTTTTGCTGAGAAACTGATTTGCTCTCATTTCCCATCTTGCAGAGCTGTCCAGGGGTATCCCTCGAAACCTCGAGTGTCCTCTTGCGAATCCCATGCTTTGGCGCCTCAAGCAATGCACAAAATCCTCCTTGCTTAGAGTGTTCATCTGCAAAGCCAGCACAGGAAATAAGTGAAAGATAACTAATGCAGGAAAACCATATCTATCGTCGAATCATCTGGATAGAGTGCCTGATATGCCATTTTTTGCACATGTTTCTTCAATGCGCTTTCTTGGTCACACGTCCATGCACTCGGTGTTTCAACATTTTTACAATTGGCTAAACAAAGCGGCTTAGATCGCCCTATCTTCATCTACAGTCAGTATGTCTAGCAAGCATTTGACTCATGCCACAGATATGCCTGTTGTGGAATGGAGTAGAAATGCTAACTTTTGACAGCAGGAAACTTCATTTGCCATTTTTGTTTAGCAGCAGCTAGCGCCCCATGTTCTGAGGACCTACCTGCTTGATCTCACTTTCATAGTCCCCAATACTAAAATTGATATCAGCGTCCGGTCCTCTGAATCTAATAGCTGCCCTATCATAAGCCCTGCAAGTTCATTCATGAGGAAATTACTGAAGATCGGCAGGAATCAAAGACACACAGAAAAAGAGTCGTTATGTTATGGATGTCAACGATGTAATGAGCTACCTGGCTGCAGCGTGAGCCGTGTCAAAGCCACCTGGAAAAACAGAGGCAAAAAACAAAGCAAATTATATGTGTCAATACCATTGAAAGCATTGTAATCACTTAACGGATAGAGAAAAACAAGAGAAAATTTCACAACTCACCGAGATATACCTGTTTCCCACAATCCCTGGAAGATGATTCGATGAGCAAGTGCGAATAAACAGAAATCTAGGTTAGTTGCGGTTCAGAAGAAATCAAGATACTGAACGTACTTTTAGGCAATGGGACATTACAGACCAACCGTATAAATCACTTCCTACGTGCTACATTTGGGTCATACATCTCCACTTACCATATATGAGACTCCCATCTTCCTGTTCTTCTGTAGAAGGTCACCCCTCGATAAATTGAGCTACGAGATCGCGGGCCGCGACGACTTTTTCTCACAGCCTGGACGCCGGTGAGCAATGGACTCATGCAGGCAATGCTGGGCAGGTTTACCTGGGAATTGGGAGGGCAAGGAACGCCCCTCCAAGGTGAGAGTGCGGTAGATGCGCCTATAACATCGAAAGTTCCATTGATCATTCCATTGTGGAAAAATATGTTCGGTGCGGAAGCAGCTGATCTACACTCAGAAACGCTTGTGCCGTAGAGCATATGGCATGCGGAATCGATGTGTGCTTTGGCTTGAAGAGGACATCCGGTCTCACCCGTACTCTGGAAAAAGCTCTGGCCAGGGCTTTGCGGGGATGAGCTTTTCTGCACTTCTCTCAAGCATGGAGTTAATGGAAAGAGTTGTCTCGTCACTGTGAACGCTTGCGCATCTGTGTCGTAATCGTCGGATACATGCTTAGCTGCCTCATCTTTCACGACAACCTCAAATGCTCCGTGCTTTGAATCAGGGAGAAGATTTTCAGAAGAAAAGAACATCTGGTCTGCATACATCGTGACGTTTGTGCTAACCGCGCTCCCAGGAGACTGCATTAGTTGGTTTTCTCCATTGTTCAACTGGATTTCGTTATCTGGACTAAGCTTACAATAATCCGCGTTTCGCTGCTTACAGGAGCTCAATTCGTCCCGTAGTACGCCTTCATGCGTGGGATTACAAAGGTTGTAGCTGCTGCGCATTCTGTGCCTCCTTTCGGTCGAAGAAATTAGGTTTCCAGTTAAATAATTAAGGAGGTTACCTTCCGGGATGCCTTCACCAAGTGGAGATACATGGTTGCTAGATGCCTCACAATCTACCAGTTGGCACGGATCATGGAGGGTTTTGCTACTAAGGATGGAGGAGACAGTGATGGAAGAGTGGTCTGTAGAGATCATCTCCTTCACTCTAGATGCTGTTTGTTCTTCAAGTTGATGATTAGGGGGTTGGAGATGGGATTTAATGGCTTCAACGCTTCCTGCTTCATCACATTCTGAATATGTGAATTCTATGGTTAAGCTGGAGTCTACATTAACGGATTTCAGCACGCGATCTCGTGCAAGCTTTTCGGGAGAGCAGCTAGCTTTTGGTGATGAAGGAGAGAGATTAAGGTCCAGCATCTAGGTCGTCAGTAATGCAGGGATGCAGACACATTCAGATAGCCATCTTCCGTGTACTTGATATTTCCTGGTGGAGACCATGCAGAGTCGGCTTAATCTACCTTCAGAATGTAATTAACAGGGGGCTAATACCCCCTTTTTATGTATGTATGCGTGTGGGTGGGAGAAGCTGTGTGTGTGTGTACTGTGTGTGTGTGTGTATGTGTGGCTTTTGAGCTCCATCATATAGACCAGTATGGGGGTTCGAGGAAAGAGTCCAAAATCATTGCAGTCCTTTCGAGAGAAAGGCAAACCTCCCAGTCCTAGGATGATTTTGTAACTTGGGAGCAGGGGATGGGGAGTCAGAATAGAAACATGATGATTTTGTAACTTGGGAGAAGGGGATGGTGAGTCAGAAAAGAAACATGAAGTATAGATAGGGTTGGTTCCGAGCTACATGTTGTATGGAGCCCGGGTCGCAACTTGCGTGCTTCTCATCAGAATCTCATGTGTGTGTGGAGAGAGAGAGAGAGAGCATATCTGTATGTATTCTAGGGAGTATCTCAATAGATTAAGTCTTAGTTATACAATAAGGAGGACAAATCTGGTACGTGATTGATGGAGAGAGACATCAGAAGAGAATCGTATGCCCGTTGTCATTTGTTGTTGTCAACACAGAACTGGATGTTCCACACGCGTGACGCAGTAGAGAGAACTTAGCGGGAGGGCTGATGAATGTTGTTGTCCTGTGGGCCGTCAGGAAGAGAAAGAAAGGCGGAGAAAGAGAAAGACGGATGGACATGGAGTGGGAAGCTGGCAAGGGAGGGACCTAAGCTCTAGTTTCTAGCTCAGATGGGAACTTGTTAAAGTGTCTGTGTGTGTGCATGTAGGGACACCGAGATTCATAAAACACAATCTAGTGAAGCAACAAAGACAATCTAGTGAAGCAACAGTGAGAAGACATGGAAAGGGATCGCGGGCTGAGGTGTAGGTGCGTGACAAGGATTTCTGCGTTACCCAGTAAGGGGATCTGCGGGGTGACCCGGGTGAGAGATGCACTCACACAGACGCCATGATACAAATTGACCCATGAAGGAAGAAAGGGAGAGTGAAGAGTGTGACTTTAGAGAGAGAGAGAGAGCCCACGGAAGAGTCAGAGAGTAGAAGGAGGTAGTGAGAGAGGAAAAAGGAAGGAATGTGAATGTTAGCGCTGCTTTCCTTGTAGGTATAAGGACTGCGTTGTTTGTCGGATAAAGGACTAACTAGCTAACCTATGAAAGGAAGCCGGTGGCAGAAAAGCAGGACTAGGATGGCGATTCGCGAAGGAGCTGCAGAATGCAAGGAAAGATTGAGTGTTAGGGAGAGGGAAGAGGAACGGCCCAACGGGGTGGGGGGGGGGGCATTTGTACAGACGATAACCGTATGCCTTGACTCTTGAGCCCGTCAGAACCGAAGTGGGTTTTCTTGGCAAATGAGGAGAATATTTCCTTTGGAACAGAGAAACGAGTATTATACAACGCCATTATAAACAAGCCTCACGGCGTACGCACACAACTAGTTTCCTCTTTATTTGTGGGCCGTCAATTCTGACACGCTCAAAGATATGCATAAATACAAGTGCTTGGAGCATTATTGCAATTGATATCAAAAGGACCTCTTGTAAAACCGAGGGGAGAGCGAGTTAACATAGTACAAAGGATATGTGCATTAAGTATCGAAGGTACATTACATCATATATGTTTCTTTTTTCCAAATGTGTATCGGAGTGCCTCAACCCTGACTTTATCTGCTTACAAGAGATTAAAATCGATGGAGAGGATCTCTAGAAACGGCTTAAATTCATTTCAAGGACAAGTGCCTCAACCCTGACTTTATCTGCTTACAAGAGATTAAAATCAATGGAGAGGATCTCCAGAAACGGCTTAAATGCATTTCTCCAAACCACCTTTGGTTCTCCACTTCTCACCCTAGGGGGGCGGGAGGTGCTGCGATCCGTATAAGTCACTCCTTGTCTGGCAGTGTGACCTCGACTTTTGAAGGTCGGAATCATCGTTGGATTGATGCCTCTATCGGGTTCCCTTTTCAGTTCACTGTGGTCTCAATTTATGCCCCTAATGGAGAAGCAGATAGAATTGATACTTGGGCTTCCCTCGACTCCCTCTCACATAATGTTCTGATTTGTGGGGACTTCAACATGGTTGAGTTTCCTGAGGATCGATGGAATAACAAAGGAAGAATTATTGACGGCCAGGAGAAAGAGATATGGGATAAAATCAAGCTCCATCTCGACCTGGTCGAGGTGAAAGACATGAAGGGGTTCTCCTGGTCTAATCTCCAATTGGGGGACTCTTTGAGGAAAGCGAGACTTGATAGATGTTACATCGATCAAAACACCATCCTCCAGTGGGGTATTCCTTCGATTTCCCCACTACAACAGATCGATGGTATACCGAGGTTTTTACCGAGGAAAATGAACGCGGCTTTATTTGCCGTGACGCGGTGTAAAGGTCGGTTTCCGCATCGGTACGAAAGAGTCGGTATAGGCGTCGGTCTAGACGTCGGTAAAAGTGTCGGTATATGCGTCGGTATATGCATCGGTATAAACGTCGGTATATGCATCGGTAACCGGTTTCTGCTGCATTGCCTCCTGGGTGTACCGACGGTTATTCCGATGACACTACTGGGAGTACCGTCGCTTATACGGACGACCATACCTGCAACATTTTTTTTGGGCAGAATGTTTTGTCTTTTGCTACAGCAACATTACCATGATGTTGCTGAACAAAAGACAATACACTTTGCCCAAAAAAAACCGAGTACATGTGATGTGTACTCTAATGACAACCAAAATATGATTTCATGAAACAGAGTATTATTGTACACAAAAGAGATTGATAATCAGAATGAACAATGAACCATGTACAAAAGAAGTTATATATTTCAATAATGAAGCATGTACAAGAGTGTGGCAAACCACTATCATATATGACGCTTTTACAAAATGTGGCAAAGCAATGTATTGCCATATGGAAATCAAATACAAAATATTGGTCTTCCGCTACCATACACATGCAAAGAACGTTCCATATCAACAGTCCTGCAACAAAGAACAATAATGGAATGAGATAAATTCACATGAAAATTACAAACAAGTAAAAACCAAGTTTATAAATTAATTACATCATCGCAAACGCTCCCATGAAACTACCGCACCGCGTCCCTCCAAGTCCTGCAATAGTGCAGTCAACCCATGACTATATCCATGAGACTCCTCCGATCGTGTTGGAGGACGACCCATTGCCAGCTCCTGAAACAAATATAAAAAGATTAGAGAAATATATATGAGAAATTTAACACAAATAAATTCTATAAATGAAATGGTACTTACAAACTCATGACGCATCGTGTCATATCCGCCGCTTCCCAAATGTGACGGTCCAATCGTGTCTAGACGTGTGGCTGCGGCATTTTGTTGCTGGCGATATCGATCAAGAGTCTGTTGCTGCTCATCACGAATCATGTCCCACTCCTCAACATCTAACCACACAGGCTTTGGTAAGCCTTCTCTGAATGCATCACGAGCCTCGGATCGTCGATGCGACATGACCTCACGTGCGCTATGCAGAATCCACTCTGAACTGACAATCGACTATCCATCGGCTGGTCCGAACTCCTGGTAAATCGTCTGTGTGATATAATTCTTCCGATCTTTATCCTGTTCACTCCATTTCCGCATGATGGAGTGTCCAAACTGGATGGAGCAAAGCTGTCGTATGCGTGCACGCATTGCTTTGCCAGCCGCATCCATCACCGGAGCTCCATCTCGGATACTATACACCTTGGAGTCATCATGGTCATGAGCACCCCAAGGTGTACGTGGTGTACTGCGTGGTGTACTACGTGGTGTACGGCATGGCGTACCTACATCTGAGGTACTCGTCCTAGGAGTAGAAGCGGGCGACACAACCTCTGTTGCACTGCCTCCACAACAACCGCCTCCTCTGCCTCCAGACCTACCTATAGATCCACTCCTAGAACCTCTTGCTCCAGAGCGTGACCTCGATCTACGAGACGGGCCAGACCCTGTATCGCGCTGAGGTATCGAACGCACATGTCTACTAGTAGATCCAGTAGGAGATGGCTGCAAAGATGGTCGTGGTGGAGGCACAAAGCTAGGAGACATACCTCCTACGGGAGTAGCACCACCCTCAGGAGTGACACCGGTAGGAGTGACACCGGCGGGAGTGACACCGATGAGAGTGAGGCCGGTAGGAGTAAGACCGCCAGGAGTGAGGCCGGGAGGAGTGATACCACGAGCGATCCAATACTGTGATGCAGCGGCCATATACGCAGGAGGAACCTGAGAGATGAACTCCAAAAACTGCTCCTCTGTTATGGACTGTGGAGTGACTGGAGGACTGTCTCCCATCGTGCTCTGTAATAAAAGAACTCAAATAATTAGCATGCGATAAGAAAAATAATATAGGAAATAAACAAAAAAAAACCAAAAATTAGTACGTACAAGTCTTTTATTCAAAAGTCCTCTATTCTAGCATCCTCTTGAAGATCCGATGCACCGAGAATATCTATCTCTAAATTGATGGCTTCTAAATCGCTTGCTATGCTGGTTTCCTCCTGATCATCGTCTATTGCTTCGTCTTCTCGAACAATGACCTCTTCTTCAATGACCTCTTCTTCTGGAACAATGATCTCTTCCTCCTCAACTATCGAATGAATCTCTGAGTCCACTAGAGATGGACTTTCTTCTACATCTGCATCTTCTACAGCTGCCAATTTGTTCTCCACTTACCTGAACAATTCAGTGACACTACTATCTGACCATCCATAAATGGATTGCAGATTGAGCATCCCGAGTGAAGCACGTAGTACAGATATCTTTGCTCCATTGTAAAGTGGTAAACGAGCTAATCTTCGCATGTTTTCATATTCTTCATCAACTTCTGATCGTGGAATTTCTGTTGTGTCCATGAAACTCTCGTTGACACCTTCTTCACCATCATGATCTTTGTCCATCTCATAAAATGCTTCAAGCATCTCTTCCATATGTTCATTCTGTGTAATATTATTAGTGCTTGCTTCTACGTCTAAGTGCTTTTTTTCTCTCTTTTGTCCACGAGATGTTATCGGTGCAAAGTCGTTTGGATCCATCTACTCACCTGGGGGACCATGCGAATGATAGCGTAGGTTTTCCAGTCGACTCCTATCAAAGGATCCATACTCTCTAACATGTGCAGTACAAATCCGTCGTTTCCGATAAATTTGATACTTGCACTGTGTGCAAGGACATGCCATTCTCTCTTTAGGATCCAAAGAATCCATCTGCTACAATATGGACATTTTAGAACATTTCTTTTTTTATTAAACCTAAAAATCTAACTCTTAAAGACCTAAATACTTAAATACCTAAAAAAACTTAAAATCCTAGTTTTAAAACCCTAATCTATATAGCTATCCTATTTAATCTATATATTCGGATTTTTTCTTGATTGATCCTATTTTATGTATATATTTATTTATTTATTCAGATTTTTTTCCTCTTAATTAAGTTATATGTATGCCTAAACCCTAAAACCCTAATTTTAAAGATCTGGACCTAAATTATGTATATTTCTATACACATGTGTATATACATGTATATACGTATCATATGTGTATGTGTATGTGTGTATATATGTTATGTACGTGTTAAAACCCTAAAACCCTAATCCAAATGACCTAGAACTAGAACATGTATATATATGTATGCATGTGTATATATATGTGTATATGTATATATATGTGAATATAGATAGGTATATAAGTATGTGTGTTTGTGTATTTATATATTTATTTATATATTCAGATTTTTTCTTTACTTAATTATATTTAATAATATATATTTAATTAAATAATTTAAAACACTAGTTCTTTTTATATTTATTTATGTATATAATTATCTTATTATATATATATATTTATTTATATATTCAAATTTCTTTTCTTACGTAATCCTATTTTTATATATTTAATTATAAATATTTAATTAAATTATTTTAAACACTAGTTCTTTTTATATTTATTTATGTATATAATTATCTTATTTTATATATATAATTATTTATATATTCAGATTTTTTTTCCTTACGTAATCCTATTTTTATATATTTAATTTTATATATTTAATTATATATATTTAATTGAATTATTTAAAACACTAGTTCTTTTTATATTTATTTTTGTATATAATTATCTTATTTTATATATATTTATTTATATATTCAAATTTTTTTTCCTACGTAATCCTATTTTTATATATTTAACTTTATATATTTAATTATATATATTTAATTAAAACCCTAATCTTAAAATTCTAGATCTGAAATACTAAACCCTAAAACCCTAATCTTAAATATGTAGACCTAAAATATGTATATTTCTGTATACATGTGTATATACATGTATATATGTATTACATGTGCATGTGTATGTGTGCATATATCTTATGTAGGTGTTATAAACCTAAAACCCTAATCTTAAAGATTTAAATCTAAAATATGTATATTTTTGTATGCATGTGTATCTACATGTATGTATGTATTATATGTATATGTGTGTTTGTGTATATATGTAATCTACGTATTAAAATCCTAAAACCCTAATCAGAAAGACTTATACTTAAATCTGAAATACTAAACCCTAAAAGCCTAATCTTAAATATGTAGACCTAAAATATGTATATTTCTGTATACATGTGTATATACATGTATATATGTATTACATGTGCATGTGTATGTGTGCATATATCTTATGTAGGTGTTATAACCCTAAAACCCTAATCTTAAAGATTTAAATCTAAAATATGTATATTTTTGTATGCATGTGTATCTACATGTATGTATGTATTATATGTATATGTGTGCTTGTGTATATATGCTATCTACGTATTAAAATCCTAAAACCCTAATCAGAAAGACTTAGACTTAAATTTGAAATACTAAACCCTAAAACCCTAATCTTAAATATCTAGACCTAAAATATGTATATTTCTGTATACATGTGTATATACATGTATATATGTATTACATGTGTATGTGTATGTGTGCATATATGTTATGTAGGTGTTACAACCCTAAAACCCTAATCTTAAATGTTTAAATCTAAAATATGTATATTTTTGTATGCATGTGTATCTACATGTATGTATGTATTATATGTATATGTGTGTTTGTGTATATATGTTATCTACGTATTAAAATCCTAAAACCCTAATAAAAAAGACTTAGACTTAAATCTGAAATACTAAACCCTAAAACCCTAATCTTAAATATCTAGACCTAAAATATGTATATTTCTGTATACATGTGTATATACATGTATATATGTATTATATGTGTATGTGTATGTGTGCATATATGTTATGTAGGTGTTATAACCCTAAAACCCTAATCTTAAAGGTTTGAATCTAAAATATGTATATTTTTGTATGCATGTGTATCTACATGTATGTATGTATTATATGTATATGTGCGTTTGTGTATATATGTTATCTACGTATTAAAATCCTAAAACCCCAATCAGAAAGACTTAGACTTAAATCTGAAATACTAAACCCTAAAACCTTAATCTTAAATATCTAGACCTAAAACCCTAAAACCCTAATCTTAAATATTTAACCCTAAAACCCTAATCCTATTTAAAACCCTAAAACTCTAATCTTAAATATTTAACCCTAATCCTATTTAAAACCCTAAAACTCTAATCTTAAATATTTAACCCTAAAACCCTAATCCTATTTTTATATATTTGATGTAAAACACAAACTTCAAAATAAAAATAGGATTATATGTGTGTATGTATGCATGTGTGTATATATGTGTGTGTATGTATGCATGTGTACATGTGTGTGTGTATGTATACATGTGTATACATGTGTGTATGTGTATGTGTGTGTATGTAGGCATGCATGTGTGTGCATGTGTGTGTACCATTGTGTATGTATGCATGCATGTATGTGTATGTGTGTGTATGTGTATGCATGCGTATACATGTGTGTGTATGTATACATGCATGTGTGTATATGTGTGTATGTATGCATGTGTGTATATATGTGTGTATGCATGCATGCCGGTATATGTGTGTGTATGCATGCATGCATGTGTGTATATGTGCATATATGCGTGTGTGTATGTATGTGTGTATATGTGTGTGTGTATGTGTATGTATGCATATGTGTATATATGTGTGTGTATGTATGTGTGTATGCATGTGTGTGTATGTATGCATGTGTGTAAATTTATGTGTGTGTGTATGCACGCATATTTGTATATGTGTGTGTGTATGTAAGCATGCATGTGTGTATAGGTGTGTGTATGTAAGCATGCATGTGTGTATAGGTGTGTGTATGTAAGCATGCATGTGTGTACATGTATGTGTGTATGTATGCATGTGTGAATTAATGTGTATCTTCCTTTCTCTTCTCTCTCTCTTTCTTTCTCTCTCTCTCTCTCTCTCTCTCTCTCTCTCTCTCTTTCTCTCTCTCTCTCTCTCTCTCTCCTTCTCTCTCTATCAATAGCGAATAAAAGAATCACTTACAAGTATGTCTCTCTTTGAATCGTTGTCGTCAAAGCGTAATGTAGGTCGTCTCTCGTCCAATTCCAAACAATCGACGCCAACGAACTTCTGCAAAATCAACGAAAAGAGAAATTAGAAACCCTAAAGCATAGAGAAACACAAATGCTAACAGTACGCGGAGCACTTACCAAGATGTAAGAGCTAAGCCGAGAGAGAGTGTGTGTGTGTAGAGAGAGAGATCCGTGTGTGTGTGTGTGTGCACAAGACAATGCACGTTCGCGTGCGCAAGTTCGACAGTAGACTGACAGTACTCAAACACGCGCAGAAATGTGAAGTTTTGCTCTCGGGTTTGCGGTATGTTTAAAAATTCACCGCTGGTATAGGCGCCGGTATGGACGTCGGTATACGCCTCGGTAGTTGCGAGTAAGTTACCGACGCTTATACCGACGCTCATACCGACGCATATACCGACGCCTATACCGACGATTATACCGGCGGATACGGGCCACACCGACGATCCGTTTAAAATGGTCATACCGACGGTCACTTGACCGTCGGTATCTCTTAGTGAGATTTTTCGAGGGCTATACCGACGCCGACTATGACCGTCGGTATATGCAGCGTCGGTATGCCCCTCATATGTTGTAGTGCCCAACACATGGACCTGACTATCTCGGACCACTACCCGATTACTCTGTCTTTCAAACCGATTCCCATGCTCCAGAAAGCCCCTTGGTTTCATGCTTGTCAGACATCGTTTTCCCTCCCCTCTGTCCACCAAGAAATTTCTGCAGTGTGGGTGGAAGCCTTTGCCTACTGTAATGAACCGGCTAAGTGCTGGAGAAGCGCAGTGGAAAGGACTCGAAAAATTCTAATCAGGACTCAAAAGGCTATAAGAGATATCCAGAAAAAAAGAAAAGAAACGGTGTATCGGAGGCTCTCACGGCTTGAAGAAGAGGTGAACAAAGGTAACTTACAATGCCAACAAGGTCTTTTGAAAATCAGGGGAAGACTAAGATTAGAGGAGGAGGTTCAAAGGAAAAATCTTCAAATATTCTTCAAAGATTGGTGGGCGGGGAAGGCGGACAAACCATCGAAAGAGATGTGTAACATCCTCAAAAGGAAACAAGCTAGGGAATCCATCCCCTTATTGGTTGATAGCAATGGAACCAAATGTAGCACGGAAGTTGAGAATAGATCTATTATCGTTGAGCACTTTACCCATCTTCTCGGGGTCTCGGATCCTCTTTCCCCGCACAGGCGTGACGCCATGGCAACCATCTCAAGGGTTGCTCAATCTAGAATCCCACAGAACATGATTTCTCTGCTGGATGCTAACATTTCAGAGAATGAAATTATCGAGGTCATTGATGCTCTTCTCAATGGGAAAAGTCCAGGTCCTGATGGCCTCACCAATGAGTTTTTCAAGTCCTTCAAACATGAGATGGCCACCCCACTACGTCTGGTGTGGCAAGAGGCTCTCTCCTTTGGTGCCCTCCCTCAGTGTCTTAATAATGGCGTCATCAAGTTAATCCACAAAAGGGGAGATAAGAACAAAATTGAAAACTGGCATCCAATTACCATGCTCCAAACAGGATACAAGATAATCGCAAAAGTTATCGCCAACAGAATCTCTTGTCATTTAAAGTCATGGCTATGTGAGGACCAGAAAGGTTTTATCAAAGGTAGATCTATACTTGAAGCAATTGTCGATATTTGGGAAGGCCTTGCTTTCGCTGAGGAGTCTGCTCAAGATCTCGTATTCATTAAGATCGTCTTCGACAAAGTGTATGACAGATTGGAATGGGACTTTATTCTTCAATCATTGAAAGACCTTGGATGCAGCCAAAAGTTCACGAAGATGGTTTCCACTCTTCTTGGAAATGCTTCAACTAGAATAAATATCAACGGTAAGCTCTCTGAGCCCATTCGTTTAAAAAGATCAATTAGGCAAGGCTGACCTCTAGCTCCTTTATTATTTGCTATCGCTTCGAATGGACTCAGTTGCCTATTAAAGCATCACATGGACACT
This sequence comes from Ceratopteris richardii, assembly GCA_020310875.1. NCBI lineage: Eukaryota > Viridiplantae > Streptophyta > Polypodiopsida > Polypodiales > Pteridaceae > Ceratopteris > Ceratopteris richardii. The sequence goes on from CM035418.1 coordinate 7,661,349, forward strand.
GGCAATCTCAAGGGTCTTTCCTTACCTCTAAATCACGGCCAAATGATTGCGAGACTTTTTGCTGATGACATGAATGCCTTTGTGCATAACGATACAAATAGCATTGAGGTGTTTTGGTGGTGCCTAGACACCTTTTGTGTGGCGTCAGGCTCAAAAATCAACCATGCTAAAACTGCATTTAGAGCAATTAGCAGACCTACTCCCCAATTGTTGGTGGATCAGGGGTGTCAAGTTATCCCTAATGGTCAAGTCTTCCGTCTCCTTGGCATTCCGATGGGATTCGACATCTCAATGGACCAACGCTGGAACTGGGTGTTAGCCAAGCTGGATAGCAAGCTGAATCATTGGAAAGGTATGCAAGTCAACTTGGCAAGGCGTTCTATGGTTGTTAACACTTTTATGTTGTCTACAATTATCTACTTTATCTCGTGTTGGAGACCTAAGGAGAAAGATTTGGCAAAAATGGAAAGAATCTGTAGAAACTTCCTTTGGACTAGGGACCCCAACAGGAGGGGGATTCCCAAAATCAAATGGGAAACTTGCATTAGCCCTAAAGACTCAGGGGGCTTGGGAAATTTGGATATTGTTGGGTTGGCTGACAAGCTGGCGGCAAAGTGGCCTATCAAGGCATGGAGCAACAGGGAGTCCTCTTGGGCTAAATTGATCTTCAGAAACACGGAAGACCTTACCTTAGTTGGCCATCCTGGTTGGAAGGACATAGGGATTTTCACGCTTTTGTTCTCCCCCCACCCCATGTCCCCTAAAGGCTCTAGCCTCGTGTGTTCCTTATGGAAGAATTGGAACAAGGCCAAACAGTTCATCAGAATCAGTGATGAGTGGAAGTAGGCGGCTGGGATAAGACAAAATGACTCTATTTGGTTCCCGATCTACGGCATTAGGGGAGTGGAGTCTTGGAACCTCCAAACTGCAAAGCGGTTATGGAACAAGGGGTTCAAACAGTGGAAACAACTCTGGAAACAAGAGACCAGCCAGTGGATTAGGTTCGAAGAATTGGATCCTAGACTTAGAGTTACCTTTGAGGAATGGACTCTTCTTCAAAGCAGGTGTTTAGCATGGGACTGCTCAACTACCCACCTTCTCTGCGGTCAGGATCCTCCTTGCCTGGAGGGCCTCAAATGGAGCAATGGCAAGAAGCTATCTAGAACCCCCAACTTCAAAGAGGATTTAGATGTTCACCACACTCTTAACAAGAGATGGTGCCTTTCTTGGACCAAACTTCGGTGGGAAATAAAATTCATGTCTATTTGGCACCCCCTAATTGAGGTCAAAAAGTCCGTTCTCATGTGGCAGATCTTGCATAAAGGTATCTGGTCCAATGCAAGGGCTAACAAAATCTGTGGTGTGCCGCCATGGTGCAAGCGTTGCCATCGGTGCATCGAAGATTTATCTCACCTGTTCTTCGACTGCTCCAAGTCTCGTGTTATCTGGCGTCACGTGACCCGAGGATTGAGACTCACAAACCAAATCAACTGGCAACACGTGATGTTGGGTGAGGCGGTCGGCTGCTCATCAAGGTTGTGGAATGCCATCAGAGGTGAGACTCTCTGGAAGATTTGGAGGGAGCGATGCACTGTCAATTTTGGCCAAACTCCTAAGGAATGGTCGATCGAGAAATCCTTGTTTCTCCTAGGTAAAATAATCTCCCGAGATAAGAGATCTCCACCGTTTAGACATCATTGTATTTATCTCCTTGAAAACAACAAGTTGAAACCCAAATGGGTCCCACATGAGGGTGATGATAAATTTATCCGCCTCATTTGTAATGCCCTCTAGCTTGCCATACTCCTCCCCTGCATGGTGGGATTTGGGGGGTCCCATGGGCACTAGTCCCATTCACTTGTAACTTTTTCTCTTTATTTTAATTAAAGTCTGGGAGATTAGGCTAAGGCCGAACTTCCTTTTATAAAAAAAATGCGTACCGGAGGCTCTCACCGCTTGAAGAAGAAGTGAACAAAGGTAACTTGCAATGCCAACAAGGTCTTTTGAAAATCAGGGGAAGACTAAGATTCAAGGAGGAGGTTTAAAGGAAAAATCTTCAAATATTCTTCAAAGATTGGTGGGCGGGGAAGGCTCACAAACCATCGAAAGAGATGTGTAGTATCCTCAAAAGGAAACACATCGTCGCGCACTTCACCCATCTCCTTGGGGTCTCGACTCCTCTTTCCCCGCATAGGTGTGACTCCATGGCAACCATCTGAAGGGTTGCTCAATCTAGAATCCCACAGAACATGAATTCTCTACTCGATGCTAACATTTTCGAGAACGAAATTATCGAGATTATTGATGCTCTTCCCAATGGGAAAAGTTCGGGTCCTGATGGCCTCACTAATGAGTTTTTCAAGTCCTTCAAGCATGTGGTGGCCACCCGGCTACGTGTGGTGTGGCAAGAGGCTCTCTCCTTCGGTGCCCTCCCTGAGTGTCTTAATAATGGTGTCATCAAGTTAATTCACAAAAGGGGAGATAAGAACAAAATCGAAAATTGGCAGCCGATTACCATGCTCCAAAGTGGACACAAGATAATTGCCAAAGTTATCGCCAACAGAATCTCTTGTCATTTAAAGTCATGGCTTTGTGAGGACCAGAAAGGTTTTATCAAAGGTAGATCATATTTGAAGCAATTATCGATATTTGGGAAGGCCTTACGTTTGCTGAGGAGTCTGCACAAGATCTAGTATTCATTAAGATCCACTTCGACAAAGCATATGACAGATTGGAATGGGACTTTATTCTTCAATCATTGAAAGACCTTGGATGCAGCCAAAAGTTCACGAAGATGGTTTCCACTCTTCTAGGAAACGCTTCAACTAGAATAAATATCAATAGTAAGCTCTCTGAGCCCATACATTTAAAAAGATCTATCAGGCAAGGCTACCCTCTAGCTCCACTACTCTTCGCTATCGCCTCGAATGGCCTCAGTCGACTATTAAAGCATCACATGGATGCGGGCAATCTCAAGGGTCTTTCCCTACCTTTTAATCATGGCGAAATGATTGCGAGACTCTTTGTCGATGACATGAATGCCTTTGTACATAAGAATATGAACAGTATTGAGGTGTTTTGGAGCTTCCTCGACACCTTTTTTGTGGCATCAAGTTCAAAAATCAACCATGCTAAAACTGCTTTCAAAGCAATCCAGGGACCTCCACCCCAATTGTTGTTAGATCAGGGGTGTCAAGTTATCCCTAGAGGTCAAGTCTTCTATCTCCTCGACATTCCAATGGGCTTCGACATCTCAATGGACCAACGATGGAACTGGGTGCTATCCAAGTTGGATAGGAAACTAAATCATTGGAAAGGTATGCAAGTCAACTTGGCACGGCGTGCTATGGTTGTTAACACATTTATGCTTTCTACAACTATTTACTTTATCTCTTGTTGGAGACCTAAGGAGAAAGAGTTGGCCAAAGTGGAAAGAATCTGGAGAAACTTCCTATGGACCGGGGACCCCAACACGAGGGGGATTCCCAAAATCAAATGGGAAACTTGCAGCTCGAAAAACTCAGGGGTTTGGGTATTTTGGATATCGTTGGGTTGGCTGACAAGCTGGTGGTAAAGTGGCTTATCAAGGCTTGGAGCAATAGTGAGTCATCTTGGGCTAAATTGATCTTCAAAAACATGGAAGACCTTACCTTAGTTGGCCATCCTGGTTGGAAGGACATAGGGATTCTCATGCTTTTGTTCTCCCCCCACCCGGTGTCCCCTAAAGGCTCTAGCCTCGTGTGTTCTTTATGGAAGAGTTGGAACAAGGCCAAACAATTCATCAGAATCAGTGATGAGTGGAAGTGGGCGGCTGGGATAAGGCAAAATGACTCTACCTAGTTCCCGATCAGTGGCATTAGGGGGGTGGAGTCTTGGAACCTCCAAACTACAAAGCGACTATGGAACAAGGGGTTCAAACAGTGAAAACAACTCTAGAAACAAGAGAACAACCAATGGATTAGGTTTGAAGACTTAGACCCAAGACATAGAGTTACCCTCGAGGAATGGACTCTTCTTCAAGGCAGGTGTTTAGCGTGGGACCGCTCAACTACCTGCCTTCTCTACGGATAGGATTTTCCTTGCTTGGAGGGCCTCAAATGGAGCAATGGTAAGAAACTATCCAGAATCCCCAACTTCAAAGAGAACTTAGATGTTCATCACATCCTTAACAAGAGGTGGTGCCTTTCTTGGACCAAACTTCGATGGGAACTAAAGTTAATGTTTATTTCGCACCCCGTAATTGAGATAAAAAAGTATGTTCTCATGTGGCAGATCTTGCATAAGGGTATCTGGTCCAATGCAAGGGCTAACAAAATCTGTGGTGTGCCGCCATGGTGTTAGCATTGCCATCGATGCATCAAAGATTTAGTTCACCTGTTCTTTGATTGCCCCAAGTCCCGTGTTATATGGCATCGCGTGATGCAGGTATTGAGACTCACGAACCAAATCAATTGGAAACAGGCACTGTTGGGTGACGCGGTAGGCTGCTCATTGAGGCTGTGGAACGTCATCAGGGGTGAAACTCTCTAGAAGATTTGGAGGGAGCGATGTGCTATCAATTTGGCCAAACTCCAAAGGAATGTTCGATTGAGAAGTCATTGTTTCTTTTAGGTAAAAGAATCTCCCGAGATAAGAGATCTCCGCCATTTAGACATCACTGTATTTATCTCCTCGAAAACAACAAGTTGAAACCCAAATGGGTCCCACATGAGAAAGATGATAGATTTGTCTGCCTCATTTGTAATGCCCTCTAGCTTGCCATACTCCTCCCCTACATTGTGGGATTTGGGGAGTCCCATGGGCACTAGTCCCATTCACTTGTATCTTTTCTTCTTTATTTTAATTAAAGTCCGGGAGAATAGGCTAAGGCCAAACTTCCTTTATTAAAAAACTAAAAATGCATATGGATTTATATTAAAAGAGAAGATACAAAGATTAGTGAGAGATACAAAGTAGCTTTCCATCCTTTTCCCGAGGGATTGATATGGATTTGCTTTGGAACTTGTTGTCTTTAAAAACAAAAAATTTCCTATGTTTAAAGGGGATTTTACTCTTGTATTTTTCAATATTTTCCAAAGTGCCTCTCCTCTTGTCACATTCCATAGAGAAGCAAAGCACCCAATAGCCTTCTTTTGTAGGTCTTTGTAGATTTCTCGTCGTCCATTTTCTAGGGAAACCCTAGTATTATCACACCGTGACTCCCCTGTGCATAGGGGAAACCCTATGCCCTAGTGTGTCCTTGTGGATACACAAGGGGTTGCTATGCCCTATATTAAGATGTCCCTACATGAAGCCCTAAGCAATGATGCACCTGTATTGAATGGAGGCTAGGACGAGATCAAAAGGTAATTGAGGATGCCAAAATTTACATGCATCAAGGACCACAGGGTGGGTGCAATAAAGCAAATCTTCAAGCCTTATGCAAAGGTCAGACATCATGCTCGAGTAGGGAAGGGAACGCTACTCTAGGAAGGCATAATATTGAGATAAATAGTATGCATCATGAATCATCGACATATCATCAAGTTTATCCATCCAAAACATTTGTTGAAGCCCTGAGGAGCAAGAATGTTACACTTATGTGTTCCTCGAGTAGTTTTGATATCAACCTTTTCCCTATACATAGGCACTTTTTACTCTAGTGCTAGCTAGAGGTTTTTTCCCCATGTTACCACATACTTGATACTCTCATATGTGGTGGTACTTTGTACTTAGGGATATTATTCAACGCTTACTTCAGTTCAGTTCATTGTCAATAGAGAGAGCTATTCCAGCCATCGTCTTCTCCGTGTGTCTTGCTGCATTTGTGCTCCTTGTGTGTGCTTCTCGTGTGTCTCTGGCACTTCTACACACACCCAACAGTGGTATCAGAGCAGGTTTAGCTCCTTCTCAAGTTTCAGTTTTTCACGTCACGGCGTGCACACTTCTAATAGTGTTGCAAATCGACTTGGGAGCATAGAACTCTTGCAGTGAGAACTGCCATCAAAGTGACAGTTTGTGATCTGAAATTTCAGCATTCATTTCAGCTTTTGTCGAAGTGAAGATTTTATCAAATTCTTGTTGGCTTGTGAAATGGTGGGCACCAATGCGTTGTTTGGCATGCTTCATGCTGAAGATAAGCTTGATGGGACCAACTATCCGATGTGGTCCTACATGATGAAGCATGTTCTTGTTGCTAAACAACTTTGGAACATAGTGGCATATGTAGATCGAAGACCCGTAGGTTCTTCTACTTCATAGTCTACTATCACAGATGGAGCTTCTTCTTCGAGTACAGTGGTTTCTCCTTCTCCACCTACGCAGGAGCAGCTTACATGGGATGGAAAAGATGCTCAAGCTCATGCCTTGATTGCGCTTTCTGTGAAGCATCATATAGTTCTACACATGCGGTCATGTTCTACATTGAGACAGGCATGGGACGCTCTTGCTTCTTTGTATGCCCTGCGTAATGAAGCAGGTGTTTCATAATTGAGGAAGCAACTTGACGATGTATGTATGGCTGAAAAATGAGTCGGTGGATGTGTATGTGACTTGCATCAAGGACTTGAAAGAGCAATTGGCAAACATAGATGAGATAATTCCAGATGCATCACTCATTTCTAAATTGTTGAAAAGATTACTGGAATCTTTTCAAAGCTTTGCTACTACACTCCGTTTGGTTGCAAAAGGAAATCCTAATATATGTGCATTTGATGAGATTGTGTCTCTTCTTTTGCTAGAAGAGCAATGTAGAATGAATAGGAGTGGTTTGATTGAGGGAACGCAAGCACTTGCTATCTCTCAAAAGGGGAAAATCAAGTATGGTTCAGCTTTGGGTCCATCAAAACCAAAGCCTCAATCTTCCTCTTCCACTCATTCCTCTAATGATGGTGATTTGCAAAAGAAGAAGAGATGCAAATATTGTCGAAAGGCTGGTCATACTATTGATAAGTGTAGAAACCTTGCTAAACGCAATGAAAAAAGAAGGAATCCAGCATGTCTATTGTTGAGAATTCAGCAAATGTAAAGAATGATGAAGCTAACATGGCTCAAGATTGTTGGGCATGTGTTGTTACATGTCATTATGATACTTCTTTGCATTCTAAATGTATGGTTGCGAGTGAGGCTGATTCGGATTGGTTCTTTTATAGTGGTGCTTCAAAGCACATAACATCATGCAAAAGATCTTTTTGCCTCTTTGAAAGATGCACCCAAAGGAGGACATGTGGTGTGTGCAAACAATGCCTCTTATCCTATCATTGGAGTAGGAGAAATCGAGCTTGCGATTGCAAATGGAGGTGTGATTCTCTTGAAAAATGCATTGTATGTGCTTGGTATAAAGAAAAACTTAATTTCAGTTCCGTTGATTGCCAAAGCGCGACTTCATGTACACTTTGTTGATGATAAATGCATAGTTCATGATTTCAGCAATGGGGATGTTATCGTGATGTCCGGTACATTATGTAATGGTTTGTATCACATGGATACATACAAGAGGGCTGCCTCAAATGCCTTGGTTGCTCATACTTCTTCCATGGTTGAACTAGAGCTTTAGCATGCTCGTTTTGGTCACTTGAACTTCAACAGTTTGCTTTACTTGCAAAAGAAGGACATGGTTATTGATGTATTTCGATGGCGATGCACCACACTGCACTCTCCTTCTTGAGATCTCCACGGCGATATGCTCGGAGAGAAAACCGAGCTCTTGACGCCACACACAGTACTCCGCACAGAGGTTGTAGAATACGCAGAAACGCAGTACACAGGGAGCACGAAGACAGACTTCTTAGGTCTTACAAATGCGGTCGAACTTACAGTCTGTGACTGACCAGGCCACTATATGTTTTATTAAAGAACATATACAAAGAAGTGTCCGGTGGCCATTTGGCCTTTCACATGGACACTAACGGTAACAATCTCCCACTAAAGGCCAATATGGCCAGAGTAACTATGGGAGAAAAAAGAAAGAACGATAAAGAATACCTGAGTGTAAGTACACAAAGTATACCTCCCACGTGATGGGCATGTTACACAGTATACAAGTGACTGCGTAAGATCAAGAATCAAGTAACCCCCATCAAGTGACAACAGTGTCGAAAGCTATCCTGTGGTAGAGCTTTAGTCAAAGCATCTGCAGCATTATCTCGAGTGTGAACCTTCTCAAGAATAATGCTCTCAGTGGCTAAGCAATCTCTAATGAAGTGATACCTCACCTCAATGTGCTTGGTCTTTGCATGATAGACCGGATTCTTAGCCAAAGCAATGGCACTCTGACTATCACTGAGCAAGTGAGGTACATGCTGAGGCAAACCCATATCACAAGCAAGACGAGAAAGCCACAATGCTTCCTTACATGCCTCACTTGCTGCAACATACTCTGCTTCTGTGGTGGAAACAGCTGTACATTCTTGAAGACGAGATCTCCAAGAGATAGCACCTCCAGCAAAATGAAAAATGTACCCTGATGTAGACTTACGATTGTCTAGACAACCAGCATAGTCAAAATCTGTGTAACCAATAATGGATGCTTTCCCTCTACCTAAGCATAGACACTTGTCCTTAGTGCCACTCAGATATCTCAAAATCATTTTGACCTCTTCCCAATGTTTCTTGCCAGGATTAGACATATATCTGCTCACAACTCCCACTGCAAATGCAATGTCTGGTCTCGTAGCTACCATAGCATACATGAGACTACCAACAGCAGACTGATAGGGAATTTTGGTCATGAATTCCTTTTCCTCATCTGATTTGGGGCAGTCATCCTTGCTCAATTTCATATATGTGGGTAAAGGTGTACTCAATGCCTTCCACCCTGCATATTCAATCGATGAAGTACTTTGGATATGTAGTCACTTTGAGACAAGTATATGCATCTTTTACTCCTATCACGAGTAATGCGCATGCCAAGAATATGTTTGGCATCCCCCAAATCCTTCATATCAAATGTCTGACTCAACTTCTTTTTGAGAATTGACAAATCATAAGAGGACTTCCCAGCAATCAACATATCATCGACGTAAAGTATCAAGCATATCAAGCTGCCATCAGAACATCTCTTTGTGTAGAGACAATGATCGTCATTGCTCCGAGAATACCCTTGGGACTTCATAAAAGCATCAAACTTTTGGTACCATTGTCTAGGAGACTGTTTAAGTCCATACAAGCTCTTCTTGAGCTTACAAACTAGACTTTCCTTGCTAGGAACTACATAACCCTCTGGTTGTTCCATATAGATCTCATTTGTAAGATCTCCATGCAAGAAAGCTGTTTTCACATCCATTTGGACTAGCTCTAAGTCCTCCATTGCAACGAATCCAAGCAAGATGCGCAAAGTAGTCATCTTGACCACTGCTGAGAAGATTTCCTCAAAATCAACACCATGTTGTTGCTTAAAACCCTTTGCAACAAGTCGTGCTTTATATTTTGGAGAAGCACTATCTGATGTGAATTTCAGCTTATATACCCATTTACATGGTAAAGCTTTCCTGCCCTTTGGCAAAGGTACTAAGTCCCAAGTACCATTCTTGTGAATAGAATCCAACTCACTCTTCATGGCACGCTCCCACTTGACATGATCCTCTGTCTGCATAGCCTCTTTGTAGCAAGAGGGCTCACCGGCATCTGTTAGCATAACAAAATCTAAACCTGGAACATATCTATCAGGTGGATATGAGACACGTGCAGAACGTCTCAATGATTGCTGAACAGGAACATGTGCAGACTGATCTGAATGGACATTCTCTTGAACATCCCTATGTGCAGCATTTTTATGCATGCTAACCGGAGGACTAGTATCCTCAAACACCACTCTTCTCACTTCAACCTCCTTAATCGGCTGTTTATGCATCTTAGACTCATTAAAAATGACATCACTATTTTTGATCACTGACCGTGTTTCAGGATCCCATAAGCGATATCCAAATTGTCCTTCTCGACCATATCCAAGAAAAATGCATTTCTTTGACTTATGGTCCAACTTCTGTCTAAGATTCTTGGGTATATGAACATATGCTTCACACCCAAAAACTCCAAGATGATCATAATATGGTGGTTTCCCTGTCCATAACTCTTGTGCCACTTTCAGACCTTTGGCAGTACTAGGTGAAAGGTTAATCACATGAACTGCAGTCAATACTGCTTCTGCCCAAAAACCTTGTGAGAGGTTTGCATGATGCAACATAGAGACTACTCTATCTTGAATAGTTCTATTCATCCTCTCAGCTACACCATTCTGTACTGGGATATAAGGAGCTGTAAACTCTCTACGAATCCCTCTACACTGACAGAAAAGGCTGAATTCATGTGAGGTATACTCACCCCCATTATCTGAACGTAAAGCCTTAAGCTTAGTTCCTTTTTCAGTCTCAACTGAAGCAAGCCATTTTTTGAAAGTAGGGAATACATCATCCTTCGATTTGATAGGATATACCCAGACTTTTCTAGTAGCATCATCTATGAAAGTGACAAAGTAAAGAGAACCACCTAAGGACCTAGTGGGCATAGGACCACACACATTTGTATGAACAAGATCTAAAGGCTGAATTGAAGAGTCAATGTGCATTTTATGCACATTTCTGGTTTGCTTTCCATATTGACAATGCTCACAAAATGAAAAATCAGAGAAAGATAACATAGGTAAGTAGCCAAAACGAGAAAGATTTTCCATTCCACTACGAGATATATGGCCAAACGACCATGCCAAATACAAGCCATAGGCTGTTCAGTAACAGCTAACAAGTGTTCTTTCTGTGATACAAATAAAGGGTAAAGTGAGCCAACTTTCCTTCCTTTTGCAATAACCATATTGCCCTTTGATATACGAAAGGACTGAGCATAGAAGACCACCTTGTAACCAAGGTCATCAAGTTGACCAACTGACATCAAGCTGCGTGATAACTGAGGTACATGGCGTACATTATGCATAGTAAATTTTGAACCGTCAATGAACTGCACAACCACATCTCCAATCCCCACAACATCACACTGGTAAGAGTCACCAAGTCTCACGGTACCAAGAGACTTTGCTGCATAATTAGAGAACCATTCTCTATGTGGTGTCACATGGAAAGAAACACCAGAATCTAGCAGCCAGGTGTGGGAAAGAGAATCAGCCATAAGTGCCTTAGATGACACAGTACTATCAAGTGTCAACACATCAGCATCATCAAAAATAGCATTAATTTCTTCAATCTTCACAGTCGAAGTAGATGGTGCAGGTAACTGTTTAACATGCCCATCAACATTCTGTCCTTTACCTTTAGCATTCTTTAATGCATAACAGTCTTTCTTCATGTGTCCTTTCTTATGACAATAACGGCATTCAATATCCCTCTTCCTTGATTTACTTATGCTCTTATTCCGTTGACCATTCTTTTCCTTGTTCTTGCTCCTGCCACGTTGTTGATTCTTTCCTTGGTAAGAATCACGAACATTATATGCATCTCCACTCTGAGTGCCAACCATAGATTTTCTACGAATCTCCTCACTCAAGAGTGCTCCACATATGTCATCATAGACGAGTTTACCACCTGGTGCACTATTGCTAATAGCTGTGCAAAATGTATCCCATGATGATGGCAGGGTGCATAATAGCAATACTGCTTTCATTTCATTGTCCATATCCATTTTCTGAGCTTGTAACTGGGAGAATATGGCCGTCTCTTTTTCATATGTATTGCATAACTTCTTCCAAAGCTCCTCTGCACTTTCACAGTCTAATACTGTAAAGTAAACATTATCTGCTAGGTGCAAGCGAATGGTAGACCTGGCCATTTCATCTAACTCATCCCAATCATCTTCATCCATGTCAGCAGGCTTCTTTGAAATCCCATTTACTAGCCTCCATTGCCTTCTTTGAATCAGCACATCTTTAATCTGATTCTTCCATAGAGCAAAGTTTGCGCCATCAAATTTTCGGATCTCAAAATGGTCTTTGCCCTGCAAGTTATAGCTCCTCCTCGGAATGCTAGCACTAGACCCTGATCCACCGGATGTGCCTGAGACCTCTGATGCCATGATCGTAGAGAACTGAATAGAATGATAATGGAGCTAGAAGAGTCCAAACACCAACAAATAAGTGTATCAAGGAGTAAATCGACCACTATATAGTTGACTAAACCAGAAATCTGAAAAATTTTGCCAGAGTATCCTCTGCAAAATTAGCATATGACCAGTGTCAAAGTATCATAAAACTGCAAGTACTGACATGTCTACCTGCATAGTGAATCACTGACTCCACTGCATATAATCAGTTACCCAATAGAAGCCAACTAGGCTTATCGAGCACCTATGAACAACTATCATACATCTCCTATGGCGAGGCTGGGTAAGTCTTCTACCTGCATCACCGAAGAGACCCCGACATCTGGGTGTCTCCCAGTTAAGAAAACCTCACCACGACCCTCTTTATCAAACGTAAAAGGCTTTATGCAAAGAACGTAACCGCTATATCAATGCCCACATGGACGTACATAAGCGGTATCCACAGAAGCGTACATGGTGTGTATGTGCTCAATATATGCAGTAAAATGACACTGAAAGGCTGAATACACAGCCCAAAAACTAGCCAATAACACCTACAAGTGTCTGTCAACTCTGATGTTTTAGGCTTTAAAAACCTGCATAAATTTTCAGCGACTGCTCCCACCAAAACTGAAAACCCCTCGAGAAACCTGTAGTTTTACGAGTGTGGCTGAAAATACAGCCCCAAAGGTTGATATTTATTGTCTGAGAAGTACAAGGAACACTCCAATTGATGTTCTTGGACCTGTGTGAAGAGAACTACGTGCGAAAGTACTTCGAAATGGCTCCAAAAACACCCCAAAATTGCTTCAGAAATAGGCTTTAAAAGCAAAAATGAAGCTTTGAGGGACCAAAACTTGTTCAAGGTAATGTCAACCTTAGTCTTTCCCCTTCTTCAAACACCACAAGAGTGTAGTTTAGTGGCAAGAGATTGCCACGGTTAAGCGAGCTCTAGGGGAACAGTACTGGGAACAGTACACAGGGAGCACGAAGACAGACTTCTTAGGTCACAAATGCGGTCGAACTTACAGTCTGTGACTGGCCAGGCCACTATATACAGTCTGTGTCATGTTTTGGTACAACACTAATGTTAAAGAGTATCAAAGCTTGGTAGGTATCTTGATATATGATACTCATGCAAGGGTAGATATGTGATATAGTCTAGGATTGCTAAGCAAATTCATGCACTCACCAAGAAGACCACACATGGATGCAGCTAAGTGAGTACTTAAGGACCTAAAAGGTAAAATCAATGAATGTATATTCTATCCTGAATCTTAATATTTTGATATCAAAATCTATTCAAATGCATATTGGACACAAGCTAAGGATGATAAAAGAAGTACCTCAAGTCACTTTGCATTTGCAAGTTTCCTTATCCTCAAGTGAAGCAGAATATAGAGGTTTTACCATAGCAACTCAAGATGTGATATGGTTAAAAACATTGTACTCAGATTTGGGTCTTGTGAGTTCCAAATCTCACATATTTGGAGATAATGTAAGTTATATGCACTTAGTAGCAAACCCTATCTTCCATGCAAGAACCAAACACATAGAGCTTCATTATATCTTGATCAAGGAGAAACTCATGGGAAAGGAGATTGAAATTTCATTTTGTTCCAATTATAAAGCAAGTAGCATATATGATAACAAAAGGCACTTGATGGCATAAAGCTTTGTAGATTTAAATCAATGGAAGGTATTCAACCTATTCGAGAATGAAGACTCAAGCATACTCTATCTTGAGGGGGAGCTATTTGGAACATCAAGATTACACTATGCTTGAGGTGGATTTTTTTCTAATTCATGAAATGATCATTAGGAATGTACCAAAGATATCTCTTGAAGAAGTTCTTCATCATTTATTTTTATGGTATTTTCATATGGATTTTATATGGATCATTTGCCAATCTAAAAGCCTACAAGTTACACTTGTAAAGGAAGGAAATAAGAGCTCAAATTCCACACATTTGAGGTGGTTGAGCTTGACAATCAATAAATCAATAAATCAATCAATCAATCACTAAAAAGTAGATTGGATAAGATCTTCAGTTTTCCTATATTCAAGGAAAGTGAATTAATTCTCTTCAACAACCTATACCACCTTGATTAATTACAAAGAAGTTTGATAGACCTCTCATCCCCCTCATGTGGGGTCACTTGCTTTTAATCTTGTTTCTCTCGAGGAAAACCATGTTGTGATGCCTAAAAGGTGGGGGCTTGTTACAATTGGAAAGTATTTTGCCTAAGGAAAAAGAGATTTTTTGATCGAACATTCTTTAGGAGGTCTTCCAAAGTTGGAAATACAGCTCTCTTTCCAGATCTTCTAGAGGCTCTCACCTCTAATAAAGTTCTGCAATGTTGAGGAACATCCGATCGCTTCATCGAGTAGCACTTGTTTCCAATTGATTTTTCCCTAGAGTAGCATGATTCTCCCAAGGGCCTAATAGACGAATATTGACTTGGAGCATGAAAAGAAGATGTGTTCCAAGTCCTTGTTGGTGCATTTTACCCAAGCCTACATGCTTGATATGTTTGATATCATCCTCATTTGTAAGTCACATGAGTAGTCATGTGAACACCTCTTGTAAAAGAGTTCATTTTTATCTCTTGTAATTTGATAAAGAAAAAAGGAAAAGGATGGCTTACCTCATGCATGATGTAAAAGCAATTTCGTGGCTCTAACTACCAAAACCCATGACTTTTTGAGCTGAGGGAATATCTCCTAACTTTGGGGATCACTTTTAGGTGGAGCCATTCGAATTCGAATTCAAAACTCCCTCCAAGAATAGCTATAAAAGGAGCAAGAAGGAAGAGGCAATTAGCAAGCCTTGTATGTGAACACTTCATGTCATTTTGTAGAGATTGAAGAGCTTAATCCATAGCTCTATCATTCTACTCCCATTGTGCAAAGATTCATTGCCAATGTGGTTGTAATCATATATGAATCTATACATTTATTATCATTTACTTCTCTCTTTTGTTCTCTGCTATATTCACTCAGAGCAGTACCTTCAGAAGGTCATATCTCGAGTTCTACTGATCCTTTGTCAGTGATTTAACATACATTGGATAGCTCTTACTGCTTAGGTTCTGCATATCAATTTTCAAGGTCATTGGATTTATAATTTTGGAGATATCTGTATTTTACTCCTCACTGGTCTATCTCTGCAGAGCCCCGAGAATTGTGGGCATGTACTTGAAATTGATAAATCTTGTTCTTAGTGCTTAGTCCATCATTTGAAGTGTTTTAACTTGGAATAGCAAGCTTGTTAAGTCTATTTGCTATGCCCAAATGGAATTTTTCTAACTCCTACTAGGTTGAGAGCAGTGTTCATTTTTTCCAGCAGGTGTATGTCCAAATATAGCAAGTTTTGGGAGCTAGTCATTTCGCAACTAGTCTGTCTTGACTTAAACTTTTGGGATACATGTTCCAAAGTACTTGGCTGATATTTTGGTGGATTTAGGAAGCTCAAAGGGTCTTCTAATCAACTCTGAAGTCTCAGTTGGCTGGTGTGAAGCTGGTTGTAGCAGCACCTACTCATCTTTGGATTGCATCCACCATCTCTCTTCACAGTGGTATCAGAGCATAGTCAAGCAACATGGGAGATGGATTTCCATCAACAATTGACAAATTGGATCGAAACAACTACCTGGCATGGTCTCTAAGGATGGAGGCTTACCTTCAAGGGAGGAATCTATATGGATTCATATCTGGAGATGAAGCAATGCCAACCATGAGGAACAAAGGGCAACCATCACATGAAGAAGTGGAAGGACTTTCGAATTGGTGTTCGAAGGATGCACTTGCAAGGTCGTATATTCTAAACTCAATCTCTAATTTTCTTTTACCTCATGTCAAGGGATGCAAGACATCAAGAGAGACCTGGAATGCACTTGCTTCTTTCTTCTCTTCCAACACTCGAGCAAGGAAGAACCAATTGTGGATGGAGTTCACAACAATGAAGAAAAGCCCGAAACAAAATGTGACTGATTATGTCACAAAGATGAAGGAGATTTCCGACCAACTTGGAAGCATTGGAGAGGTAATTGAAGAGGAGAAAATCATTAGACAAATCATGAATGGAATCAAAGCAGGCGACAAGTGGGAGTCATTCACAACAGCCATGGATTTATACATGGATATGCATGTACCCGACCTCAACACACTCATGGGCCAACTCTTCACTCATGAAGCAAATATTAGCAAAGGTGGTGAGTCCTCGAGAGGTAATCAAACTTCTGCCTTATACTCTAATAAAGCTAAGGTCAAGGACAAGTCAAAGAATAGGAAGAATGAAGATGAAGGTAGCTCTTTCCAAGCAAACTTTGCAGGTAGAGGAAGAGCTAGAGGAAGAGGGAGAGGTGGAAAACAAGGCAGGGGGAGATTCCAATCATCTCAACCTTGCAACATATGTGGCTTATCTAACCATACTACTGAAGAATGTTTCAGGAACCCGAGGAACTCAAGAGGAAGAGGATTCAATAGAGGTGGCTATGAAGGAGAATAGTTCTCTTCTGAATTTGATGCCTTCTTGCATGAAAGAGGCATTAAAAGGGAAGTCACTACAAGGTATACACCCGAACTCAATGGTGTAGCAGAGAGGAGGAACAAAGCTATTGTCGAAGCTGCAAGGTCCATGCTCAACGAAAAGGGATTGCGAAACTACCTATGGGCAGAGGCTGTGTCTACAGCCACATATCTCATAAATAGACTTCCATCGAAGTCACTAGATGGAACCACTCCATATGAAGTGTGGAATGGAAGAAGACCTAGTCTAGAGCATTGTAAAATCTTTGGATGCTTATCCTATGCTCACATTCCTTCTCAAGTAAGAGGGAAATTGGATCCCAAAGCAGAGAAGTGTGTATTTATTGGTTATGACCAAAACCAAAAAGGATATAGATTGTACAATCCAACCAATAAAGGATTTTCTGTGAGTAGAGATGTAATGTTTTATGAAAACAAATCATGGTTTGATGATGACAGGAAAGTGAAGCTGCCATATGACTTGGATGAAGATTTTCCATCACTTCAACCAAAGGAGCCAAAGCAGATTGAAGAAAGTGATTCAGAGATTGACCTAGAAGACTTGGAAAGACTAAAGCTATGGAAGAACAA
This sequence comes from Ceratopteris richardii, assembly GCA_020310875.1. Lineage (NCBI taxonomy): Eukaryota > Viridiplantae > Streptophyta > Polypodiopsida > Polypodiales > Pteridaceae > Ceratopteris > Ceratopteris richardii. The sequence continues at coordinate 7,678,474 of CM035418.1, forward strand.
AGGTAAAGCAAAGATGTAGGATGCTACATATGGACCCGAGAGCTCACATCAACCACTTAGAAGGTCTTCAAGGGAGAAGAAGAAACTAGAGAGGTTTGGTTATGATACTTCTTTGGTCACGAAGCACTCAATCTACATTGCAAAGGATTCAACCAATGAAGAACCTACAACATTTGAAGAAGCACAAAGCAAGAAAGCTTGGAGAGATGCAATGGATGAAGAAATGGAAGCCTTGAAGGAGAATGACACTTGGGAGCTTGTACCTAACAAGCCATCTATGAAGATAATCAGATCTCGATGGATATACAAAATCAAGAGGAATCCAGATGGAAGTATAAATAGACACAAAGCAAGGTTAGTTGCTAAAGGGTTTGCTCAAACCCATGGTATTGATTATGAGGAGACTTTCTCTCCTGTTGCAAAAATGCCTACAATTAGGGTTCTCATTAGTCTTGCTGCATCTAGAAATTGGAATCTTTATCAACTTGATGTAAAGAATGCTTTCTTGAATGGATGGATTTCTGAGGAAGTGTATATGGCACATCCTCCTGGATATGAGGATGCACATCATCCTAACTATGTATGCAAACTAAAGAAAGCTTTGTATGGATTGAAGCAAGCTCCAAGAGCTTGGAATTTCAGATTGGTGACTTATTTGCAGGATCAAGGATTCAAAGCTAGCAAGGCGGATACCTCTTTGTTCATAAAGAGGAATGGAGCTGAAGTGATCTATTTATGTGTATATGTTGATGATATTATTATCACAGGCAATGATCTTGAAGGAATCAAACAGGTAAAGAGTCAAATGAAGGAGGAGTTCAAAATAAGTGACCTCGGACCACTCACTTATTTTCTTGGATTGGAGTTGATCTACACAGATTCAGGTATATACATCACACAAAGGAAGTATGTCCATGACATGCTCGTCAAGTTCAAGATGGAAAATACAAAGTGTGCAGGTACACCTATGGAGCAAAATCATAAGCTTAGTGCTTATGAAGGAGAGCCAATTGAAGACATCACAAGCTATCAAAGCTTGGTTGGAAGTTTGAACTATGCAACACTCACAAGGGTGGATATATGCTATAGTGTTAGCATATTGAGTCAGTTTATGCATAAGCCAAGAAGACCACATATGGAAGCGGCCAAGAGAGTCCTCAAGTACCTAAAGGGGACCATGAATGAAGGTTTGTTTTATTCATTTACTTCAGATATTGAGCTAAAGGTCTACTCAGATGCAGATTGGGCCGGATCTAAAGATGATAGAAGAAGCACATCAGGGTATATATCATTTGCAGGTTCAAAAATCATTTCTTGGTCATCGAAGAAGCAACCAACCGTGGCATTATCTTCTACCGAAGCTGAATATAGAGGTTTGGCTAATGCAACTCAAGAAATCATGTGGTTAAAGTCTTTGTACACAGATCTTGGACTTCATTCTTCAACACCTGATATTTTTGGTGACAACACAAGCTCACTACATCTAGCAGCTAATCCGGTATACCATGCTAGAACCAAGCATATTGAAGTCCACTACCATTACGTAAGGGAGAAGCTAATGAGCAAGGATATTCAACTATCCTATGTCTCTACAGATATGCAATGTGCCGACATGTTGACTAAAGCTCTTGATGGTACAAAATTAAGTAGATTCAAGTTGATGATTGGCTTGCAGGAAATCAAGGACAATTGAAGACTTATTTGAAGGCCAAGCATGTTAGGCTTGAGGGGGAGCTGTTGGTGCATTTTACCCAAGCCTACATGCTTGATATATTTGATATTATCCTCATTTGTAAGTCACATGAGTAGTCATGTGAACCCCTCTTGTAAAAGAGTACATTTTATCTCTTGTAAATGGAAAAAGAAAAAAGGAAAAGGATGGCTTACCTCAACCATGATGTAAAAGCAAATCCCTGGCTCCAACTACCAAAATCACGAATTTTTGAGCTGAGGGAATCTCTCCTAACTTTGGGAATCATTTTTAGGTGGAGCCATTCGAATTCGAATTCAAAACTCCCTCCAAGATTAGCTATAAAAGGAGCAAGAAGGAAGAGGCGATTAGCAAGCCTTGTACGTGACCACTTCATGTCATTTTGTAGAGATTGAAGAGCTTACTCCATAGCTCTATCATTCTACTCCCATTGTGCAAAGATTCATTGCCAATGTGGTTGTAATCATATGTGAATCTATACATTTATTATCATCTACTTCTCTGTTTTGTTCTCTGCTATACTCACTCAGAGCACTACCTTCAGAAGGTCATATCTCGAGTTCTACTGATCTTTTTTCAGTGATTTAACATGACTTGGATATCTCTTACTGTCTAGTTTTTGCATATCAATTTTCAAGGTCATTGGATTTATAGTTTTGGAGATATCTGCATTTTACTGCTCACTGGTCTATCTCTGCAGAGCCCCGAGAATGGTGGGCATGTTCCAGAAATTGATAAATCTTGTTCTCAGTGCTCAGTCCATCATTTGAAGTGTTTTAACTTGGATTGGGAAGCTTGCTAAGTCTTTTTGCTATGCCCAAAAGGAATTTTTCTAATTCCTACCAGGTTGAGAGCACTGTTCATTTTTTCCAGCAGGTGTATGTCCAAAAATAGCAAGTTTTGGGAGCTAGTCATTTCGCAACTAGTCTGTCTTGACTTAAACTTTTGGGATACATGTTCCAAAGTACTTGGCTGATATTTTGGTGGATTTAGGAAGCTCAAAGGGTCTAATAATCAACTCTGAAGTCTCAGTTGGCTGGTGTGAAGCTGGTTGTAGCAGCACCTACTCATCTTTGGATTGCATCCACCATCTCTCTTCACAGTGGTATCAGAGCGTAGTCAAGCAACATGGGAGATGGATTTCCATCAACAATTGACAAATTGGATCGAAACAACTACCCGGCATGGTCTCTAAGGATGGAGGCTTACCTTCAAGGGAGGAATCTATATGGATTCATATCCGGAGATGAAGCAATGCCAACCATGAGGAACAAAGGGCAACCATCACATGAAGAAGTGGAAGGACTTTCGAATTGGTGTTTGAAGGATGCACTTGCAAGGTCCTATATTCTAAACTCAATCTCTGATTTTCTTTTACCTCATGTCAAGGGATGCAAGACATCAAGAGAAACCTGGAATGCACTTGCTTCTTTCTTCTCTTCCAACACTCGAGCAAGGAAGAACCAATTGTGGATGGAGTTCACAACAATGAAGAAAAGCCCGAAGCAAAATGTGACTGATTATGTCACAAAGATGAAGGAGATTTCCGACCAATTTGAAAGCATTGGAGAGGTAATTGAAGAGGAGCAAATCATAAGACAAATCATGAATGGAATCAAAGCAGACGACAAGTGGGAGTCATTCACAACAACCATGGATTTATACATGGATATGCATGTACCCGACCTCAACACACTCATGGGCCAACTCTTCACTCATGAAGCAAAGATTAGCAAAGGTGGTGAGTCCTCAAGAGGTAATCAAACTTCTGCCTTATATTGTGATAAAGCTAAGGTCAAGGACAAGTCAAAGAATAGGAAGAATGAAGATGAAGGAAGCTCTTTCAAAGCAAACTTTGCAGGTAGAGGAAGAGCTAGAGGAAGAGGCAGAGGTGGAAAGCAAGGCAGGGGGAGATTCCAATCATCTCAACCTTGCAACATATGTGGCTTATCTAACCATACTACTGAAGAATGTTTCAGGAACCCGAGGAACTCAAGAGGAAGAGGATTCAATAGAGGTGGCTATGGATCAAATAGAGGTAGATACAATGGAGGCTACAACAACAGCAACTACTACAACAACAATTACAACAATAACAACAACTATCAAAGTGGCCATAGAGGAAGAAGAGATTACAATAACTATGCAGAGGACCAAAGTCAAGAAGATTCATTATTGATTATGAATCTATCAGCGAAGAAGGGTAAGGATGATGATCACATATTTTACATTGATTCGGGATGCTCGAACCATGTAGCAGGAAATGTGGCTTTACTTTCTGATTTGGAAGATCCTCATAACAAGCATGAAGTGCAGACAGGAGATGATACAAAGCACTCAGTGGAGAAGATAGGTAATGTGAAGACATCAGATGGGAATATGAATCTCTTAAGCAAAGTCTTGTATGTCCCTACAATTACCAAAAATTTAATAAGTGTTGGACAGATTGTTGAAAAAGGATTGCAGGTTAGATTCAATCGATTTGGAGCATATGTTGAAGACCCAAGGCAAGGCTTTCGAAGGATTGCCAAAGGAGAAAAGACAGGAAGGCTTTTAACTTTTGAAGTGGAAGATACAAAGAACATAGCTTTGTTTAGCTATGGATCTCAAACTCTAACAGAGTTGGAGATATGGCACAAAAGGCTTGCTCACATTGGTGAGAGGACACTCAAACAGATTTGCAGGGACCAAAGTGTACTTCGTTTGCCTAATATCACAAGGCAACACATGATTTATAAGTGTGAAGCTTGTCAACTCGGCAAGGCTCATAGACAACCTTTCAATAAGAAAGGATATATGTATCAAAATCCTTTGGATCTAGTGCACACGGATGTGTGGGGTCCAAGTAAGGAGCCATCTATATCAGGCTCAAGATATTATGTGTCTTTCATAGATGATTGTAGCAGGTGGACCATTCTGTTTTTCATGAAGCACAAGGATGAAGTGTTTAATTGCTTTAAGAAGTATACTGCTCTTGTTGAAAATCAAACAGGTAGGACTTTGAAAAGACTCAGATCAGATGGTGGAGGAGAATACTTCTCTTCTGAATTTGATGCCTTCTTGTATGAAAGAGGCATTAAAAGGGAAGTCACTACAAGGTATACACCCAAACTCAATGGTGTAGCAGAGAGGAGGAACAGAGCTATTGTCGAAGCTGCAAGGTCCATGCTCAACGAAAAGGGATTGCCGAACTACCTATGGGCAGAGGCTGTGTCGACAGCCACATATCTCATAAATAGACTTCCATCTAAGTCACTAGATGGAACCACTCCATATGAAGTGTGGAATGGAAGAAGACCTAGTCTAGAGCATTGCAAAATCTTTGGATGCTTAGCCTATGCTCACATTCCTTCTCAAGTAAGAGGGAAATTGGATCCCAAGGCAGAGAAGTGTGTATTTATTGGTTATGACCAAAACCAAAAAGGATACAGATTGTACAATCCAACCAATAAAGGATTTTCTGTGAGTAGAGATGTAATTTTTGATGAAACAAATCATGGTTTGATGATGACAGGAAAGTGAAGCTGCCATATGACTTGGATGAAGATTTTCCATCACTTCAACCAAAGGAACCAAAGCAGCTTGAAGAAAGTGATTCGGAGATTGACCTAGAAGACTTGGAAAGACTAAAGCTATGGAAGAACAAAGGTAAAGCAAATATGCAGGATGCTACATATGGACCCGAGAGCTCACATCAACCACTTAGAAGGTCTTCAAGGGAGAAGAAGAAACTAGAGAGGTTTGGTTATGATACTTCTTTGGTCACGAAGCACTCAATCTACATTGCAAAGGATTCAACCAATGAAGAACCTACAACATTTGAAGAAGCACAAAGCAAGAAAGCTTGGAGAGATGCAATGGATGAAGAAATGGAAGCCTTGCAGGAGAATGACACTTGGGAGCTTGTACCTAACAAGCCATCTATGAAGATAATCGGATCTCGATGGATATACAAAATCAAGAGGAATCCAGATGGAAGTATAAATAGACACAAAGCAAGGTTAGTTGCTAAAGGGTTTGCTCAAACCCATGGTATTGATTATGAGGAGACTTTCTCTCCTATTGCAAAAATGCCTACAATTAGGGTTCTCATTAGTCTTGCTGCATCTAGAGGTTTGGCTAATGCAACTCAAGAAATCATGTGGTTAAAGTCTTTGTACACAGATCTTGTACTTCATTCTTCAACACCTCATATTTTTGGTGACAACACAAGCTCACTACATCTAGCAGCTAATCCGGTATACCATGCTAGATCCAAGCATATTGAAGTCCACTACCATTACGTAAGGGAGAAGCTAATGAGCAAGGATATTCAACTATCCTATGTCTCTATAGATATGCAATGTGCCGACATGTTGACTAAAGCTCTTGATGGTACAAAATTAAGTAGATTCAAGTTGATGAGCAGGAAATCAAGGAAAATTGAAGACTTATTTGAAGGCCAAGCATGTTAGGCTTGAGGGGGAGCTGTTGGTGCATTTTACCCAAGCCTACATGCTTGATATATTTGATATTATCCTCATTTGTAAGTCACATGAGTAGTCATGTGAACACCTCTTGTAAAAGAGTACATTTTATCTCTTGTAAATGGAAAAAGAAAAAAGGAAAAGGATGGCTTACCTCATCCATGATGTAAAAGAAAATTCGTGGCTCCAACTACCAAAATCACGAATTTTTGAGCTGAGGGAATCTCTCCTTACTTTGGGGATCATTTTTAGGTGGAGCCATTCGAATTCGAATTCAAAACTCCCTCCAAGATTAGCTATAAAAGGAGCAAGAAGGAAGAGGCCATTAGCAAGCCTTGTACGTGACCACTTCATGTCATTTTGTAGAGATTGAAGAGCTTACTCCATAGCTCTATCATTCTACTCCCATTATGCAAAGATTCATTGCCAATGTGGTTGTAATCATATGTGAATCTATACATTTATTATCATCTACTTCTCTGTTTTGTTCTCTGCTATACTCACTCAGAGCACTACCTTCAGAAGGTCATATCTCGAGTTCTACTGATCTTTTTTCAGTGATTTAACATGACTTGGATATCTCTTACTGTCTAGTTTTTGCATATCAATTTTCAAGGTCATTGGATTTGTAGTTTTGGAGATATCTGCATTTTACTGCTCACTCGCATATCTCTGCAGAGCCCCGAGAATGGTGGGCATGTTCCAAAAATTGATAAATCTTGTTCTCAGTGCTCAGTCCATCATTTGAAGTGTTTTAACTTGGATTGGGAAGCTTGCTAAGTCTATTTGCTATGCCCAAAAGGAATTTTTCTAATTCCTACCAGGTTGAGAGCACTGTTCATTTTTTCCAGCAGGTGTATGTCCAAAAATAGCAAGTTTTGGGAGCTAGTCATTTCGTAACTAGTCTGTCTTGACTTAAACTTTTGGGATACATGTTCCAAAGTACTTGGCTGATATTTTGGTGGATTTAGGAAGCTCAAAGGGTCTACTAATCAACTCTGAAGTCTCAGTTGGCTGGTGTGAAGCTGGTTGTAGCAGCACCTACTCATCTTTGGATTGCATCCACCATCTCTCTTCACACTACACACACCCAACAGTGGTATCAGAGCATGTTTAGCTCCTTCTCAAGTTTCAGTTTTTCACGTCGCGGCGTGCACAGTTTTAATAGTGTTGCAAATCGACTTCGGAGCATAGAACTGTGAATTTTAGCAGCCAAGAAACATTTCCACCAGGTGCATCGGTGCGCTGAGGTTTTACCCCCATTTCAAGCCATTCTTGCAATCAGAATTGCCATCAAAGTGAGGGTTTGTGATCTCAAATTTCAGCATTCATTTCAGCTTTTGTCGAAGTGAAGATGTTATCACATTCTTGTTGGTTTGTGAAATGGTGGGCAGCAATGCGTTGTTTGGCATGCTTCAAGCTGAAGATTAAGCTTGATGGGACCAACTATCCGATGTGGTCCTACATGATGAAGCATGTTCTTGTTGCTAAACAACTTTGGAACATAGTGGCATATGTAGATCGAAGACCCGTAGGTTATTCTACTTCATAGTCTACTATCACAGATGGAGCTTCTTTTTCGAGTACAGTGGTTTCTCCTTCTCCACCTACGTAGGAGTAGCTTAGATGGGATGGAAAAGATGCTCAAGCTCATGCCTTGATTGCCCTTTCTGTGAAGCATCATATAGTTCCACACATGCGGTCATGTTCTACATCGAGACAGGCATGGGAAGCTCTTGCCTCTTTGTATGCCGTGCGTAATGAAGCAGGTGTTGCATAATTGAGGAAGCAACTTGACAATGTATGTATGGCTGAAAATGAGTCGGTGGATGTGTATATGACTCGCATCAAGGACTTGAAAGAGCAATTGGCAAACATAGATGAGATAATTCCGGATGCATCACTCATTTCTAAATTGTTGAAAAGATTACCGGAATCTTTTCAAAGCTTTGCTACTACACTCCGTTTGGTTGCAAAAGGAAATCCTAATATATATGCATTTGATGAGGTTGTGTCTCTTCTTTTGCAAGAAGAGCAATGGAGAGTGAATAGGACTGGTTTGATTGAGGGAACGCAAGCACTTGCTATCTCTCAAAAGGGGAAAAGCAAGTATGGTTCAACTTTGGGTCCATTGAAATCAAAGCCTCAATCTTCCTCTTCCACTCATTCCTCTAATGATGGTGATTTGCAAAAGAAGAAGAGATGCAAATATTGTTGAAAGGCTGGTCATACTATTGATAAGTGTAGAAAGCTTGCTAAACGCAATGAAAAAAGAAGGAATCCAGCATGTCTATTGTTGAAAATTCAACAAATGTAAAGAATGATAAAGCTAACATGGCTCAAGATTGTTGGGCATGTGTTGTTACATGTCATTATGATGCTTCTTCGCATTCTAAATGTATGGTTGCGAGTGAGGCTGATTCGCATTGGTTCTTTGATAGTGGTGCTTCAAAGCACATAACATCATGCAAACGATCTTTTTGCCTCTTTGAAAGATGCACCCAAAGGAGGACATGTGGTGTGTGCAAACAATGCCTCTTATCCTATCATTGGAGTAGGAGAAATCGAGCTTGCGACTGCAAATGGAGGTGTGATTCTCTTGAAAAATGCATTGTATGTGCCCGGTATAAAGAAGAACTTAATTTCAGTTCCGTTGATTGCCAAAGCTGAACTTCATGTACACTTTGTTGATGATAAATGTATAGTTCATGATTTCAGCAATGGGGATGTTATCGTGATGTCTGTTACATTATGTAATGGTTTGTATCACATGGATACATACAGGAAGGCTGCCTCAAATGCCTTGGTTGCTCATACTTCTTCCATGGCTGAACTGGAGCTTTGGCATGCTCGTTTTGGTCACTTGAACTTCAACAATTTGATTTACTTGCAAAAGAAGGACATGGTTATTGGTTTGCCTACACTTGAGTCCATTGAAAAGCATGCATGTGAAGGTTGTATTCTTGGAAAAATGCATTGTGCTTCTTTTACAAAAGATAGCCATACACACACTACAAGAAAATTGCAGCTTGTTCATAGTAATGTATGTGGTCCCGTCAAGACTCCATCTTCTGGGAAGCATGTATATTTTGTTATCTTCATTGATAATGCTACTCGCCATACATGGTTGTATCCTATGAAAGCAAAGAATGAGGTATTTTCTTGCTTCAAAGCATTTTTAGCTATGGCTGAAAATTTTTCTTCACAAAAGCTTTTGACTCTACGCATAGATCATGGTGGTGAGTACATGACACATGAGTTTAATGCTTTTCCTCATGAAAGAGGTATTTCGCACTAATCTACGGTGCCATATACACCTCAAAAAAATGCTGTTGCCGAGCGTAAAAATAGAACTCTTCTTGAAATGGCATGATATATGGTTAAAGAAAAGCATCTTCTTGATAGGTTTTGGATGAAAGCGGTCATGTGTGCAAATTATGTGTTGAATCATTGCTCTACAAAAGCATTGAGAGTCATCACTCCTTATGAGGCTTGGAATGGTCATAAGCCTATGGTTAGTCATATGTGTGTGTTTGGTTGTTTGGCATATGCTCTTGTGCCATCACAACAACGTCACAAACTTGATGACAAGGCAAAGAAATGTATATTTGTTGGTTATAGTGTTGAAAGTAAGGGATATCATTTGTACCATCCATTGACGAACACAATTATTGTGAGTCCAGATGTGGTATCTGTTGAAAATTCAGTTTTCCCTCTACTTGAATGCAAAAAACAGCCAACAATTAGCTCACAAGATGTGTTCGATACACTCATGCCTTTGTTCCAAAATGGTGCGCTTGACTATGGCCATGTAGAACAGCCAACTGAGGTTCAAAGGGCTGAAAAATTCCAGCCAAATGGGGCTCAAAATGTAGAGAGTTTCCAGCCAAACATGGCTGAAAAAATTCAGCCAAAAATTATCAAAAGTGCTTGAAATTTCCAGCCAAATATGGTTAAACATTTGCGTCAAAATATGGCTGAAATTGAGCATGAAATTCAGCCCACACATGATGTACATATTGAAGATGTTTTACATAATGAACACATGTCTATCAAGAGTGCACAAACTATGGCAAAGTGGCTGAAGCAAACTTTGCAGGACAACAAATTGAGTGCGCCTTTATTTGGTAGAACAAGATCAAGCTCTCATCATGCATCAAGTAATTTTGTAGATTATTCTCTTATTGCTACAACATGTAATGAAGAGCCACTTTCTTTTGAAGATGCATGTGATGATCCACAATGGATGAGTGCTATGCAATAAAAAATGGATTCCATACATAGGAATGGTACTTGGGAGTTATGTGAATTGCCAAAAGGAAAGAATGCCATTAGTACAAAGTGGGTTTATAAGGTTAAGAGAAAATCTGATGGTAGCATTGATCGCTACAGAGGTAGATTGGATTCCAAAGGATATGCGCAACAATATGGCATTGATTATGAGGAGACATTTGCACCTATTTCATGCATGACTACCATTCGTACCGTGGTTGCATTGGCTTCCCGTCAAGGTTGGAAAGTGCATCAATTGGACATAAAAGCAGCCTTCTTGAATGGTGATTTGCAAGAAGAGGTTTATGTGAAGCAACCTCTTGGATTTGCTGTGGAAGGGAAAGAGCATATGGTTTGTCGCTTGCATAAAGCCTTGTATGGTCTCAAGCAAGCTCCACGTGCATGGTATGACAAAATCCATAAGCACTTGAGTGCTCTTGGCTTCACATGTAGTACGATTGAAAGCACACTCTATGTACGCAAAAATGGGGCTGATCTTATAGTGCTTGTTCTTTATGTCGATGAAATACTGTTGACTGGGTCATGTGATGCAAAACTCGACATTCTTATGGCTGATTTGCAGCATACTTTTGATGTCACTTATCTTGGTCTTTTCAGCTACTATCTTGGCATCCAGTTTGTAACCGTTGAGAGGCGAATTGTTATGCATGAAGCAATGTATGTTGAAAAACTACTTCAGCGTTTTGACTTTGAGGATTGCAAGGCAGTTTCCACACCATCTGAGACAGGGTTCAGGTTCTCAGTTGAGGATTCCAGTGATGCATTTGACACTTCTCTTTATCAGCAAGATGTGGGATGTCTTATATATGCATGCAACACAAGGCCGGATATATAGTATGCAGTTTCCCAATTGAGTCGATTCATGCATAGCCGTGGACTAAGCATTGGCAAGTAGTGAAACGTGTGTTTAGATATCTTTGAGGCACTTTGAGCTTAGGTCTCTTTTATGGTAGAGATATTAAGCCATGCTTGCATGCTTTTACAAATAGTGATGCGGCAAGTTGTTATGATACTCGCGTGTCCACTAGTGATAATTTCTTTTTCCTTGGAGACTCATGCATATCTTGGTTGAGTAAGAAGCAACCTACAGTGGCGACATGTACAATGGAGTGTATATGGCTAAGACGCCCATCGATGGATCTTTGCATGGAGATTGATGCTGGTACGCATATTCTTACTGATAGTCAGAGTGCTTTGGATGTTGCACAAAACCCGGTGTTTCATGCAGAGACCAAACATATTGAGGTGCATTATCACTATGTCACAAAAAGCGCCTTCATGCAGGAGATATTGATTTGGTATATGTGCCTACACAAGATAATGCGGCAGACATATTCACCAAAGCTCTTCCACGGGAAAAGTTTGAAGCTTTTCGCAAAGCTTTAGGGTTATTAACTTGTGTGGCTAATGTGTCACTCCCTGTATGTTTCAGATCATTTGCTCCAGGGGGGTTTGTTACACTTATGTGTTCCTCGAGTAGCTTTAATGTGAACCTTTTCCCTATACATGGGCACTTTTTACTCTAGTGCTGGCTAGAGGTTTTTTCCCCATGTTACCACATACTTGATACTCTCATATGTGGTGGTACTTTTTACTTAGGGATATTATTCAGCTCTTACTTTAGTTCAGTTCATCGTCAATAGAGAGAGCTATTCCAGCCATTGTCTTCTCCGTGTGTCTTGCTGCATTTGTGCTCCTTGTGTGTGCTTCTCGTGTGTCTCTCGCACTTCTACACACACCCAACAAAGAATGCCTACTCCAATCCCTTATTTAATAACTTGGGACACTCAAGTATGGTTGATTTCTCTTTTTCTAATTATTTAGATAAAGGTAAAGAAAAAATGCATGGAGAAGACAATGCTCATGAGATATCCTTGGATAATGAGATTGGATAATGAGATTGAGGACAGAGAAGATACTACTCTTATTATCGATAGAAAAACCCTAGATAATTGGTAAAATCAACCAGGATATATTGGGCTATGCCATGGGCCCATACTGGCTTTGGATGGTTTAAGAATGTGGGTAAAAAATAATTGGAAAAGTAAAGGGCTATTTGTCAAACTTATCCAATATTTTCCCAATCATTACTTCGTCTTCTATTTTGAAGGCACTCTAAGCACTTTAAAGGTGATTAGTGAGGGACAGTGGCTAATACAGTTTACCGCTATATAATTTTTTGAATGGTATGTGGATTTCAACCCAAGGGGGCCCAAACCTACAAAGGATCTGATTTGGGTGCAATTTCTTGATATTCCTATTTATTTTTATCCTTGGAATGATAGCATTAGTGGTTTGATATTAGGAAAATTTCTAGGGCAAAGAAATAGAGGAAGCATTAATCCTAAATGGGATCCTCAGGTTATGATTGAGGTGGATATAGCAAAACTAATTAAGACCATATTAGTCATTAAAGATTCAGATGGTAGATGGTTGCATGAACAAAAGGTGACCTGCAAAAATTATTGAATTCTTGTTTCATTTTCTATAAAAAAGGGCATTTCATAAAAGATTTCCCTCTACTAGTTCATCAAAAGGTGCAAGAGGTTCCAAGTAATAAACATTCTCATGCAATGCATAGTGATATCAATTCATGAGTAACATAGATAATAAGAAGGTTCTTTAAATAATAAAAAAAGGGATGTTTAAATGAACAATCAATTTGATGTGCTTTTAGAGGGAGTTTCTAATCCCTTTAATCAAGTGCATGTGAAGGTGGAATGATCTCCATAATCATGTGGAACTAGTAAAGGTTGAGAAATTACCTCATTTGGGCTAGCAATTTGATTGTCTACTTGTAAAAAGAGGCAGTTAAGTGTCATACACATCTCTAGAGCTAGTTGAAGCCTCCTTGGTACATGAACAAAATGGCTAAATTGCATCTTCCACAAAAAAAACATCACGGATAACCAAAATGTGTTTAGTATGTGGATGATACAGATGATAGCCTTTGCTTTCAGAACCATATCAACAAAAATACAATTCTTGTGTTCCAACTGTTGGAGTTAGACATCTGCAGAAGCACGTGAACAGCACAAGGAAGAAGAAGAAGCTTAGAGCACAATGCACAATACTGAATGTTTTACTAGGGAATGTATAAAGATAAGTAGCCCATTAGGGCAATAGGCGTATATACAAGGGGGGGGGGAAACCTCCTAAAGAGGGAAAAAAGTGCCCCGACAGTCCTAGAGTGTTCGCACACATCACTACCTAAATATATCAACAAATCCCCCTTGGGAGTGATGCGGTGAACAAGTAATTGGCACTCATGTATAAGTAAGTGCCAAGCTATGTGGAAATCACTCCACAAAAGGAAGTAAGCCCAAAGCTTTGCGGAAAGCTTCAAACTTCTCCCTAGGTAGAGCCTTTGTGAAAAGGTCTGCAATGTTCTCTTGTGTGGGCACATATGCGTGACATAATGATAATGCACCTCAATGTGCTTAGTGCGAGCATGGAACACAGGGTTCCTCGCAACTGCCAATGCACTCTGACTGTGAGTGAAGATGGTGGTGGCAGAAGACTGACCAACACACAAATCAGCCATAAGGCATCTGAGCCACACACACTCAATAGTGGTTGTGAAAGTTGCCCTATACTCAGGCCACAACTAAAAGTGATCATAGTAGGCTGCTTCTTGCTCAACCAAGATATACATGAGCTACCAAGCATTAAGAAAAAGCCACTAGTGGACACACGAGTGTCATAGCAACCAGCCCAGTTTGAGTCAAAAAAAGCATGCAAATATGGCGGTAGTGATCCCACCTTGGGTTAGAACAATCCAAGTAGCCGGGTACCACTCAAGTAGCGAAAGTGCCAATGCTTGACACCTGGGCAATGCATAAACCTGCTCATTTGTGAGACAGCAAGCTGAATATCTATTTGAGTAATGCATAAGTAAGTTAAGCATCCAATAGCCTGCTGATAGAGAACAACATCAAATGCACCTCCATCATCCTAAAGACTCAATCCTAAACCTATCTCCATAGGAGTGGCAATAGGCTTATAGTCTTCAAAGCCAAAACGCTACAATAATGTGTCAATATATTTCGTTTGACACAAAGCCATTCCACCATCAACTTGCATAAGCTAAATGCCCAAATAGTGATGCAAATGCCCCAAATCAAACATCTCAAATGAGGCATGCAGATGAGCCTTAAAATTAGCAATATGCTTCTCAATAGGACCAGTGACCAGCATGTCGTCAACATAGACGACAATGATCAGAAGCACATCATTAGCACGCTTAACATATAAGGTGATTTCAGTTGGATTATTCTCAAAACTATGTGCAATCATATAGGCATGTATCTTTTCATACCAAGCATGTGGTGCTTGCTTTAAACCATATAATGCCTTCTTTAACCTGCACACCTGGTTTTCATGCCCTTTCTGCACAAAGCCACGGGGCTGAAATACATACACTTTTTCATGCAAGTCACCATCCAAAAATGCTATTTTAATATCCAACTGATGTACATTCCAACCATGATGAGCTGCAAGTGCACAGATGCTCCGCATACATCACTATGTACAAGCTGCAATTTCTGAGTAGCCTGAATCGAGACATCTTTTGGAAATGAGAAACATTGCATTTTGCCCAAAATACAACCTTTACAAACATGTTTTCCAGGAGCCTCAAGTTTGGGCAAAGAAGACACCATTTCAGATTTTTGTAGGCATAGCAAACTAGCAAAATTCAGATGACCAAAGCGTGCATGCTTAAGCTTTGCATTTGACATAGCCTGAGAATCATGTACTACACATGCCGAATCATTCACAGATCTTTCATAGTCTATCAGCTTTTACAACCCACCACATAAAATGCTAGAAGCAATAATCATGTCGCCATTTGAGAAATCATGAAGTGTACACCTGTCATCAACAAATTTCACAACCAAGCCAATCTTGGCTAATGCAGAAACTGATAACAGATCTTTCTTGATCCTTGGCACAAACAAAGCATCTGACAAAGTGAAAGAACTACCATGAGCAGTAGTCAAAATCATCTTACCAACTCCTATAACAGGATAAGAGGAGTTGTTGGTGCATGTAACAGTATTCCCTGTAGGGGCAGACTCGAGTGAAGAGAAGAAACTGCGCTACGAGGTAATGTGTTTGGTCGCCCCACTGTCAAAGTACTTAACATCTGAGTCTACTACAGACATGCATTGCTCATGAGAAGATGGGTCAAAACTGCAAACAGTAGTAAATGCCTATGCTTCTTTGTGCACAAGATTAGCAGACTCTGTTTTCGGTGTAGAGGACTCTGCAACAACCATTCTAGCTTCCTTTTTCTTTGCCTCTTTTGCAACCAATTTTGGACAGTTCTTTATGATATGATCATTCCATTTACAGTACTTGCAAAACAATTTATGCTTTTCTGATTTCTTCTCATCTTTATCTTCCTTCTTCGAATGTGCAACATTTGCAAATTTCTGCTTACTAGTTGAAGAGCTCCATTTTTCTTTGGCCTTATGACTAGCCAGGAAAGCTCGATTTGCAACACGCATAATGGACCTGTTCTACCTAGACTCATCTTGCTGCAACAGAACAAAGACTAACTCCTCAAATGACAAGGCATTTGGATTGCCTTTCATCATCAACCGAAGAGTACAAGCAAAACTCTGATATGAATCAGGAAAACCATTCAGAACGGTCTGCACAAAGGAGCTATCTGGTATAACCTCATCAACAAAAATCAATTGTTCCTTCAAGTCTTTGATCTTTGTTAGAAAACTGTCCCTAGAATCACCTTCATTCATGTGCTCACTCTCCAACTGTTTTTGGAGGTAAGCAACACGAGCCTCATTCCTAGCTTGGTGTAATGTGGTAAGTGTATCGCAAGCATCCGTAGCTGTTCTCTAAGAGCGAATGTGAGGAATAATGGCACGTTTGACAGACAAAGCTATCAATGCATGTGCCTGGGCATCTCTGCCATCCCAACAAATTTGATCTACAGTAGGTGCAGCAGAAACCGCAGCACGAACATGAATATGCAGAATATCATCATCTTCGACACCTTCAGCATCAGCTTCAGTACCTGTAGTTGTAACAATTGTAGGTGTGATATGATTTTTTCATCACCCTACACAATGTTCCACAGTCCTTTTGCAACCAATACATGTCGCATCATATAAGCCCACAACGGGTATTTGGTATCCTCAACAACCAACATACTAAATACATCACTGCTTTCAGCCATGGCTGGTGACTAAAATACCTTGATGCAAAAAAATGACTGTATCTCAAAAAGTTGAACGGAACTACCCAGATGAGTTTTGCTAAACCTGTAGCAGACTTTGAGACACTTATAATGGCGAACTGTAGGTATATACCTTTGGCACAAAAAGATGAAATAGCCTGCACAAGCGTTGTGATAGTGCGTTCCGAGGCCGAAATGAGCTTTGATCACGATTTTGGCACCATAGAGCGAACCTGTTTTGATCTCTGAAACACCCTGAGTATGCTCACAAAATTTTATGCGAGACTACAACTAGAGAAGTGTAGACGACACCCTAGATAAAGCGGCAACCTACTCTGATACCAATTGTTGGAGTTAGACGTCTGGAGAAGCACATGAACAACACAAGGAAGGAGAAGAAGCTTTTGGAGCACAACATGCAACACTGATGTATTACTAGAGAATGTACAAAGATAAGTAGCCCATTAGGGCAATATGCGTATATACAAGCTGGGGGAGAAAACCTCCTAAAGAGGGAAAAAAGTTCCCCAGTAGTCCTAGGGTGTTCACACACATCACTACCTAAATATATCAACACCAACTTTATCATCCAATGTTGTGTGTTGTTAATCTGGCAGTAATGCATATGCCAAATAACTAAAAACACCCAAATGAGCAACAAAAGGCTTGCAACCATGCCAAGCCTCATATGGAGTGGTAGATTGCAATGCTTTGGTGGGACACCCATTGTAATAGGCCTTTTGCAAGTGAAATAATTCATTTTGAAATTTTTGAATTACATTGTGGGGATAATGCTTGAACATGAAGATGAAAGAATTAGGAAACATTCTGTACGAGAGAAAGGTAGAGCATGCATGAGAGAATAAAAGTGTCTTTGTGAAATTTTTGTGGATCATGTTTTAAGTACCTCATTTAGGGCTCTACATTTAGTTCATTGTAAGAAAATGCCTTGATTTTATTCTCTCTCTAGAATTTCTAAACTTGCAGGGCTCAACAAAGATACTTGGGATGGATTTGGACCTATGTAATCTCTAATACTATTGTGTAGATCAAAAAATTGAATAAAAGTGTCTCCCACAAGCTTAAGCTAATTCTTTATTGTTTTTGAGTTATAGGGCTTAGAAAAGTTCCACTTTTTTAGGTACTTAAAAAAAGAAGAAAAAGAGGGCTTCTCTATTTCTATTCGAATCCATGATTTTGATGCTCATGTGTTGTCATGCCTAAGTACGGATGTCTTTGAATATATCTTTTGAGTGTTTTTCTTCTATTTTTGATAGGTACTACGAAAGAAAGCACTACTACAAGTGCATGCTTTTTGTGAAAGTTTTGCGGAAAACTATCTTTTTTTTAAATTTGGTGATTCGCACACTTCTTTGGGCAGCAACCAAATTTTTTATAAGAAGGCCTCTGCATCAAAGAGGAAGAAGCCAAAAATCAGAGAATTACCTTGTGATTGAGAGTGAGAGTGAGAGTGTGATTGAGAGTGCAAGTGTGAATGAGATTGTGATAGCTCAGGGGTGGTCGAGAGGTAGAGGCTTCATCAAGAATCTATTATCCAAAGATATCGTATCCATTGATTCACATCTATAATATCACAATTACTTTTTCTCTGAGTCATATCTTGTCTACTCTTCTACACCGAATTTTCCTTTATCTTGTGCAAGTTTTGTTTTTCTCTCTTCCACTATTCTTGAGTGATAGGAAGCTTGTGATTGATGATATATTGTGATTGAGGAAACACTACAAGTGGTATAAGAGTAGAATCGATCCTCCAGAATGATTGAAGGTTTGACACAAAAGATCCTTGAGCAAGAGGAGCTTATTTAGAAGCTTTTTGGAGAATTATGCAAAGAATGAGGTAGAAAGCAACCAAAAGGTGAAACAAATTTGTTCATACAATGGAATGATGGAGTGGATGAAGGTGCGGGAACATCTAGTGTGCCTAGAGGAAAACCAAAACATAATTATGAAGATATGGAGCCAAGTGAGTTTGCCCTTAACCAAGTCTTCAAGAAGGCAAAATTGAATGATTTTGATGGTGAGAAGAAGAGTGGAAAAGACATGGAGGCATGGATTGAAGAGCTCGAGGATTTCTTTGATCTTCCACAAATTAGTGAGGAGTCCAAGGAAAAAGTTGGGATCCTGCACTTGCATGGCATCACAAAGCTATGGTGGAAATCCTATATGTAGACTTGAACACATTCTGGTCCCGTTCTATGCAAAGAATTTAGAGAGCAAGCAGAAAAACACTATTGTTCTCTACACTACCATATGGAGAAGAAGATGGAGTTCTACAACTTTTGACTACACAAAAGTGACAAGCATAGCTTGTCTATTGATGAGTTCAAAGAGAAGTTCCTATTTGTTCACAAATATACATTGGAGGTTAGTGGTGGTGCTCTGAAGAGCAAGTTTATTGAAGGGCTTTGTGAGGAACTTCGCTATCAATTTGAGGGATCAAGATGTGTCAATTTTCTCGATGCTGTTGCAATGGCACAAAATCTTGAGAAGATGGAGAAGTTCAATTTGCAAAAGGCCAATAGAACTAGATTCATTGGGATGGGACATAGGCCATATAGACCTTTTGCAATGAACATGAACAATACAAAGAAGAATCCACCTTCTAATAACCAAGGTAAGAATGCTACTCGAGTGGAAAATCAAAGGAGGCATCAACCCATCCATTGGGAACAAGACCCTGATTTTATTGAGCGGGCAAAAATACTTGTATCTGTTTTCATTGCAAGGAACAAAGGCATCGAACATATGAGTGCCCAAATAAGGCAATCTTTCGGCCTACCTACACAATCGAAGTTGATAAACACCATAGAGGAAGGCACAACATTTGAGAAATCAGATGATGGAGGTAAGTTCCTTAACTCTACTTTACGTTGCATGGTGGTTAGTTCTTTCCCAAAGGCTTCTATGATTGTGATTTAGGGCATGATTTCTATCATAGAATCGGATTTTTGATCGATTTGGGTAGTACACATTGTTTTCTATCTTTCAAATTGGTACAAGATTTGGGGAGACTCCTAAATATGCACATAACAAGACCTCTAGAGATGGCCAATAGATGACTACACTATACAAGGATACATCGAAAACCTTGAACTTACTTTTTTTGATAGGCGTTTTTCTAGAAATTTTCATGTGATTGAGATGAAACAGAGTGATGCAATCATTGGCATGGAATAGTTAGTTCAAAATTCTGCTAAAGTGCATAAAGATAGGCTTCCACTTTTGATTTGGAACATCCAAAGTTGAAGCATTCTAGGCATTCTCTTAAACTGAGATTTTACCTCTTGTAACTTTAAAAATTCACTAACATATTTTCTAATATCCCGCTTCATACATGGCTAGAAGTAAGAATATTTCATTTTAACATAGGTCCTTGAATAAATTGGATGTGTTGAAAAAGGTGCATATGATAATCATGCAATATTCTAACTTTTAATGGAGACTTAGAAGATATGCATAATTGATTGTTAAAATACAAAGATTTATTCTGGAAATGAAATTTTTCTTGATACATTGATCCCCTCTTTGCATGTAAAAATTGAAGCTAGGTGCATAAAAAAGAGTCCTATATGATTCCTCTTGAATTCGATTGAGAAAATCAGAATTTATTACTGAAAGGAGATTATATAAAGGTCTCCGACTCAATGCATCAGCGACCTTATTTTCCTTACTAGCCAGATACTTGATGTCAAAATCATACTCGCTTATGATTTAATCTAGCACTTCGCCGTGTTGTTAAGCAATGGTTGTGTGAAAATGTATTTTAAAATCTTATGATCTGTTTTCAATTCAAACTTGATCCCTAACATTAGATATCTCCAATGCTTAAGTGCATGAACAACAAACAACAAGCATTTCTAGATCATGAGTAAGATAATTAAATTCATGTTTTCTTAATTTTTTGACCTCATATGCAACCATCCTACCATCCTCTGAAAGAACACATCCTATTTGACTACCACTTACATCACATGCAATGACAAAAGGCTTTCCTATTTCTGGTATTTCCAAAACATATTTTTCAATTACTTTTTGTTTCAAGGATCCAAATTATTTTTGACAAGCATCACTCCACACAAATCCTACCTTCTTTTTAGTCAATTATGTGAGGGGACTAGCTATCTTAGAAAATTCCTTAATATGTGCTCTTTCATATTGCACCAATCCTAGAAAACTTCTAACATCTGTCACAATTTTAGGAATTGGCCAATCAACTATTGTTTTCACTTTATCCTCGTCTATATGAATTTGTTCTTTAGACATGACTCTTCCTAGATAAAAAAGTTTATCCTTATCAAAGAAACATCTATTCTTTCCATACGGTTTTAGCAAAGTCTTCAAAGATGTACAACATGCTTGGGATTATCTTTAGAGTATACAAATATATCATCAAGAAATACTATGATGAATTTGTCTAGGTAATCATGAAAAAACATTGTTCATCAAGCACATAAATGTGCGAGGATCATTTTTTAATCCAAAAGGTAAAACCGTAAACTCGTAGTGACCATAACATGTTCGAAAAGATGTCTTGGGTATATCCTCTATTTTGATCCTAATTTGGTAATATCTAGATCTTAAGTCAATCTTATTGAATACAATCGCTCCATTTAATTGACCTAATAAGTCATCTATGTGAGGGACTAGATACTTATTTTTAATTGTTCTTTTATTCAACCCCCTATAGTCAATACATAATCTTTAAGAGCCGTCTTTCTTCTTTTGAAATAAAATAGGGGCACCCCAAGGTGAAACACTTGGTCTTATTAAGCCTTTCTTCAAAAGATCATCTAATTGAATGTTAAGCTCCTTTGATTCATCTATGTTAAATCTATAGGGTGGTCTAGAATATGGTTCACTCCCTAGATACAAGTCAATGGTGTAATCAATCGACCTAGGTCGAGGTATACCAGCTAGGTCTTCTAGAAACACATTTGCATATTCTTTCAAAAGATTTTCAACATAATTTGGAAGATTTCCATCATTATCTTCTTCATGCAGATTCTTCACATACACTACAAATGTTCTATAGCCATGATGTATACCTCTAACTATCTACATAACAGAAATGAGAATAGGCTTAGCATTCTGCACATCACCTAGAATGTGGATAGATTCACTTCTAGATTTAAATTGATTGTTCTTTGTTCGCAATCAATCCATCTTCATTTTTAGGTTTTCCAAATAAAGTAGAAGTGTCTAAAGAAATGCTTGATAAGATGGATAAAGAACTTGGAAAAATTAAGCAACATATAAAAGAAGCTCAGAAAAGACAAAAGAAATTCTTTGATTTGAAGAGAAGACCACTTGAACTTGAAATAGATGATATGATATTTCTTAAAGTCAATCCTCGCTGATCTAACTTGTTGCTAGGGAAGGATCATAGATTTTCTTTTCGATATGTAGACCCTTTTAAAGTTTTGAAAAAGATTGGATCTCTTTCTTATTTTTTGGAATTTCTTGAACATTTAAATGTGCATCCTGTATTTCATGTTAGCTTACTTAATCGATATGTTCCTAGTGTTGCTCATGTTTTGCAAGACAATTATAGATGATGGCTCTTTTGAGCTTCGACCTGAATTAGTATTAGATAGGAGAGAAAGGCTACTTAGAAATACATCGATAGTAGAGATTTTGGTGAAATGGCACACATATCTAGTAGAAGGCTCGACTTGGGTGAACGTAGATGATTTTCTAGTGCATTATTCTTCTTTCCAACTCTGAGGATAAAGTTCCTTAAAGGGGCAAAGAATTGTTATAGGCATTTTGCAAGTGAAATTATTCATTTTCAACTTTCCAAATTACATTGTGGGGATAATGCTTAGAATGAACAATTAGGTCATTTTATGCATATAGGCAAAATTTTGGGATGAAAAGTTTTATATTCTCTCTAGACCTTATTTGCATCATGTTTTCTAGTTGAAAATTGAAAATGAAGATGAGAGAATTAGGAAAAATTCTGTATGAGAGAAAGGTAGAGCATGCATAAGAGAATAAAAGTGTCTCTGTGAAATTTTTGTGAATCATGTTTTAAGTACCTCGTTTAGGGATCTACATTTAGTCCATTGTAAGAAAATTCCTTGATTTTATTCTCTCTCTAGAATTTCTAAACTTGTAGGGCTCAAAAGTGATACTTGGAGATGGATATGGACTTAGGTCATCTCTGACACTATTGTGAAGAATTAAAAATTGAATAAAAGTGTCTCCTAGAAGCTTAAGCTAATTCCTCACTGTTTTTGAGTTACAAGGCTAGGAAAAGTGTCGTTTTTAGGTACTTCTTTTAGAGATATTTTTGGACAACTCTTTATGGCATAATCATTTCCATTAGAGTATTTGCAAAAATATTTTTGATTTTCTCTTTTCTTCTTATCTTTGTCTTCCTTCATCAAATGTGCAACATAAGTAGATTTGTGCTTACTAGTTGATGAGCTCCATTTGCCTTTGCCCTTCTGATTAGCTACAAAATCTTGACCTCCAACATGCATAATGTACTTAATCTACATGGACTGTTGTTTTGCAACAAAATAATGGCTAAATCCTCAAATATTATGACATTTGTATTGCATTTTATCTTCAATCAAAGAATAGAAGAAAAAATTTTATATGAATCTTGAAGACCATTAATGACAGTCCGCACAAGTGAACTATCTGCAAAGACTTCATCAGCAGAAATAAAGTGCTCCTTCAAATACTTGAGCTTTGTAAAAAAACTCTTTGTAGAATCTTGTTCATTCATATGCTCACTCTCTAACTATTTTCGAAGGTAAGAAACATGAGCCTCATTTTGTGTATGGTATAAAGTGGTAAGTATCTCCGAAGCATCCTTTGCTATTTTGCAAGAGTGAATGTGAGGAATAATGGCATGTTTGATAGACAAAGCTATCAATGCATGTGCGTGAGCATCTTTTCCATCCCAACAAAGTTTCTCTATAGTAGGTACAACAGGAACTACACCATGAACATGATTTTGAACATCATCATCTTCAATGCCACCTGCCTCACCTCCAATAACTATATTTGCAAGTTTAGTAGGAAGTTTTTCAACACCCTGCATAATATTCCACAATCCATTTTCTACCAATACATAGTGCATCATATATGCCCACAATGGATAATTAGTACTATCCAACCTATCCTCAACAACCAACATAAGCAATGCATCATTGCTTTGAACAATGACCACTCACTAAATACCTTGATGCACAAAAATGATTCTATCTCAGAAAGTTGAACAGAATCACCTTGCCGAGCTATGCTAAACCTATAGCAGACTTTGAGGGGCTTGTATTGCCAAACCCCTATATATATGTTTGACACAAAAAGATAAAATTGCATGCACGTGCTCTCTGATAGTGCATTCTGAGTATGCTCACCAACTTTGGTGTGACTTTGCGATTGTGATAGGAGGTGTTTTCAGGATGCCCTAGATGATGTAGCTAAAAGAGCTTGGAGAAGCTTGTAGGAGGTACAAAAGTAAGTTGCAAAGCAATGAAGTTTGGTCCAGTCAGCTCGTACAAGACTAGCCCTAAGCTTATGGAGACTCAAGTAGACCTTATATGCATGTGGTAAGTGCAATATAATGCACAAAACCGATAGGTTTGTGCATTGACTAGCTCAAAAAACTTATTATCTTTGGATGAAACAATCAACTTCAAATGCTCAGAGCAACGAGCATAATTACGATTGGAAAAAATCCTTTATGAGGAGTGATACACATAGGGTTGAGTGGATAGAATGCACAAGAGTACAATAAATAAGAAAAATATGCTTTTGGAATGAATCTAACACTAAACAGTGGTACCTCCTATTTTTTAGGAATGCATAGAGATAGACTCGGAGATAGAAAACTAATAGTTCATCCAATTTACTTAACCAAATGATTTGAAACTTTATATGGATAAGATAGAAACTAATATCTTTCCAATGAGTGCTCATTCATCCAATTTAGAGCTCTCTAGAGAGAGCAGCAGCCTCTGCAAGCTTACTACTATTGAAGAAGATGATGGAGAAAAATGGAGCAAGACAATGATTGCCATGTGTATGTATATTGCTTGCATGTAATTTACAAGTAATATAAAGTCTTTATATAGACTCTTGAAGTGCTCCAAGACTTCTACAAGTGGATCCTATGCCACACTTCAAGCTCACTTAGGGTTTGAGACCCAAAAGTGAATAGAGCTATGTTCTTGGTTTCCCCTACTTTAAAAGTAAAGAGCCTACCATACGTCTCACCTCTGGCTATCTTGTTGAAGCCTTGACATGGATCTTCCACAAAAGCTCCATGTAGGGTGAACCTAACTTGTAAGCCTTTTTCAAATATTTGCCCTACATTTATTAGGTTTTTAGTGATAGTGGGTATAAAGAGAACCTTACTCAAAATGTTTATCTTGTAATAGGAAGCTTTGACATTACCAATATTCTCCACATTGTGCTTTGTGTCATCCCCTGTTTGAACTTCATGTATATGCTTTTGTTCCAAATCAAATAGACGAGTAATGTTCCATGCAACATGATTTGAACATCTAGAATCTATTTTGAAGACATGATAATATTCTTTACCTTCTTTGTGGCTTAGGTCCATTAGAAGCAATGAGTCTTCATGTGCTAGATCCTTTGAATAATTGTTGAAGCCCCTTCTATTATGGCCTATATTGTTATTGTTGAAGTTGTGTCCACCTTTGCCTCTATTGCTGCCATATCCACCTCTTCCACTACCTTTCTGGGTCTTCCCATTGAGCCAACAATTCTGAGTGGTAAGGTTGGTCTTATCATAGATGGCACAAGGTTGACCATTCCGACCTTTGGATTTGTCATGGTTTGGTCCTTTCTTCTTCCTTTCCACTTGCTCTTTCTTGCGAAGTTGCTTGGGAAGTCTCCTTTTCATCTTCTTCCTTCTTCTTGCCTTTCATCTTTTTGTCCTTCTTATCTACATATAGAGCACTAGTTGATTTATCATGATAAATTACCTTCCTTTATGCTATTGTTGGCCTCTTGATTGAAGAGTTGTCCAAGAAAGATGTTGAAGTCTAAAGTTTGCACATGCATGATGAGATCATAAGACGTGGTGAAAGATTGCCATTGCTTATCACTTCAATCCCATTGAGAATTTTCCTCATGATAGCCTCTTCTTTAATCAGCTCTCCAATGGATGCTAATTGATCTGCAACCTCCTTGACCTTGGTAACAAAGTCTGTGATGGTTTGTTTCGGTGTCTTCTTCATTTGGTTGAACTCGTTCCAAAGATGATTCTTTCTTGCTTTGGTACTAGTAGAAAAGAAAGTCTCTAGGGCATCCCAAGTCTCTTGAGATGTCTTGCATCCTCTAATATGTGGTAATAGAAAATAAGAGATAGAGTCTAGTATATATGACCTTGCTTTAGCATCCCTTACACACCAGAGTGTGAGCTTATCTGTCTCCTCTTGTGTAGGTCCTCCTTTGGATCTTGGAATAGGCATAGCTTCATCACATGCTACAATTCCATAAAGATTTCTAGCTTGCAAATAGGCCTCCAGTCTGATTTTCCAAGATGCATAGTTGTGTCAATCAAGATTCTCAATCATTGAGGGAAAGCCTTCACCCATCTTGATCTTGCTCTGATACCACTGAAAGAACTTGGAGAAGCTTGTAGGAGGTAGAAAAGTGAGTTGCAAAGCGATGAAGTTTGGTCCAGCCAACCGACATTATCAGAGAAAAAAATATATTCAAACATTAATATTTGATCGAGGAGATGAATACATATGAAATGAGTTTCAGTATTTTTCTAAATGGAATCCGAAGGTAGTTTTCATGAAGGTACACATCACAATCAAATGGTATTGCTCAATGCAAAAATAGAAATATTGTAATAGCAAGAGCCTTGATGGTTGAGAAAAATATGCCTCCTCATTATTGGGTAGAAGCTATGCACACACATTTATACATTATAAAAAGAACTCCAACCATTGTTATACATAACCTAACATCCAAAGAGAAGTTTGCATGTAAAAACCAAATATATCACACATGAAAGCATTTGTTTGCATTGCATATGTACATGTTCTAGATGAGTTGATGATGAAGCTTGATCCAAAAGCATTCATTGGGTACTTCCTTGAGCAAAAGGGATATAAATGATGTAACCCACTAACAGGATAGGTTAAGGTAAGCAAAGATGTGGTATTTGAAGCAATGTCGAGCTTTTACGTTGATATCAGAGAAGGACTTAATCTTTTATGTTAACTTAATTCAAGTGTAGTATCTCATCTTCAAAGTGGACTTGATATGTCAATCAACAATAGTTCCAACTCAAATGTGTGGACTAGAAGATTGCATGGAAATTTCACTCCGGCAAATTCATCGACTATGTCTAAGAAAACTAAATAAAAGAATAAAACATCTACATGTTTTGAAGACATTGATGGAGAATCAAAAGGTTTAGGAAAGAGCTTTGATGAGGAAATTTGATTGACCTATATGAAGACTCCAAGAGCAAGAAAGGCATATGTAGATGATACAACAAGGAGAAGTGACCAAGGACTAAGGAGATCTAGGAGGATGCAATATTCAGTGCAATGACTAACATATGATAGCTACATGAACTTTCATTGTGTCTACATGAACAAGGTAACAGAATATATTGAACCTACTTGTTTTCAAGTTTGAATTGGAAATGCGGGTTTGGAGAAAGCTATGGATGAGGAGATGACTGCATTTTTTGGAAATGAAACATGAAAGCTAGTTCCATTGCCACAAGGGAAAAATCCATAGGCTACAAGTGGGTCTACAAGGTAAAGCATAGTGTTGATGGTAACATAAGCAAGTATAAAGCACAATTGGTAGAAAAACCATATGCATATACATATGGCATTGATTATAAGAGAACTTTAAACCTTGTAGCTGAAATAGCTACTATTAGAACCTTTGTTGCATTGGCTACTACAAAAGGATGGAGTTTGCATCAAATGGATGTGAAGAGGAATTTCTTACATGGGGAGTTGCATGAAGAAGTATACATGGACCAACCACAAGGATATGAGGATTCAAAGCATCATGGATATGTTTTCTGTTGATAGATTTAGGTTGTGATGTGTGTGAACACACTATGACTGTAGGGCACTTCTTTCCCTCTTTAGTAGGCTTTTTCCTCAACTTGTATATATGCCTATAAACCTAATGGGTCACTTATCTTTGTACATTCTAGTGGTAATACATTCAATATTGTGTGTTATGCTCCAAGCTTCGTCTTCTTCCCTATGTTGTTCACATGCTTCCGCAAACGTCAAACTCCAACAATTGATATCAGAGTAGTTTGTCGCTTCATCTAGGGCATCGTCGACACCCCTCGTGTGATATTCTCAGAATCACACAAAATTTGGTGAGCATACTCAACGACTTTGCTCTGTGGCGTCGGAATCATGATCCGAACTCGTTTCATCCTCTGAACCCACTATCACAATGCTTGTGTAGGCAATTTTGCCTTTTTGTGCCAAAGATATATATAGGATTTGGTTCGCCAATATAAGCATCGGAAAGCTTGCTACAGGTTTAGTAGAACTTGACAAGGTAGTTTTGTGAAACTTTTTGAGAAATAGTCATTTTTTTTCATCAGGGTATTTTAGTTAGTGGCCATGGCTAAAAGCAGTGATTTGTTTCGTATGTTCTCTATTGAGAATAAGTTGGATGGTACCAAACCCATTATGGTATTATATGATTCATCATGTATTGGTTGCAAAAGGACTATGGAATATTGTGTGGGGTGTTGAAAAACGTCCTATTACACCTACAAACACAATTGTTGAAGGTAATGTAGACGACATTGAAGATGGTGATATTCTTCATGTTCCTATTTGTGCTACATTTCGTTATGCACCTATTGCATAACAAATTTTTTGGGATGGAAGAGATGCTCAGACACATGCATTGATAGCCTTGTTTGTCAAGCATGCCATTTTTCCTCACATTCACTCTTGTAGAACAGCTAAAGATGCTTGGGATATACTTACCGCTTTATACCAGGCAAGGAATGAGGCTCATGTTGCTTACCTCTGAAAATAGTTGGAGAGTGAGCACATGAATGAAGGAGGTTCCATGGAAAGTTTTTCGAAAAAGATCAAAGATTTAAAGGAGCCGTTGATTTCTGTTGATGAAGTCTTGCCTGACAGTTCACTTGTGCAGACTGTTCTAAATGGTATTCCAAATTCATATGAGAGTTATGCTTCTACTCTTTGATTGATGATGAAAGAAAATCTAGATCCCTTAACATTCGATGAGTTAGTCTCTATTCTATTGGAGGAAGATCAGTCTAAGTAGAACGGGTCCATTATATGTGTTGCAAATCAAGCTTTCATTGCTAGTGAGAAGGGCAAAAGTAAATGGAGCTCTTCTACTAGTAAGCAGAAATCTACTAATTCTACACAATCAAAGAAAGATGATAGAAATGAGAAGAAAATAGAAAAGATAAAATTGTTTTGCAAATATAAAGGAAATGATCATGTCATACACATGCTCTATTTTCAACCTAATTGGCATGAGCAACTGTTAACGGGCTACCTTGAAATGATGCGAACATGGGCAAGAGTTGTCCAAAACTGGTTGCTAAAAGCAAGGAAGAAGGAGGCTGGAATGGATGTTGTAGAGGCCTTTACACCAAAAACAGAGTCTACTAATTTTGTGCAAAATGAAGAATGGGCATTTACCACTGTTTGCAATTATGACCCATCTTCTCATGAACAGTGTATGTTTGAAGTAGACTTAGATGTTTGGTACTTTGATAGTGGGGCAACCAAACATATTACCTCGCAACGCAATTTCTCCACTTCAATCTAGCCTGCCCCTATAGGGAATACTATCACATGTGCCAACAACTCTTATCCTATCATGGGAGTTGGTAAGATCATTTTGAATACTACTGGTGGTAGTTCTTTTACATTGTTGCATGCTTTATTTGTGCTAGGGATGAAGAAGAATCTGTTATGAGTTTCAGCTTTAGCCAAGATTGGCTTGGTTGTGAAATTTGTTGAAGACAGATAAACAATTCATGATTTGTCAAATGGTGATGTCATTATTGCTTTTGGCATTTTATGTCATGGGTTGTATAAGCTCATAGAATATGAAAAATCTATGAATGATACAACATGTGTAGTACATGATTCTCATGCTATGTTAGATGCAAAGCTTTGGTATGCATGCTTTGGTCATCTAAATTTTGCTAGTTTGCTACACCTGTAGAAATATGAAATGGTGTCCTCCTTGCCCAAACTTGAGGCACCTGGTAAACATGGCTATGAAGGCTATATTTTGGGAAAAATATAGCATTCCTCATTCCCAAAAGATGGTTCGATTTGAGCTACTAAAAAATTGTAGCTTGTTCACAATGATGTCTGTGGTCCTATGCAGACACCCTCTTTTGGAAACTATCTTTACTTTGTGACTTTCATTTATGATTTTCCCATGCATGCATGGGTATATCCATTGAAATCAAAGTCCAAAGTGTTTATTTTGCATCAAACAATTTCTAGTTTTGGTTTAAAATCTGTTAGCATGTAAAATGGGCACCCTCCGTTTTTGGTCGAGGGGGGAATATAAGTCTTCTGATTTTAATGCATTTCTGGTTGAACATGGGATAAAACATCAGTGTACAATGCCATATACATCTCAACAGAATGGAGTTGCTGAACAAAAGAACATGTCACTCATGCAGATGGCAAGGTGTATGGTCAAGAGTGAGGCTTTACAACATAGTTTCTGGCTTGAGGTTGTTATGTGTATAACATATGTACTTAACAGGTTTCCCGCTAGATCATTGTATTCTATCACTCCATATGAGGCTTGGCATGGTCGTAAACCATCTCTTGCTCACTTGTGTGTTTTTGGTTGGCTGCTATATGCATTAGTGCATGAACAACAACACGGGAAATTGGATGATAAAAGAGTGAAACGTATTTTTGTTGGGTACAATTTTGAAATCAAAGGCTATCATCTGTATCATCCATTGACTAAATTCATTTTGGTTAGCTATGATGTTGTTTTTATGGGAGATGCTATTCAACTTTTACTTTCATGTACTAAGGAGACATGAGTTAGCTCCAAAGACATGTATGAGACTTTTCTTCTTACAAGTGGATAGTCTAGTGCTAGTCCTAATGAGGCAACTTCTTAGCCTTTACAGGTTTTATGTGACGATGAAGATCATTCCATTTCTAATGCAGATTTACATGCTGCACTTGTTAATGAGAGAATTGATATAGAGGAGGCAAAAACTATGCCTAAATCGCTTGTGTAGACTTTGCGAGATAGCAAATTAGATACACCTCTATCATATCGTACTCGTTCAAGCTCTCATAGTGTTTCTTTTGCATCAGATTGCTATGCTATGGATGCCTTTAATCTCTTTGATGAGAATGAGCCAATTTTGTTTGATGAAGCACAAAATTCTAAAAATTGGATGCCCACTATGAATTAGAATATGATGATATTATGAAATATGGTACTTGGTCTTTATGTGACTTGCCTCCTAGCAAGAAGGCCATTGGCACTAAGTGGGTATACAAGTTGAAGCGTAAGCCTGATGGAATAGTTGAGAGGTATAAGGCTAGGCTTGTTGCAAAGGGTTATGCTCATGAAAGAGGCATTGATTTTGATGAGACCTTTGCTCCTACATGCTGAATGACTACTGCTCATAGCATTTGTGCACTTGCAACTCATCATGGTTGGAATGTACATTAGTTGGACATTAAAACTACATTTCTAAATGGTGACTTGCATGAAGACATGTATGTTCTTAAACCACGTGGCTTTGTGTAGAAAGGACATGATTATAAAGTGTGCAGGTTGAAGAAGACATTAAATGGTTTAAAGCAAGCACCATGTGGTTGGTATGAAAAGATACATGCCTATCTTATTGCACATAGTTTTGAGAATAGTCCAACTAAAGGCACCTTATATGTTAAGTGTGCAAATGATGTGCTTCTGATCATTTTTGTCTATGTTGATGACATGTTGCTCACTGATCCTCATGAGAAGCATATTGCTGATTTTAAGGCCAATTTGCATGCCTCATTTGAGATGCCAAATTTGGGGCCTTTGCATCATTATTTGGGCATTCATTTTATGCAAGTTGATGGCGAAAGAGCTTCATGTCAAACCAAATATATTGACACATTTTGTAGCATTTTGGCCTTGAAGATTGCAAACCTATTGCCACTTCTATGGAGATAGGTTCAGGATTGAGTATTAAGAGTAGTTACCAAACCATCAAACTTAGTTGGATAGATTCAAAGACAATGCCGAGCTATCTTCTTACTTGAATCTTGTTCATCTTCTCCTGCCATTTGATCTCATAGATTCTTTATGCAAGTGATAAACACATCTGTAGTCTTCCCATCAACAAACCTTTCTACTGTTAGCTAATTCTCTAAGATCTAAATCCATGTCTAATTACAAGTTTCATACTGATTTCTCAATATGTTCCATGCTTTACATGCCTTGTATAGAAATTTTTAAAAGATGATGATATAAAACAAAACAATACCAATATCAATATCATGATTTACATAAAGAAGAAATGCGATTTTGCATGTTTGAGATAATGATAAACAGTTCCATGTTTGAGACAATGATAAAAGCTTTTGCACATTATAAACCCTAAAAGAAGTGATGACACAAACCAAAACAATGCCAATATGAATATGGTAAGTTTAATAAAAAAAGATGTATTCAGTAGAAGAAAAGGGGAAGCTTGGTTACATTCTTAAGGGTTAGAACTTGATCACCTTGGGTGGTAGAAAAGTTATGCAAGATAGTGTTTTCTGTGATCTAATGTTTACCATGGCACCATCAATTGAGAATATGAATTGTGGTGAAACCTCATGAAGGAACTCTAGGAGCTCCCTTACATTTTTGAGTTTCCAATTTGTAGTGACAATTATTTTCCTAGGTTGAAAATCTTGATAAATCAATATTTCTAACTCAAATTCTAGAAAACTCTCTTCTCAATCCAAGCGCATCCAGAGTCCAAGCTTTTTTTTCCACCTTCTGTAATCATATCCTAAAACAAGTGATTGTTGAGATATCTGAATGAAATTGAAAGAGAATTTGGGCTAACTTTACATAAAATGATGTCTCCTAGCTTTTGATCTTCTTTGCTATCCCATTCCCTACCTAAAACATCATCAATCTCAGAAATTGGAACTCTTCTATTCAACCACATTGTTTTTGTTTTCTCTAATAACATGTTTTAAAACATGCTACAAAAATGTGAAGAGGAAGAAACCATTGAGTCTTTATACTTGGAGAAATTCGGCTGGCTGACATTGCCCGTTGGACATCATCTTTCATTTTGCATTAGAAACTTGAAACTGTTGAATGATCAATAACATCCCAATCTAATGAAGAGATGCAAGGAGCAGACAAATGTACAAGATCTCCATAAGCATTCCTCCCTAATGGCCCTTTATAATCTGCAAAGTAGACCAATAATTGAATGCTATTGAAAAAATGAACAGATTTGTTTGCATACAAAAGTTATGCATAATCCTTATGAAGGACTTTGAATGTTCCTATCAAACATTCAACAGGTTGCCACTCGAGAATATTGGAAGGAAAAATGTCTGCAATACAAAAACATATATCTTGAAATACAAAAACAAGTGAAATCGATAAAAGAGCATTGTTAAACTTCGCTTACAGTACGACAAGAATTGTAGATGATTGTCAAGTTGTACACATGTTGAACTTTTGCAAACCAACCATCTCTCTTCAATTTGAAACTTAAAATATGATCTTTCCAATGGTTTTTTGTGTCGTTTCTTTTAGTATGCTTGACTTTATGGGCACCTCTGCAACTAGGAAGCATATCCACCCAATCATTAAGCTTCACAGAAAGAGGTTTGCATAAAGAATCCTCTCTTGTGTTGTAAACCTCACATGAGGTTACACGATTGGAAGGAGGACGAGAAGTAGAAGCCATTCGAAGTAGAAGTACGACGCAAAAGAGTAGTGAATATTGAAAGTGGGAAACTGAGTTTCACAAATTTTGCAAGTATTTATAGACAAAAAAACTTTGTACACGTGGAAGCGAAAAGTGATCTTTTGATTTGATGTATCAATTCAGACCAAAACATCATTGAATTTTGTGAGCACAAAAATATTTTGTATCTTTAAAAATAATTTCTCTATTGGAATTTTAAGGATTTGCATTGTGTGGTGTAAAAAGAATATCTTTTTTTGTATGAAATCAAATTCAAGAAAATCTATCACTTAAGCGGCACTTTCAAGAATATGTTCTTAAAAAGGGCATTTCTTCATACGATTAAAAGAGACAAGAATGTTATATTCTTGTACACGTGGAAAGATCATATTTGTCAATTTTCTTAATCCATGATTAGCAAACGTCCCCTTTTGGGCATTTTTCACCCTAATGAGGTAGCTTTTTTTCATTGATCATGGACCTTGCAACCTCCACAACGGTCCTATTTCTCCTCGCTGCCACTCCATTCTATGCAAGATTGTATCTAGAGGTGATTCCCATTTTGATTATTCTATCTTTGAGATAAGAATCAAAGTCATGGGAGACGTTTTCTTCCTCTCATCTTTCCTTATACTTTTTAGGGTTTTACCTCTTTGATTCTCCACACTAGCTAGATACTTTATAAAGCACGAACACTTCATCCTTATGCTTCATTGAATATAAGATACCCCATCTAATACAATAATCTATGAATGACACATAATACCTTGATCTAGAAATTGAAGGTTCTTTTCTTGGTCCCTAAACATCTGTGGAAAAGCTCTAAGAGATTTCCATGTATGTAGTCTTTGTTGTTGAATGGTTGTGTATGCGACTCACCAAACTAACTTGCACTACACTTGTATATCATGTGTTGTTTTGGTATGTTAGGTAGTCCAAGTATAGTGTGATCAATATTGATTTTTTTGAGGGTTCTTTTTCCAATATGAGCTAGCCTCTTATTTCTAACCTCTAATTCTGATAGGGTTTGAGTACCATAGTTGAGAAAGGCAATATTCTTGGTTTCGTAAAGTTCAAAAGTGAACAACCTATCTGTCTTCTCTCCCTTTGCTCTCTTTATCAATCCCTGATATGGGTCCTCAACAAATGCTCCATGATTGGTTAATCTTATATGCAAATCTTTCTCAATAATCTGACCTACACTTATAAGATTTTTGGTGATGGTAGGCACATTAAGCACTCCGTTTAGTAGGTTCCTGTTAGCATTATATGTCTTCACATTACCTATCTTCTCAACTAGATGTCTTGTATCATCTTGTGTTTGGACTTCATGTTTTTTCTTTGGATCTTTCGGGTCTCAGAGTTGATCTGCATTTCTTGCTGCATGATTTGAGCATCGAGAGTCTATGTAAAACACATGCTCATTAGACTTACCATCCTTCATTATCATGTTCATAAGTAGAAGTAAATCCTCTTGAGTTTGATCATCTATGTAATTGTTGTAGTCTCTCCTTCCTTTGTATCCACTTTGATAGTTGTTGTTGTTTTATGAGTTGTTATTATACCCATAAGAGTTATTGAATCTACCTCTTGAACTACCATAGCCTCATCTATTGTATCCTCTTCCTTTTTTAATACTTGGGTTCTCGAAACAATTCTCTATTATATGATTTGTTAGACCACATATAGCATAGGTTGATAAGCTTCAACCTCTCCCCCTACCTTGTCTACCTCCTTTGCCTCTTCCTCTTATTCCTCTACCTCTTCCTGCAGAATTTGTTGGAGCAAGTCTATGACAAGCCTAAGTATTGGCTTGAGTCCCACAAAGTCATGAAAAAAGCTTTAAAATGAAGACTATGTAAAGTTCACTTGTGAACTACCTCTTGTAACTTTTGAAGAGTTTACTTAATGTAAAAGTGAAAGAATCTTAAGTGGTTGAGTCCACTTGATCAAGAATGGAAAGAGGAGCCACGAATTTGTGATTTGTGGTAGGTAGAGAATCAAATCAATCATTGATTGATTGGAGAGTGATTGAGGGAAGTTAGCCTCCCAAGCTCAACTATAAATAGATGGCACTTTTAGTCGTGGTTAGAGAGACCTATGTGAAGACCTCCAAGAGCTGAGCTTTATGCCATATCAAGGTGTGATTACAAGGTACACATATGTATCAGTAAGTCCATTGTATTGTACAAGCAATATACTTTCATTTTCATGATCATTTGGGTTCATATTTCCATGTTCTTGTGAAGTGTACTACTCACTGCCATTACTCTCAGTTTTTGCTGTCCGATTGCAGAGATGTTTTCTCTGCTCTTGGTGCATCATTTTCAGTAATTTAACTCGGTAAAGTTAGCTCTATAAGTCTACTATATGCTCACAAATGTTCATGTCATTTGGATGTTGCAATCTTTAGTTATGTTCATTTGAAGTTAACAGGGTCTGTTCATCTTCACTTCTCTGTCAGGTACCCGATTTTTTAACTCACCTTGTCAGAGCCATTTCTCAGTGGTTACTTCTTTAAATTCCGTGATTTAAAGCTTGTTGGATTCAGCTTACTGTCTAATATAACCATAATAATTTTCATAATCATTGCATTCCTAAATTTTGAGTTATGTTCATTTTTCTGCTCATTGGTCTCAAACTGTAGCAGCCCGTGAAAATCGGGATGATGTCATCACTTGTTAAAACTCATTCTCAGTGTGTGGCTCATTATTTTTGATGACATTACTCTTGAAAGTTAGCTCTTTAAGTTATCTAGACTTCCCTAAGAGGAATTAAGTTAATTGCTGCTGTGCTCAGAGAATTATGCAAAACAGTGGACAGGTGTATGAACCAAAATAGCAAGTTTTTCACCTCACTAACTCCAACTTATCTGTTTTGATCTATCTTTTTGAGAGTGATCTTCCAAGGTACATAGGGTGTCTAATACATCCATTTGCAAGCTAAAAGGGCCCACCATATACTCGTGGAGTTCATTTGGCTGGTGTAGATCAAGGATTTTGCAACACCTCTTCATCTTCAAGCACATACCTATCCATCTCTTCACAGTGGTATCAGAGCAAGGTTGGACAACATGGCAGATGGATTTTCTTCATCAATTGACAAATTGGATAGAGGTAATTATTCAGCTTGGTCATTAAGAATGGAAGCTTATCTCCAAGGTAGAAGTTTATATGGTTATGTGGCTGGAGATGAAGTTATGCCAAGTTTTAGGAACAAAAGTCAACCAACACAAGAAGAGCAAGAAAGATTGAGCACATTGTGCTCCAAGGATGCACTTGCAAGGTCTTATCTCCTCAACTCTATCTCAGATTTTTTGTTGCCTCACATTAGAAGTTGTAAGACATCTCAAGAAGTGTGGGATGCACTTGAAGCTTTCTTTTCTTCAAGTACTAAAGCTAGGAAGCATCAACTATGGCTTGATTTCACAACTCTCAAGAAGGCTCCCAAACAAAATGTGACTGATTTTGTCACAAAGCTCAAGGACATAGCAGATCAGTTGGGAAGCATTGGAGAGGTAATAGATGAAGAGCAAATTGTAAGGCAGGTCATCAATGGCTTGAAGGCAGATGACAAGTGGGAAGCATTCACCACAGCTATGGACTTGTACATGGACATGCATGTATTGGATTTCAATACACTCATTGGACAACTACTTACCCAAGAGGCAAAGCTTATAAAAAATGGAGAAAGCTCTAAAGGTAATTAATCTTCAGCTTTATACACTAATAAAAGCAAGTCCAAAGATAACAAAGGAAAGGCAAAGAAAGTGGATGATGAAGCAGGTACATATCAAGCTAACTATGTAGGTAGAGGAAGACATGGCAGAGGTAGAGGAAGAGGAGGTAGACAAGGCAGGGGGAGATCCCAAGACTCCAACCCATGTTCTATTTGTGGACTAACTAATCATACAACTGAAAATTGCTTTAGGAATTCTAGGAATCAAAGAAGAAGAGGATACAATAGAGGAAGTTATGGCTACTCAAGAGGAAGGTTCAACAATTATCATGGCAACTACAACAACTACAATCATTCAAATATCAAGGAGGCTACAAAGGAAGGAGAGACTACAATAACTACACAGAAGACTCAAACAAAGAGGATTCATTATTGATCATGAACATGGCTATGCCACAAGGTAAATCTGATGAGCATGTTTTCTACATAGATTCAGGTTGTTCAAATCATGTGGCAGGAAATGTGGCACTCCTATCAGATTTAGAAGATCCAAGGAATAAGCATGAGGTACAAATAGGAGATGATACAAAGCATCCTCTGGAGAAAATAGGCAATGTCAAAGCACCTCATGGAAACATCAACCTACTCAGTAAGGTACTCTATGTCCCTACCATTACAAAGAATTTGATAAGTGTTGGGCAGATAGTAGAGAAAGGGTTGCAAGTCAGGTTCACAAAGGCAGGAGCATTTGTTGAAGATCCAAGTCAAGGATTTAGAAAAATTGCAAAAGGTGAAAAGATAGGTAGATTGTTCACATTTGAATTACAGGACACTAGAAACATTGCTCTCTTTAATTATGGTAGTCAGACACTCACAGAACTAAAAGTATGGCACAAAAGGTTAGCACATATTGGTGAAAGGTCATTAATGCAAATTTGCAGGGACCAAAGTGTACTTGGACTCCCTAATTTGTCAAAACAACATATGATTTATAAGTGTAGTGCATGTCAATTTGGAAAGTCTCACAGGTTACCATTCATGAAGAAAGGTTATATGCATGGAGATCTCTTGTAGTTGGTTCATACAGATGTATGGGGACCTAGCAAGGAAGCTTCAATATCTGGATCAAGGTATTATGTCTCCTTTATTGATGATTGCAGCAGATGGACTATCCTATTCTTTATGAAACACAAAGATGAAGTTTTTTCATGTTTCAAAAGATATTTGGCCCTTGTGGAGAATCAAACAGGTAAATCACTAAAAAGGCTAAGGTCAGATGGAGAGGGAGAATACTTCTCCCATGATTTTGATTCTTTTCTTCAAGAAAGAGGAATCAAAAGAGAGGTAACTACAAGGTACACTCCTGAGCAAAATGGAGTGGCAGAAAGGAGGAATAGGACAATTGTTGAAGCTGCAAGGTCTATGTTAAATGAAAAGCATTTACCTAATTACTAATGGGTTGAGGCTATATCTACAACCACTTACTTGATTAACAGGTTGCCTTCAAAATCCCTTGATTGGATGACTCCATATGAGGCTTGGAATGGAAGAAGACCAAGCTTAGATCATTGTAAAATTTTTGGATGTATTGCTTTTGCCCATGTTCCTTCACAGGTTAGAGGCAAGATGGATCCAAAGGC
This sequence comes from Ceratopteris richardii, assembly GCA_020310875.1. Taxonomy (NCBI): domain Eukaryota; kingdom Viridiplantae; phylum Streptophyta; class Polypodiopsida; order Polypodiales; family Pteridaceae; genus Ceratopteris; species Ceratopteris richardii. Next base: position 7,717,430 of record CM035418.1, read on the forward strand.
AGAAAGGTGTGTATTTATTGGATATGACAACAATCAAAAGGGCTACAGGTTATACAACCCTACCAACAAAAGATTCTTGGTAAGCAGAGATGTAGTTTTTGATGAGAACAATTCATGGTATGAAGATTCATGCAGGAAGGTCAATTTGCCATATAATCTTGAAGAAGATTTTCCAAAGCTTGGTAGAGAACAACCAAAGATTGAAGAACAAGACACCTCGGAGGATGATGAAGAATCTCAGATGGAAAAGATCAAAGCATGGAAGTCTAAAGGTAAAGCAAAATTGCAGGAACTTGGACATGAGGTAGAATCATCACATCATGGCCTAAGAAGATCTATGAGGGAAAAGAAAAAACCAGAAAGGTATGGGTTTGACACCTCATTAGTAACTAAACATTCTATCTAGATAGCACAGGACATAAACCGAGAGGAGCCATCATCATTTGAAGAGGCCAAAGAAAAAACAGAATGGAAGCATGCAATGAAGGAAGAGATTGAAGCACTTGAGGAAAACAACACTTGGGATTTGGTGCCCAAGGCTTCATCCATGAAGGTAATAGGCTCAAGATGGGTCTATAAACTCAAGAAGAATTCTGATGGTTCCTTTAATAGGTATAAGGCAAGGCTTGTAGCAAAAGGCTTTGCATAAACTCAAGGAATTGATTATTAGGAGACCTTCTCTCCTGTGGCAAAGATGGCTACTATTAGGGTTTTGCTTAGTATTGCATCTTCCAAGAATTGGAAGATACTTCAACTAGATGTAAAGAATGCATTCTTGAATGGTTGGATAACAGAAGAGGTATATATAGCACAACCACCTGGTTTTGAGAATCAAGTTTATCCTGATTATGTGTGTAAACTTAACAAAGCATTGTATGGTCTCAAGCAAGCTCCAAGAGCTTGGAATTTCAGGCTTGTTTCATTCTTGCAGGATAAAGGCTTTCAACCAAGCAAGGCAGATCCTTCACTCTTTATTAAAAAGAGTAACTCTGAGGTCATCTACCTATGTGTATATGTAGATACTATTACATTGACAGGAAATGATGCAGATGGTATGAAGAAGATCAAAGATCAGATGAGAGAAGAGTTCAAGATAAGTGATTTGGGTTCACTTACCTACTTTCTAGGTTTGGAAGTTGTCTACAAAGATCATGGTTTGTTTCTCACTCAAAGGAAGTACATTAAGGACATGTTGGCAAAATTCAAGATGCAAGATTGTAAGATTGTAGGTACTCCAATGGAGGTCAATCACAAATTGAGCTCACATGAAGGTGAACTCATAGAGGACATCACATCATATCAAAGTCTAGTGGGTAGTCTCAACTATGCCACATTGACAACAGTAGGTATATGTTACAGTGTGAGTGTGCTAAGTCAATTTATGCACACACCAAGGAAACCACATATGGATGCTGCCAAAAGGATTCTCAAGTATCTCAAAGGAACCATAAATGAAGGACTCTATTATCCTTATGTATCTGATTTAGGTTTGAAGCTATTTTCTGATGCAGATTGGGCTGGCTCCAAGGAAGATAGAAGGAGCACTTCAGGTTATCTTACCTTTGCAGGTTCAAAGCTTATTTCATGGTCATCCAAGAAGCAACCCACAGTTGCTCTCTCTTCTACTGAAGCTGAATACAGAGGTCTTGCCATAGCTACTCAGGAAGCTATGTGGATGAAGACATTATTCAAAGATCTTGGATTGGAGTTTGGAACTCCAACTATTTTTGGTGACAATTATGAGTTCTATTCACTTAGCTGCTAATCCTATTTTTCATGCAAGGACTAAACATATTGAAGTTCATTATCACTATATACGAGAAAAGGTTCTAAGCAAAGAGATTCAAATATCATATGTGTCCACTCATCAACAATGTGCAGATATTCTAACCAAAGCATTGGATGGTACAAAGCTTTGCAAATTCAAGGCTATGATTGGTTTGCAGGTAATCTTGGAAGATTGAAGACCTCAAGCGTACTTGGCTTGAGGGGGAGCTGTTCGAGGAAGTCTATGACAAGCCTAAGTATTGGCTTGAGTCCCAAAAAGTCATGAAAAAAGCTTTAAAATGAAGACTATGTAAAGTTCACTTGTGAACTACCTCTTGTAACTTTTGAAGAGTTTACTTAATGTAAAAGTGAAAGAATCTTAAGTGGTTGAGTCCACTTGATCAAGAATGGAAAGAGGAGCCACGAATTTGTGATTTGTGTTAGGTAGAGAATCAAATCAATCATTGATTGATTGGAGAGTGATTGAGGAAAGTTAGCCTCCCAAACTCAACTATAAATAGATGGCAGTTTTAGTCGTGGTTAGAGAGACCTATGTGAAGACCTCCAAGAGCTGAGCTTTATGCCATACCAAGGTGTGATTACAAGGCACACATATGTATCAGTAAGTCCATTGTATTGTACAAGCAATATACTTTCATTTTCATGATCATTTGGGTTCATATTTCCATGTTCTTGTGAAGTGTACTACTCACTGCCATTACTCTCAGTTTTCGCAGTCAGATTGCAGAGATGTTTTCTCTGAGCTTGGTGCTTCATTTTCAGTAATTTAACTTGGCAAATTTAGCTCTATACGTCTACTATATGCTCACAAATTTTCATGTCATTTAGATGTTGCAATCTTCAGTTATGTTCATTTGAAGTCAATAGGGTCTGTTCATCTTCACTTCTCTGTCAGGTACCCGATTTTTTAAGTCACCTTGTTAGAGCCATTTCTCAATGGTTACTTATCCACATTCAGTGATTTAAAGCTTGTTGGATTAAGCTTACTATTTAGTATAACCATACAGATTTTCGTAATCATTGGATTCCTACATTTTGAGTTATGTTTATTTTTTTGCTCACTGGTCTCAAACCGTAGCAGCCCATGAAAATCGGGATGATGTCATCACTTGTTAAAACTCATTCACTGTGTGTGGTTCATTATTTTTGATGAGATTACTATTGAAAGTTAGCTCTTTAAGTTATCTAGACTTCCCTAAGAGGAATTAAGTTAATTGCTGCTGTGCTCAGAGAATTATGCAAAACAGTGGACAGGTGTATGAACCAAAATAGCAAGTTTTTCACCTCTGAGCTAACTCCAACTTATCTGTTCTTATTTATCTTTTTGAGAGTTATCTTCCAAGGTACATAGGGTGTCTAATACATCAATTTTCAAGCTAAAAGGGCCCACCATATACTCCTAGAGTTCATTTGGCTGTAGATCAAGGATTTTGCAACACCTCTTCATCTTCATGCACATACCTATCCATCTCTTCACAGAATTGGCTTGAGAGGTACTCCATCATCAGATCTCTTACCTTCATCTTTGTTGTCCTTGTCTTTATTTTTATTTTTATAGACGGAAGATGATTGGTTACCTTTCTTGTTCCCACCATTCTTCATAATGTTTGCTTCATGTGTAAAAAGTTTCCCCATGAGTGTGTTGAAGTCATGTACTTGCATGTCCATGTAGAGATCCATAGCTATGGTGAAAGCTTCCCACTTTTCACATGCTTTGATCCCATTGATGAATTTCCTACAGTTTTTCTCCTCATCAATGATCTCTCCAATGCTCCCAAGTTGGTTTGTAATATCCTTCACCTTGGTGTCAAAGCCAGTCACACTTTGCTTGGGCATCTTCTTCAATGTTGTAAACTCCATCCATAATTGATTCTTCTTGGCTTTGCTGCTGGAGGAGAAGAATGCTTCCAAAACATTCCATGTCTCTTGTGAGGCTCCACAACTCCTAATGTGATGGAGTAAAAATTCAAAGATATAGTTGAGAATGTATGAAATCTCAAAAGAATCCTTTGAACACCATGCATTCGCTCTTTCCTACTCCTCTTGTGTTGGTTGGCCCTTGCATTTGAGTCTTGGCATTACCTCATCTCCTATGATGTATCCATATAAGTTTGTTCCTTGTAGATGGTCCTCCATTATGAGAGACCAAGCCAAGTAATTACTTTGATCTAGCTTGTCAATGGATGAGGGGAATCCATCACCCATAATGTTTTCTCTTTAACTATGCTCTAATAACATGGTGAAGAGGTGATGGACGAGTTGCAGAGATGAGATTGAGTTGGAAATATCTTGCTCAACACCAGACCATGTAGCTTCATAGACACTTAGTACAATCCCTTAGCTTCTATAATATGAATTTAAAAGACCTAAGTCCTTTCTAAATCATTCACAAATGTCAGCATCAAAACATATAAGTTTGAAGATCACAAACCTTAAGAAACCTTCTATTTATGGATGAGAAGCTCTCAGAGATTTGATCAATGCTCACGAAATGGCACAAGTTATTTAGAGAGCTTTTGCACACTTTCAATTAAAGTTTTAATCTAACCAAAGCAAGTTATTTTATGAATTCAGAATCACCATGCACTCAGGAACAAATCTAAGAAATTTGGGGGGTGAACTTGACTTATCAGGAGCTAGGGGATATAGAGACACAATCATCCATAATTTCTCATATCTTAGTTCCAATGATGACGAAACTTTGTAGATCTGCTCAAAAAAGTCTAGATAAGTGAACCAAGTGATATATTAGACATTGAGTACCTACATACTGAGAAATGACTATGAGAAGATCACTAAGTAGCACAAAGTACTTTAGCAGTAGAGAGAGAATGATCAATCAATGAAAGTGAATCATAATGTGTATTTATATTGCATATTTGATACAAAGGAGTTGCGTAGGATTTCTCTACTTCAAGATAGTACCCAGTATGCTTAAAAAAAAGATAACTTTTCTCTATAATTGTTGTATTATCCCATGACCAAAAAAGTAGTTTTTATATATACTTTTTGATCTTGATGGTGGTTGGATCTTCTATCTAAAAGGTATTTCTAACTCTCATAATCATTTCGAATTTTAATTCAAATTAAATCCATGGCTTTTGGCTCCTTCAATCTCGAGATGCTTTCCATTTCTTACATTTACATTTTGACTGAAGTAATCTAAAGGATTAACCTTTGAAAACTAAAAGCATATGTTTCAAGAGTTTTACATTTATGCCTAATGAATTGGAGAGAAATCAAATGAGTATAGGTCAAGCTCTTAAGCTTGCTCCATGCACTAACATGTTTTCCATGTAATGCTCTCTACGTTGTTTGATGTGAATCTCTAAATCATATTCCTTAAAGAGTAGTAGCTCTAGGATAATTGATTAAATACTTCAATGGTTTATGGTTTGAGATGACAATGAAATGTATACCTATAGGATAGTGCCAAAACTTTTGAAGTGCAAATACAATAGGCAAACATTTTCTTTCTATTGTAATATAATTTTTCTTTGCCTTCCTAAGCAGTCTACTTGCATAAGAAATAGTTTGCTCCACCCAATGAGTTGAAGGTTGCACTAAAAATACTCCAAATACATGAAGACTTGCATCTATATGCACATGGAACTCAAGAAAACATTTAGGAATAGTTAGCAGTGCTGCAATACACAGTCTTAGCTTAGCTCATGGAAATCTTTCTCTACTCTAGGACTCCATGAGAAAGGTAACTTCTTTCTTGTATGCCTTCTAGCTATTTCAGAGTACATTCCAATAAATCTCCTATGGTATCCTGCAGGACCAAAAAAGCTTTGTGCTTCCTTATCATTTGGTGGAATGACCATGGTTAACATGGAAGATACGTTAGCCGTATCATAGTTATTCCTTTGGCAGAAAGTATGTGGCCAAGGAGAGTACCTTTGATGACTAAAAATTAACATTTAGTAGGATTTAGCTTCAAAGCTCTTGTTGAGGATAGAAGAATCTTCAGGATAAATAGTTAATCTAAATTCTGAAAGTCTGCTAACTCAGATATTACTCAATCGGATGTCGAAAATTTGCTGTATTTGTATTTTCTTGTTTGGATTTTAAGAGACAGTTATCTTTTGTTAGGTGGATGTCACAAGAAAGAGAGTAGATATATTCCGTTCACGAGAGTGGGAAGTTAGGGAGGAAAAGAAGCGTCTCCAAGAGGGAGAGCGCAAGAAACAACAAAAGAGGCAAGAAGCGTCCTCAGAGAGAACAACGCCAATTACCTATTTTCGTAATATAGTTTTTGTAGTCAAAAGTTGTAATGAACTTTTCTATCATGTAAAACTTGATGTAGAAGAACTCTAATAGAGTAATTTACTTATGTACATTCAGCGCAAGATTGAATCTTGTCTAATTGAGTTATGTTCGTTGAAAAAAGATTTTGTCGTAGAGCAACAGTGCTAAATCTAAAAATTTGTTGGAAATGTATTCTTTGTGTGAAGCAGATTAGTGCTAAAGTTTGATTGTTCAGAAACAAGTAGTGATGTGTTGATTGTGAACCCCAACACATTTGGCGATCCTACTGTGTTCCTAATGAAGCAAGAAATGCATGAAGGAAAGAAGGAAACGATTAAGTAAAGTGTATTTTACAAGAGCGTAGGCAAAGACAGCTAACGTGGAGTCATCCTTAGAATTTTACGATTGGTACGAAGCCGAGGAGGAAGCAAATCTGGAAACAGAAGAGGAACAGGGAGAAATAGGTGCAACAGAGGTAAGGCTAGTGGTATGTATACTTGGAGCGCTATTCCTTACAGAAGCAACTGTAGGAGTAAGAAGACGACTCCAGTTCGACCCACTTGCAGGGGCGACCAGTCAAAGAACTAGGCATAAAGCAGCTCATTTTTGAGGAGGCTCTAAAGAAGATGCTGATTGCTATGTGGCTCAATTTGAGATAAAATGGATAGCTAATGGATACCCAGCTATATATGGTGATGACATTAAACTTCAGCAATTTGCTGCCACGTTGGAAGGACGGGCAATGAGCTGGTTTAGTCAATATGGTATTGCTCATTTTGCTACATATGATGCATTAAAAATAGCATTTTTGCAACAATTTAGAAAAGAGAAGACTCCTTTCGATGTGTTACAGAAATTGAGAGCTATTAGGCAAAAAACCATGTTAGTGGAAGATTATGCTCAGAAATTCAAAACCTTAAGGGAACGATTGCAAGGTAATGAAAGACCTACTGACGAGATGTTGGCAGGTTATTTTCTAAAAGGATTATGAAGTACCATTAGACATGCAGTTGCAAGTGTGGATATTGCGAATGGCTTTGATGTATTAGTGTTAGCAGTTGCAGGCGTGGAAAGAAGATTTGGATGGGCTAAAAAGAGACATTCTGATTCTAATTCAGAGGCTGACTTTGATTCAGAATTGGAGTCAGACAAAGGTTCAACTGATTCTGACTCTGATACCCAAGATGAAGAAATAGTAGGGAGCAAGCATAAGGCTAAGCAAAGCAAAGAGGAAGCATGGATTAGTAAGTTAAAAAGACATGGATACTCCATTGTAGCTCCAAAAGAGAGGAGATTTTGTGATATTTGTGATAAAGACGGACATACAACAAATCAATGTTGGTACAACCCCAAGAATAGAGGGCAAAGTTCATGGCAAGAGAATAGGAATATTAATACTAATGTGGCAGCCAATCAGGCTATACCTGTGCAAGGGAGAGGCAATTTTCAGAGGCAACAACAAGCAAGACCTCTATGGGGAGATCAGGGGAATCAGCAAGGACATAACCAACAAGGTTATCAGCAGGGGCGACCACAAAGAGTGATGCCTTGTGGATATTGTTGAGTGCCTGATCATTGGATATGAACCAATTGTCCATTATGGGTAAAACAAATAGAAGAAAGGGGCATACCAGTAATTCGGTATAATCAGCCCAATCAACAGGGACAACAACTACAACAGGGACAGCAGGCTGCTCAAGCCAATGCTATAGTTATTAAGTTACTAGAACCGGAGTGTTGAAAGGAGACAACTCCTAGTACATTAGAAATGGTAAATGCAAAGCATGACTCTCAGTGGTGCTCTGATTGTAAGCAGTGTGGGAAAGGAAAAGAAGTGGAAGTATTGTTGGTCGCTAGATCCAAGAAAAAAGGTCCTATTAATTGGCAAGAACAACAACAGGTTAGGGAGAAAGTGCAAAAACAGGTTCAGTAAGAGCAGCATAAACAGGTGAAATTTATAGATCCGATCGAGGAAGAGCAGGATGCAGGCATGGTACCGTCAATAACAACCAAAAACAAGAATCCAATCAAGAAAGATGCTGATAAAGATTGGTTTGAGGTAATCATTAACTCACCATTAGAGTTGTCTTTAGACCAATTATTATCCTTGGTACTAGTGTTTCGGGAGAAATTATTGAAGAAGCTGATTGGTCAACGTTTAGAGCCAGCATTTAGGTCGGTACCCTCAACATCAGCCAATAATATTGATCCAATGGATGTAGACTTTGTCGTGCCAGTAATTCAGGTACAGTATGGGCAAAGGCGATTTGATGAAGTGTTGCTTGATGGGGGCTCAGGGGTGAATATATTACCTGAACATATTTTTAAAGAAATGGGAGAAGGGGCATTGGCTCCAGCACCGTTTCAAGTGAAGATGGCAGATCAAACTCGAGTTCAGCCTGCTGGCATTCTGAAGCAGTAGAAGATCATTATTTCTGGAATGTCATTTATGGTAAATTTTGTCATCATTAGGATGTCTGAGTCAGCCTATCCATATGAAATTTTGTTAGGAAGACCTTGGTTCAGGGTTGCTAAAGTCAAGCAAGATTGGGGTGTGAATGTGGTAATGATCATAAAAGGGAAAAAGCAGGTGACAATCCCTATGCGAGGAAGAAGGAATATGTCAGTGCAGGATAAACCACTTATGGATCAGACTATTAATTTGGCGGATGAGTTAGAAGATGATGAAGAGGAAAATTTTTTGCAAGCAAATCCAACGATAGTACTGGTGTTTGAGGTTGATGTCGTAGGAGTATTAAGTAAGGATGATCCGATTGTGCAGAAAGTAGATGGGCCAATTTTGGGTGAATAGGTTGAAGGAGTACAAATACAAAGGATGTTTGAGGAAAGTATGGCAACTCTAGTGCAATAGAAGTTAGAACAACAAGAAAAAGAAGTAATAAGTCTCGCTGAACAGGTGCATGACGAGAAGTATGCAGGTTCGGCAAGGGTAAAGGAGGAAGAGCTTCAAGAAGTCAATTTAGGGACCAAAATTGAACCTAAGATGGTGAGAATCAGTAAAGCAGTCGATGGTCAGTTTATGGAGGATCTTATTTCTTTGTTGAAAGAGTATCTAGACGTATTTGCATGGGATTATTCTCAGGTAAAGGGCATAGATCCGGATTTACATCAACATCGGATTAATTTGAAGATGGATGCAGTGCAAGTTGTGAAACAACGGTATAGGATCAATCCAAATTCTACAAAACAGGTGAAAGAAGAAATTGATAAACTATTGGCTGTTGGATTTATTAAACCTGTTAATCAGGTGACTTGGCTTTCTCCTATTATTGTAGTCCCCAAAAAGAATGGGAAACTTAGAATTTGTGTGGATTATAGAAAGTTAAATGCGGCAACAATTACTGATCCTTTTCCTATGCCGTTTTGTGATGCCGTATCGGACGTAGTAGCAGGACACAAAATGTACAGTTTCTTGGATGAGTTTTCAAGGTACAATCAAATTAGTGTGGCTGAAGAGGATCAGCATAAAACGACATTTACAGAATTTGGTGCTTACATGTTCACAGTTATGAGTTTTGGGTTGAAGAATGGACCACCATCATTTAATTATGTGGCACATAAAGTGTTCGAACCTTACCTACAAGAGTTTCTACAGGTCTTTGTGGATGATTTCTCGGTCTTTGGTAAGAAGGTTGAGCATTTGCAGCATCTGAAATTATGTTTTGACAGATGTCGATAGTTTAGGATGGTGTTAAATCCGTTTAAAAGTGTAATTGCAGTCAGAAGTGGTAAGTATTGGGACATGTCATTTCTGAACAAGGCATGGCCATATATGTTAAGAAGATTGAAGCTATTAGGACGGCAAAGGCACCTACGAATGTGAAGGAACTAATGCGGTTCGTGGGTCAGATTAAGTGGCACTCCAGATACTTACAATATTTGGATAATATCTCTTTACCACTTACACATTTGACAAAAAAGGATGTTCCATTCGTATGGGCAGATGCTCAAGAAAAAGCGTTTCAACTCTTGAAGAAGATGGTGTCTGTGGCACCAATTTTGCAACCACCAGATTGGTCATTGCCTTTCCACATATTTGTTGATGCATCTGATGTGGCTGTTGGAGCAGTTTTGATGCAGCAAAAGGAGAAAGGATGGTATCGACCAGTGTATTATGCTAGTAGGGTATTGTGTTCAGCCAAAAGGAATCATCCGATGACTGAAAGGGAAGCTTTAGCAATGGTATTGGGTTTGCAGCATTGCCGTGGGCACAATGGCGATGCAATTGCTATGCCAAGAGTCAGCTAGAGATTCTTAAGAAGACGAAAGGACAGTTGACATTACAGGTAACGTTTTCACCTGAGTTAGTGGCGGAGGTGTTTAGACTACCAATATATAAGGATGTGGTTATTCCGAAATGTTCAGAGGAGTCATTGAGAAAAGAATTTGGCACAAGAGAAAACTTTGCGCCATTAGCTTATGCTCAATCAAATGGTAGGGTAAGTTGGGCTCACTGGCTCTATGAGCACATGCATGAACAAATTTTTATGGGAGATAGGTGCAAAACATTGTTGAACAGTCGTATGTCAGCGTATATGGCAACACTTTTTTAGTTTGTACAACAGACCGATAATCAGGTGCTGCCAAGTCCTAAGGAAACCAAAATTCTAGGTGATGAGTTAGGACTTCGGGGTCAAGTGCAGCTAATGGAGAAACAAGTGGAAGAATTGCTGGAGATGTGTACGGATTTGCTGAAGGCGGGATATATGGCCCAAGAATTGGAACCAATTATGCAAAAGCTTTAGACTGATTATGAAAAACAGATGCTAAATGATGATAAGTTGTTGCAGGTTTCGAATAGTGTGGAGCAGCCAAAAGTAATAAGGTAAGGTATTTAAACTATCTAAAAAGAGAAAGTTAGAAGTGCAAACCGGGGGAAGAGGTTAAGCAACAATCAAAATTGCGAATAGGTTTTGTGTCGAGTATGAAGGAGAAAATGCAGGAAATTTCCGTTTTTTTGGACTAGCAGGAGGAACAATTGAAAAAGTATGAACAAGCTAAAGAGTCTGTTAATATAGAAAGTTATCAATTCTTACAGAAGTAGGTGCAACTACTTCAGGAAGAGGTAATAAAGAAAACACAGGCGTTGGAGGAATACAGTCAACAATGTAAAATGCAACAGGTAATGGACTTGTCAAAAGTGAAGCGGTCATTACAGGAGTTTGATGAATGGAAGAGCACTATACAGGAAAAAAATGAAAACAAGATGAATAGGTTTTCTACACTGAATGCTAATTTGCAGACAGAAGTCGTACTGCTTGGATTTCGGATGGAAGCATTATTGTCACTAGAGAAACAAACATTAGAAAATGAGGATGTAAAGTTTAATGCAGTTTTAATGTCAGAGTCGGATGTTGGAGTACTGAAGCAGCGTGTGCAGAGATATGTTCAAGACATATGGAAGGTGGTTCAAGGTCGTTTGCAAAGTTTGTGTAGAAATCAGATTGAGCAGGTACATAACTGTTTTGTTTCAAAGCATGAGAAGGATTTACTGCATATGGTTGAAGAATATCAGAAGCAGATTGATGAGCATGTGCAAACAATCAAAGAAATGCAAGAGCAATTGCTGCAAAGAGATTTGGAGCAGAAAGTGGATGCAATAGTTGAGAAGCAACAATTAGTGGATTCAATGGAACTGCAAGAAGCGCAGAAAGGTACTGAGGAGAATTTGAAAGTGCTGCAGAGTCAAGAAGTTGGAACAGAGGAAGCTAACAGTCCTAAATAGTCGATGGAAATAATATTGTATGATCAAGGGATTGTAAATTCGGCTCTGATTTTTTGAAAAATCCCCCACGGGGCTGTGCCACGTGTTGAGGATAGAAGAATCTTGAGGATAAATAGGTAATTCAAATTCTAAAAGTCTCCTAACTCAGATATTTCTCAGTCGGATGTCGGAAATTTGCTGAATTTGTATTTTCTTGTTCTGATTTTAACAAACAGTTATCTTTTGTTAGGCGGATGTCGCAAGAAAGAGAGTAGATATATTTCATTCACGAGAGTGGGAAGTTAGGGAGGAAAACAAGCATCTCCAAGAGGGAGAGCACAAGAAACAACAGAAGAGGCAAGAAGCATGCTCAGAGAGAACAGTGCTAGTTACCTATTTTCATAATGTACTTTCTATAGTCAGAAGTTGTAATGAACTTTTCTATCATGTAAAAATTGATGTAGAAGAACTCTAATGGAGTAATTTACTTATGTACATTTAGTGCAAGACTGAATCTTGTCTAATTGAGTTATGTTCGTTGAAAAAAGATTTTGTCATAGAGAAATAGTGCTAAATCTCAAAATCTGTTGAAAATGTATTCTTTGTGTGAAGTAGATCAGTGCTAAAGTTTGATTGTTCAGAAACAAGTAGCGATGTGTTGATTGCGAACCCCAACACCTCTCTTGATGCACTTGTCAAATATTTCCTTTGAAATTTTCAAATGTTGATGAAAACCTTGGGCCATGGCTTTCTTATCTATACCTAAGAATATTGAAAAGTCATTCATGAAAATGTGCAGAAATTTTGCTAGTGATTTACCCAATATTAGATATATTGCTTGGCTAAATGATGTAGATGCATTTTTTAGGTCAAAAGCCATGCATGTGTAGACATAACTGCCCCATGGAGTGATGAAGGCAATTTTGTCTCTATCTTCAAGGTGGATGAAAATTTGATTGTATCCACTGAATCCATCAATGGAAACTGTACGAAGTATGTCCAAATATTTCTTCCAATACCTTCTCTATCAACAGTTATGGAGAACCACCTTGAACATTCACTTTATTTAGGGCACATAAATCAACACACACTCTTATCTTCCCACAATTTTTCTTTGGTACAATAACCATAGATGAAAGCCACCTTGAGTGTTATATAGGGACAATAATACCTCCCTCCTCTAATTTATTAATTTCCACCTTGATTACCTCTGCATATTTTGGATTGAGTCAATAAGGTCCTCTTCTTACGGGTGAATCTCTCTCTACTAAGGGGATTTGATGTAGACCAAGATCTCTAGAATACATGACACATCTTTGTAGGACCTAGCAAATGCACTTTTATAGGTATAAAGGAGAGAAGCTACCTTGTTATGAATGATGGAATGTGTTGAACAAGGAATTGTTGGAGAATTAGTTTTTTAATGTATTAATGTGTTTTGGTGTTTTTGATATGGAACTTGAAGGTTCATGAGGAGCATGAAAGGCGTGAAAGGATAGACATCAATAATCAGATTTATATTTTATATAGTTTGTAAATAAACCCACGTAGAGGGTTTTATTTTTAGAAATAGTTAGTAAAATTAGTGGTTAGGATACGGATCGCTATAGACCGTGAATTTTGTTATTAAAAGCAAAGGCTCTCTACAAAAGAGACCAAATTTTACCTTCATGCATGCTTTACAAAGCCGTTCTCATGTAACCACTATTTTCGACATAATAAAAAATCCTATAAATATATGCACTCTGTGGACTATCAAAACAGAGTGCATGGTGGGAGATTGCACCCAATACTGCGTTTTGTCTCGTCTCTTAGCATGTCTATTTTTGTGTGTTTTCAACATTCATAACTTTTGTGTGTGCATGAGATAAGATCCTGATAATAGTGGTATCAAAGCCCTGTGTGCATCATTACGGAGGGTTCTGTTTCTATTTGTTTTGGCAATTAATCTTTATTTCACTAAATCTCTATTCACGATCCGATTTGAATTTTGATTCCAATTCCGATTTTGATTCTGGTTTTTGTTTTTGTTTCTATTTTTGGATTTTGTTTTGGTTTCTAGTTTTGGTTTCTAGTTTTTGTTTCTATTTATGTTCCTATTCTAGAACCACAACCTACGTTTACTCCTTCGGTTTACTCCAAGGTGTCGACTAAGGCATAGAACTTAGGTGCAACTTAAGGCATAACTAATGCATTACTTTGGCATCTTTGGCACCAAGGCTCCCTTAGTGACTATTGGAAGTCATTGGCTATGCGCAAACCAATTTTAATTTATGAGTGGCAATAAGGAGTTTTACATATCACCAAGGTGGGAGGATTTGAAGCCACAACCTCACTCTCACAAGCGAAGTGCTTTACCACTACACTATCTCTTTGTGTTGTCACTCTAGTTCTCTTTTCTTATATTTAACACAACTTGCATCGCTTTCTTACTTTTTCGATTCCCAAGAACAACCCTTCCGTTTACATTTTAATTCAAACAATCTCAAAAAGTGTTTTACATATATCACAAGAGGTTTTGTTTTCTACATACTCATGGACCCTAGGAACACCATGGATGATTTCGGTGAGTCACCTCTACTTGAGGTAACACTCGAGCAACAAATCGAGCTCTTGCGACATGAACTTTGAGGCACTTAGAAGGCAATTCGGCAACATCAAAAAGTACTTCAAAAGATGCAATCTGATGAAGATAACCTTGCGAGGGTGGTAAAAGCTATTGTCTCTCCACAATCGGATGGCATGCATTTCAAGATTGGTGTTAAAAATTACCAGTTTCTATGGTTTGATGGTCGTAAGGATGGCCCTTTAGTTCTTTCATCGTTATCATAGTTTGACGATTTTTATACTAATTGTTGGTGCAAAGTCTAAGCCCACACATTTGGCTTGAGGTTCATAAAGATGTGAAGCTCCATGGAAACCATTGGTAGGGGAAATTTATCCTTTTACATTTGTAAAAGTCATTCTTTGACTTGAGAGAATCTTTGTAATCACCTACCAACAAAACTCGTAGAATTTTTAGTTAGAAAAGTATCTACTTCTTTGAGGGAATATTTCCTAGAATGAAGGATCACTTTTAGAGAGAGCCAAAAGTGAATTCAAATTCAAATTTGAATGTAACATCTATAAAAGATCACTTGAAAAATTCGTGGAAAAGGAGTGATCATTTCCTGAGCTCTTCATTTCCATTTTGCTTATGTGTAAGGCCTACATTGTAGCATACACTATTCTCTATCATATGCCTATTATTACCAAGCCTATGATCTTGTACAACATTGTTCATTAATACATTATACCTACATTGTTCATCTATGATATCTCTATTATAATCATTTCTCATTGTCAACTTGTGCTGCTCATATCTCACTTATTCCTCCACAAAACTCAATGATCTATAGCTTGTTGGAATCAGCTCCAAGCTAACTATATTTTGCTAAAGCTTGAAGCAAATCCATTTAGCCAGTTTGGAGAAAACTACGTTGAAGCACTCACTAGTCAAACTCTACAGAGGTCCTAAAAAATCAGGGGTAATGATTAATTTGCTAAATTAATTTCTCTGTATATAGAGGATCATTTCAAGTGATTCCACTTGGAATCCGTAGCTTACTAAGCTAATTAGATACCCCTAAAAGGAATTTTTCCAATTCCTACTGTATTGGTAGCTTTGAACATTACAAGCAGCAGGTGTATGATAAAAAATACAAGGTTTTCAGTGAGTCTTCTATTTGGAAGTAGTCTGTTTTGATTCAATCTTTTCATACATCATTTCCAAGGTACATAGAAACTTTTATGGTCTCATTGGAATGCTAAGAGGTCCCACATATCAAATCTGAAGTCACAAAGGGATTGTACTAAACAGGATTTGGGAGTACCTACTCATCACTTGGAGTGTCCATCCATCTTTCCCAATAGTGGTATCAGAGCAAAGTTAAGGTAAAAATGGGAGATGGTTTTCCTTCTTTCATTGATAAATTGGAGAGGAACAACTATCAAGCATGGTCTCTAAGGATGAAGACATACTTACAAGGAAGGAGCCTCTATGGATACATCTCCTGAGATGAGGAGATGCCCATATTCAGAAGCAAAGGACAACCTACAAGGGAAGAACATGAAAGACTCAACACATGGTGTGCCAAGGATGCATTAGCAAGGTCTTACTTACTCAACTCAATCTCTAATTTTCTTCTTCCACATATTAGGAACTGTAAGACATCCCAAGAGACTTGGGAATCATTGTCTTCTTATTTCTCTTCCAACACAAGGGCCAGGAAGAATCAATTGTGGATTGAATTCACAACTCAAAGAAAGCAACCTAAGCAAGCTATCTTAGAGTATGTGACCAAAGTTAAAGATGTAGCAGATCAGTTCACAAGCATAGGAGAAGAAATTGAAGAGGAGCAGATTGTAAGGCAAGTAATAAATGGTATTAAAGCTGATGACAAATGGGAGAGCTTCACAACTACCATGGACTTGTACATGGACATGCAGATTCCAGACCTTGCCACACTCATGGGGCAACTATTTACCCATGAAGCCAAGCTCAACAAGAATGGAGACTCATCAAGAGGTAATAGCTCTTCTACCCTATATACTGATGAGAATAAGTCTAAATAGAAAAGCAAGGACAAGAAGGTAGAAGATGAAGGAACTACCTCCCAAGCCAACTATGCAAGGAGAGGTAGATCATCAAGAGGAAGGGGTAGAGGAGATAAGAAAGGTAGGGGGAGACCTTATAACTCCTCACCATGCAATATTTGTGGTTTATCAAATCTACTATAACAACTTATGCCTTTTTTGTACTTGTTTGATAGTTTCGTATAGCCGTTTGATTTGAGCAGTGTATGCAGGGGCTTCCTCTTCACTATCCTGTGCTTCATGCCCCGGTGCGTCCTCTTGTTCATGGGTGTCTTCAACTTGAATGTGTTGTGCTTCATCCTCCCAATGTACTCTTAGTTCTTCACGATGTGGGCGTCCTCTATGGGATATGATCCAGTACCTTCGGTGTCTGAAAAGAACTCACCATCGAATACTTGCGTTGTTCGCAAGAAGGTCTCAAAATCAAAGGAGGCATCTTCCACCAATTCATTCATGGAGGCAAACTCAACATTTGTGGGTAATGGAGGGGCTAACGGAGTGGGTTGTGTAATGCCCTCAGACTATGATCGTTGGAGACGGATAGTCAATGGGGCCACCCGCTCTTCTTCTCTAAGGGAGGTTTCCGTGGTGGACTCGTGAGGAATTGGGACATGGGAAAGAGATCCACACATACGTTTAGCTGGTTGAACCCCTGGTTTTTGTTCTTGGAAGAAGTGAAGCTGTGAGTAAGTAAGTGCCCGTGCGATCGGCACATCATAAGATAGGCATTTGTATATGATTTTGGTAATGGCACAACAACCACTCAAAGAAGGCTTCCTTACTCCCCGTTTGCTTGCTTCATATAATTGATCGAGAATCCATACTGACATTTTAATGGGCAGGCTCCCTGTCTCCGCTAGGTATAGACCGTACCAAATATTGTTGTGGGGTTGCGTGAATCAACCTTGAGCAGGGAATGCAAAGTGCTGAAGACACATGCGCAACGGGATGGCAATATTTGGAGTGAGGGCACACATATCTTTCAGCTTCTTGAGCTTATTGTTCTTCATAGACTCTGGTATCAAAGGGTCTCGATCCGAGGGCACATGGGTGCCCCACATTTGGAAGGCCTCCTTAATTAGAGTTATGTTCAGCTCGAACTTTTTCATTTCTTCATGGCTTGATAGAGAGGGCACCAGGAATGTGCTTGACTGATCACGATCTCCTGTAGCTTTAAGAGTTGCAATCAAATAGTAACATCTGAGGAAATGTGGCTTAGGCAAGGATGCACTAAAGTAGTCCCTCAGACCCGCTTTCTGCCAAATATCTTGAAGAGGTGCTGTGTTTTGTAGTGATTCAAATTCTCTTGAGAAGAACTGAAATGTCCACCACACTCCTCGGAATTCCAACTTAGACTTCCAGATGTGTTCTGCATCCCCCAAATCTCTTGGCATCTCATTGAACCAATGAAAGTGTCCTACTTTTTTGGGTTCAAGCAGACTTGATATTCTCTACATTTGTCAAAGATTCACCTGAGTTCAGGTACATGTGTCTATCTAATGTTGGAATGAGCACAAAGATCATCAAAATAGACTTCCAAATTCTTCCTCAAGAACTCTTTAAACACATGGCACATCAGCCTCTAGAAGGTTGCAGGCACATTGGTTAGACCAAATGGCATTACTCGAAAGGCAAATATGCCCCACTCTGTGGCAAAAGCTATCTTATGCTGATCTTCTGGTGCAATGGCTACTTGATTGTAACTAGAGAACCCATCGAGGAAGCTGTACACTTCCTAACTTGCTACCCTTTCTAATACATGCTCAGTAATAGGAAGCAAATAACTATCTCTAATAGTGGCTGCATTAACCTTCTTCAAGTTAATGCATACATGTAGTTTGTCGTTCTTTTTGGGCACCACTACAGTGGGGGATACCCATTCAGTGTGCTTGATTTCATAGATAAATCCAACTTCAACTAAGCGATCTATCTCTTCTTTGATCTTGGAAGCATAGTTGTTATTGTATGTGTATGGGCTTTGTTTTGAGGGTCTGGCCTCTGAGGTCATGGGGATCCTGTGTGAGCATATGTTAGGGTCTACACCTTTCAAGTCCTTGTAACTCCAAGCGAATACATCTCTGTATTCTCTCAGCAAGGCTATCAACTCTTGCTCTTCTTCTGTTGTCAGGTCATGTCCAATGTATGTGCATTTTTCTTCTCCCTCTTCCATGGCTACCACAATTTTCTTCATGGTTTCTTGGTTATCATAGGCCTCTCCTGCTTGAGCATCGCATTTAGGCATTCTTATCATGACTCTCCTATCTTCTATTTCATACTTCTTGAAATTTTCAGGGACCTCAAACAAAGATTCTTCTTCCTCCAATGTGACTTCTTTCATCTTTCTTTTCTTTCCTTCACTGTTGGTGGTCACTTGTGTGGTTAGTCTCACCTCATTCATACCTTCCTCGTGTCTCTGAGGGTGAGCTTCTACCTCGTGGAAATATTCCACATCTGATGCAAAAGGTGGGTCCATAACGATGGACTCTAGATAAGAGTCGCTTGCATCCTCAAATGCATTAGTGCTAGGTTCGCATTCTTCAATAATTGGATCACACATAATTGGCTCTATTGTGAAGACTCAAATGTCATAGCCATCCTCATCACAATGGGGTGTCCACTGTTCTTCATTGATGGCTACATCCATTTTGCTAAAATTTCGGCCCAACCGTGGGGTTCGAATTCCTTGTCTGGAAATACTACAGGTGCATAGGCTGGGTCTTGGATGGATCGTTGGGTTTCCTTAGCATCTATCTCTCTCGCTTTTTGTCTCTTCTCCTCTTCTACTGCTACTTTACACATCCACAAGTGGGTGTCTTCATGCATCCATGAGGATCCTGATCCTGTGGAATGCACTGACTGAGTATCATCTTTGGCTCTATGGATGGGATTCCATTGGATGGGAGGGACATCTCTATGAGAGTAATCTTGGAGATTAACTTTGGTCGTGACACATAAGTGTTGCAAATACAAAGAATTGGTTCCCAAATCTTGTACCACTTGCAATTGCCACATAAATGGTCTTCCCAAAATCATCTTGTAGGCTTGATTTTTGCTAAAGTCACATATAGAAAAAGTATGCTCGAACTCAACACCACATGTAGTGAGAGTTATTCCTTCTAGCAATCCTAAGGGCCTCTCAATGTGACCATCGGCCATCTGCAATTTCATTCTCATTGGCTTGAGTGCTGGCTTGCCCCAACACTTCCATAGGGAAGTGGTAGCAATTGCAACTCCTGCACCTGAGTCCAAAATTGCCTTGGTTGTGTACCCTTGATGGTTAATGGGAAGATAGGTATTTCCTTTTCTCCCTCGCTCATGTCTCCTATCTTATCCAATGGTATTTCTGGCACTGTTCTATGAGATCCTACCTGGGAACAAGGTTTCACTATGCCTGTCACTTGTTTGGCTACATGTTTCCACAATTCCGGCTTAACCTTAAGTAGCTCTTCTAAAGTGAGGTTGCACTGCACTTTAGTATTCCTTACTACCTCCGTATTCTTGGGTATAACTGAGTCTTAGTTTCTTATCATAACCGTGGGTGCTCTCATGCAAGTAGACTTAGTTTCCCATGGGCATGTGAAATGGGGTAATTCGTACAAGGAATAAGACTCAAAGTCTAACCTCTCATGAGATTGGGCACTCTCTTGCTCTCCATAAAGGGAAGGAATGTCTTGTGGGAATTGATTGTTCGCGTCATCCACAAGTTCAATTGGTGGAGGGTCTTCACTTTCTTTAGCCCATTTCTTTTCTTGAATCTCTCGTAGGAATTCTGGTGAATACCAATTCATAGAAGAAGAGGTGTCTGGTTCAGTGGAGTTAGGCACATAAGCTTCCTGTGGAGGAATGCTGATTCTATCACTTGCCCTCTCCTTAGCCAGGGAGGTGGCTCCTTTTCCAGACTTTCCAAGTAACCTCTCCAATCTATCTAATAGACCATCAAAATGCAATGGTGCTCTAGTGGAGTTAGAGCCATTGAACAAAAGACTGGCTTCAAACATGGCTTGCGCCAATTCTACCATCTTAGCACAAAGTTTTGTTCTCTTAATCTCTAGATCGGCTCTAGGGTAACCTTTGTCATGATCTGTCACATTTGGCCCTTCTTGGATTCTGGCTTGATATGCTTTAAGCATCATGTCTAGATCCTCAGGAGTGGGATCGGCTAGGACAGATCCTACTCTGAGTGGGGGGTGGGTTATGTGTGGTGGATTAGAAAGTTGGGGAATGGAAGGTGATGGGTTGGAGGGAGATGGAAAGGATGGTGGTGGGGTAGTGTGAGAGTGAGTTTGAGATGTGAGTTCAATTATCTTTGCTTTTGTTTCTCTCAAGCTTTCCTCAAGTTCTCTCATTTTCTTCGACCATTGTCTCTTCATTCTCTCCCACCTATCTCTCCAAGCTCTTGTCCTTTTCTTGGTTATGCTCTCCATCTCGCTAACCTCATAACTTTTTTCCTCACCTAAACCTTGGTTTTGCTACAAAGCTTGAGCTCTAGTGACCACGTGCACTCGGGCTTTGGAAGTTACACTTCCTATAGAGTCTACTACTAACCCAATAGCATTGATAGGAGCATTTTTTGGCATGTTGATGGGGTTCTTGGGACATTTTCGTAACAAATGCTCCTTTCCACAATATGTGAAAAAGCCTTGAATTGTCACAGATTGGGTTTGTGTGGGGTGCCGGTAGAGGCCAATCCCAAATAAGGTGATCTCCATGACATCGGAAGCATGGCCCTCTAGGAAATGGGGGCCTTATCTACCTAGGCTGAGGTCTAGAGTTGGGTTTTGCGTACCTGACATTTGCATAATCTGGCTCCCAACTAGATTCATTGGGTTCTTCATAATAGTATGACTCATTATGCTCGGGTGACTGCATGTAGTAAGCCTATGGGCTATCAATATGTGTGGAGTCAAAACTATGATCAAATTGGGTCACTTTCTGATAGCAACGGTGTGACTGGGACTATGGCTCTGTTCAGATTTTCTTCTGTAGATGCATATTTCACTAGAATCACATTGGTTGGAGCAGGGGATTGCTACGCTAGAACAGGTTGTGGTCTCTACTGCCTTTGATAGGGTGGTTGGTAGGATTGCTAGGGCCTACCATACTATTGTGGTGGGTACTCTGTCTGGAATCTACCCTCTTGTGGATATGGCTGAGGGTAATTTTGCCTAACAGTTTGTTTGTTCTAAGGACAGTCTTGTGCGGTGTGGTTGGTGTACCTTCGCTCTATGGATCAGTACTGACTACTAGGATTCACTTCGGGGTGCGCCATAATGGGACATACACTCGCCATATGGTCACCTCCACATGTATAGCACCGCTTAATTGGGGCAAACCTTGGAATTTGTTTGCTAGAGACAGCTAGTTTTTGAGCTACCTTCTCTGCAAGTTCCTCGATAGATGTGAATTGACGGGAAGTGAGGCTACTAGAGCTATCTCAATCCTTGTAGATTTTTGAAAGCTCCAGCTCCTCCCTCAGATTATCCTCAATGTCTATGCACATGCGCACACATTCTTCTATGGTTCTGGGGTCCTTCATATACACATGTGATCTTAGCTTGGTACTCATCAATCCATCTAAGAGCAAAGCCACCTGTTTGGCTGGTGTGGGTAGCTCAAGCACAGGACACCTCTCTAGGTATTGCCTAAACCGTCTTCCTTCCAATCTTACCATCTCTTGAGGTGTTTGCTTGAAGCTATGAATCAGTGAGGAAGTGTTATGCCGTATACCACTCTT
This sequence comes from Ceratopteris richardii, assembly GCA_020310875.1. Lineage (NCBI taxonomy): Eukaryota > Viridiplantae > Streptophyta > Polypodiopsida > Polypodiales > Pteridaceae > Ceratopteris > Ceratopteris richardii. The sequence goes on from CM035418.1 coordinate 7,739,563, forward strand.
AGAAAACTTAGTGACGAAAGCTTCTAGAAGTTGGTCTATGCTCCTAAACTGCCTCTCATGTAGTGGTTGAAACCATGTAAGGGCTGTGTTTTTAAGGGTTAGGCCAAAAGCGTTATACTGTGTCAATAGGTCCTCAACTTGTTCAACTCTCAAGACTTGCCTAAATTTTGCCACATGGTTGTAAGGGTCTCTAGTGCCATCGAAGTAATTCTTCATCGACTTCACCAGCTGGGTTGGCCTCAGGGTCCTAGTGTGTTCTCTAGGCCTTTGCAAAGGAAAATCATCAGCATTTCTTTGGTTTCTTAGGGTTCTAGATCTCTCAGTTTCTTCTCTATCCGTTTTTGTTCCCATCCTTTCTCTTCCTAGTGGGTTAGCAAAGCTCACCTTGGGTCTATCTCTACTCCTTTCTCTTTGAGTGCCATGAGCTTGAGATGTTCCAACTCCTTGGTGACCATAAGACACAGTGGATCGAGGTTGGGGAAAAACAAATTCACCCTTCCAAGTGTAGGCATGTCTACCATGATCTATGACCATGAAGATCCTCTGTGAAGCATCATCTAAGTAGGTCACTTTGCTTGGGCTATCGGGATCTTTGAATTCATAGATGGTAAGTGCTCCCACTTTGTTAGGCTTCTCAGGCTTATACCTCCAAAAAGCCTCATCCGTCTCTCGATTAACGAGTAAATATATGCTCCTATTGTCCTCGGGAACCCACTCTCGAGTGATTATTCTCGTCAGGACCGACTTGCCTCGAGGGGTTGTCGACTCTTTTCGTAGGTTTCCTTGCTCTATGTCACACACGTCAGCCTCTACGATCACATTGCCGAACTCATCTGTCCTATCTAGAAGGGTGGTGACCACACAGATTGTTCCTTCTTTATCTAGATATGCTCCCTTTTCGAACTTGACTACCGGATGTTCTAGTCCATGGGGTTGATCTGGGTTTTTAATCTAGACCTAGACGATTGGTCTTGATATATTCCAATCAGGTCTTGTACGGTCCTTCTATCTTTTCTAGGTGCACCACTCCTGAACTACCTACTGGTCTCTCCATGTTATAGGACATTTCAGAATCGCTTGTTTCTGAACTTAGAGAGTATGGATAATCACTCAAGTACTGGGCCCAAGACCTAGCAGTATGATTGACACTAGCTTTAGAAGACCTGAGGCTTTGTCTATCTCGGCCTAAGTGTCTTCTTGACCTTAGGTTCATATGCCTAGGTTTTCTACCCTCTAGTCCCAAGTACAATCTCGTAGCAGGTTAGTTCGTATCAATCACTTTGTTCTTTTTAGTTGATTATTGTGTTAGGCTCTTGTTTGACATCACGTCGCCAAGAATACTTAAGTGAATTTTGCACTTGATAATTGATCGTTTCAAGTTTACTTTTGTCCCTTAGGGTTTTTGCACTTAAGACCTACTTAATGCTTGCACTTAGTCGATTAGTTCTCTTGGACTTGATTCGTGCCTAGCATCACTTTAATTACTCACCACACCTAAGTATCACTTAGCTTAAGCTAGGAATTGAAAAAGGGGGTTGAGAGAACTTCCAACCTCCAATCACTTGTAGCTCCGGTCGCTACACAAGCCTAGGAAGCCTTCTCCCAAGCTTGGGGAGGTGGGGTCACCCATATTGCGTCGCACCGAAATCCAAGTATCATGGGATATGGTGTGCCTTTCCTTTGGATTCCATGCATAGGGTGCCTAGTCTTTGCTAAGAAGAGCTTGCCTTATTTATCTTGAGGTCTCTTTAAATTGGTGCAAAGTCATGTTGACATCATTGCAACGAGGAGTGAGGTTTGCCCAAAATCTATATCGAGAAGGAAGATAGGGGTCACGAGGTGGCACAATCGCTCAAGTGCTTGCTACAAGGTGAGGAAGTGCCTTAGAAATATCACCCTTGGTGCCTTAGAGAAGGTGAGTGGGCCCCTTGGATCAGGGACCTTGGATTAGGTGAGTGGGGGCTCTTCTTTCTCTACACAAGGTGAAATCACCTTCTTGACATGCAAGGAGTCCAATCAAAGGGAAGGGTTGCCTTCCTATCAAGCATGAACCCAATCGAGGAGAGGAGGCACCTTCGTATTGCGACATGTGTGAGTGGTGGCCCAAGGTGAATGCCATACCAATATGTGGGGAGTTGGGCAAGTATGTATCTCCTTGGCCTTGCTACAATAGGTAGCACGAGTGATGATCTTGCTACAACAGGTAGGGGGACCATGCACCTCCTTCGATCTAAGAAAATGTGAGTTAGGTTGGAAATAGAGAATTATCTAAGCATTAACTTGCACCCCATACATTCTGCTAAACTACACACATGCTCAACTTATATTGACCCCAAATCTCAAGTGGTGAAAGTTGAACTATCAAACCCTCCAACAAGGAACTTTTATCATCATTTCCAAGTGAAGGATTCTATTCAAAGTTGATTCAAAAAAGGTCTCAAGCAATGTTCTTCACATATATCTTCAAAAAAATCTTGGAGTTCCCTAAATCTTGGTGAGTGGAGAAGGATTTGAAGCACATCAATAGTGATCTTGTGCGTGCTAGTAGATTCATGACTTCTCTAATGTGACCCATGATGACCTACAACTAGAAGAGATGTATGAAGGAAGAATTGGGGAAGTATTCAATTTACATTTCATCTAATCCTCCTTTTTCAAACTAAGAGCAAATCTTTCATTTCTCTCCTTTTTAAAAGTTTTCATAGAAAGGGACTCATACTGTAGTAATATGCCATTATATGTTCCATGATAGGAAAAAGATGAATAATATCCAAGTAGATATCTTCATCGTAAAAGAAACGAAACCAAAATGGGAACCCTATGCAGTTCTTTAAACGAAGCGAAGGGGAAGCTGGAGCAGATACTAAATATGCTCTGTCCAACCCAACCCCTTCTTGCTCAATGCTCCGTTACCCATGCAATGCAATTTATCACTTAAGAACAAAACTAAGAATTTGATCACAAATTCTCGGCCTACTTATTTGTGAAGAGATGGATAGGTATATGCTTTAAGATGAAGAGGTGTTGCAAAATCCTTGATCTACACCAGCCAAATGAACTCCAGGAGTATATGGTGGGCCCTTTTAGCTTGCCAATGGATGTATTAGACACCCTATGTACCTTGGAAGATCACTCTCAAAAAGATAGATCAAAACAGATAAGTTGGAGTTAGCTCAGAGGTGAAAACGTGCTATTCTTGGTTCATACACCTGTCCAGTGTTTTACATAATTCTCTGAGCACAGCAGCAATTAGCTCAATTCCTCTTGGGGAAGTCTAGGCAACTTAAAGAGCTAACTTTCAAGAGTAATCTCATAAAAAAAAATGAACCACACACTGAGAATGAGTTTTAACAAGTGATGACATCATCCCGATTTTCACGGGCTGCTACAGAAATAGACCAGTGAGCAGAAAAATCAACATAACTCAAAATGTAGAAATCCAATGATTATGAAAATTTGTATGGTTATACTAGACGGTAAGCGGAATCCAACAAGCTTTAAATCACTGAATGTGGATCAGTAACCACTGAGAAATGGCTCTGACAAGATGAGTGAAAAAGTCGGGTACCTGACAGAGAAGTGAAGATGAACAGACCCTGTTGACTTCAAATGAACATAACTGAAGATTGCAACATCCAAATGACATGAAAATTTGTGAGCATATAGTAGACTTATAGAGCTAACTTTACCAAGTTAAAGCACTGAAAATGATGCACCAAGATCAGAGAAAACATCTCTGCAAGCTGACTGAGAAAACTGAGAGTAATGGCAGTGAGTAGTACACTTCACAAGAACATGGAAAGATGAAGTCAAATAATCATGAAAATGAAAGTATATTGCTTGTACAATACAATGACTTACTGATACATGTGTGTGCCTTGTAATCACACCTTGATATGGCATAAAGCTCAGCTCTTGGAGGTCTTCACATAGGTCTCTCTAACCACGACTAAAATTGCCATCTATTTATAGTTGAGTTTGGGAGGCTAACTTCCCTCAATCACTCTCCAATAAATCAATGATTGATTTGATTCTCTACCTACCACAAATCACAAATTCGTGGCTCCTCTTTCCATTCTTGATCATGTGGACTCAACCACTTAAGATTATCTTACTTTTACATTAAGTAAACTCTTCAAAAAATTACAAGAGGTAGTTCACAAGTGAACTTTACATAGTCTTCTTTTTAAAGCTTCTTCTAAGACTTTGTGAGACTCAAGCCAATACTTAAGCTTGTCATAGACTTGCTCCAAGAGCTCCCCCTCAAGCCAAGTATGCTTGAGGTCTTCAATCTTCCAAGATTACCTGCAAACCAATCATAGCCTTGAATTTGCAAAGCTTTGTACCATCCAATGCTTTGGTTAGAATATCTGCACATTGTTGATGAGTGGACACATATGATATTTGAATCTCTTTGCTTAGAACCTTCTCTCGTACATAGTGATAATGAACTTCAATATGTTTAGTCCTTGCATGAAAAATTGGATTAGCAGCCAAGTGAATAGAACTCATATTGTCACCAAAAATAGTTGGAGTTCCAAACTCCAATCCAAGATCTTTGAATAATGTCTTCATCCACATAGCTTCTTGTGTAGCTATGGCAAGACCTCTATATTCAGCTTCAGTAGAAGAGAGAGCAAGTGTGGGTTGCTTCTTGGATGACCATGAAATAAGCTTTGAACCTGCAAAGGTAAGATAACCTGAAGTGCTCCTTCTATCTTCCTTGGAGCTAGCCCAATCTGCATCAGAAAATAGCTTCAAACCTAAATCAGATACATAAGGATAATAAAGTCCTTCATTTATGGTTCCTTTGAGATACTTGAGAATCCTTTTGGCAGCATCCATATGTGGTTTCCTTGGTGTGTGCATAAATTGACTTAGCACACTCACACTGTAACATATATCTACTCTTGTCAATGTGGCATAGTTGAGACTACCCACTAGACTTTGATATGATGTGATGTCCTCTATGAGTTCACCTTCATGTGAGCTCAATTTGTGATTGACCTCCATTGGAGTACCTGCAATCTTACAATCTTGCATCTTGAATTTTGCCAACATGTCCTTAATGTACTTCCTTGGAGTGAGAAACAAACCATGATCTTTGTAGACAACTTCCAAACCTAGGAAGTAGGTAAGTGAACCCAAATCACTTATCTTGAACTCTTCTCTCATTTGATCTTTGATCTTCTTCATACCATCTGCATCATTTCCTGTCAATGTAATATCATCTACATATACACATAGGTAGATGACCTCGGAATTACTCTTTTTAATAAAGAGTGAAGGATCTGCCTTGCTTGGTTGAAAGCCTTTGTCCTGCAAGAATGAAACAAGCCTGAAATTCCAAGCTCTTGGAGCTTGCTTGAGACCATACAATGCTTTGTTAAGTTTACACACATAATCAGGATAAACTTGGTTCTCAAAACCAGGTGGTTGTGCGATATATACCTCTTTTGTTATCCAACCATTCAAGAATGCATTCTTTACATCTAGTTGAAGTATCTTCCAATTCTTGGAAGAGGCAATACTAAGCAAAACCCTAATAGTAGGCATCTTTGCCACAGGAGAGAAGGTCTCCTCATAATCAATTCCCTGAGTTTGTGCAAAGCCTTTTGCTACAAGCCTTGCCTTATACCTGTTAATTGAACCATCAGAATTCTTCTTGAGTTTATAGACCCATCTTGAGCCTATTACCTTCATGGATGAAGTCTTGGGCACCAAATCCCAAGTGTTGTTTTCCTGAAGCGCTTCAATCTCTTCCTTCATTGCATGCTTCCATTCTCTTTTTGCTTTGGCCTCTTCGAATGATGATGGCTCCTCTTGGTTTATGTCCTGTGCTATGTAGATAGAATTTATAGTTACTAATGAGGTGTCAAACCCATACCTTTATGGTTTTTTCTTTTCCCTCATAGATCTTCTTAGGCCATGATGTGATGATTCTGCCTCATGTCCAAGTTCTTGCAATTTTGGTTTACCTTTAGACTTCCATGCTTTGATCTTTTCCATGTGAGATTCTTCATCATCCTCTGAGGTGTCTTGTTCTTCAATCTTTGATTGTTCTCTACCATGCTTTGGAAAATCTTCTTCAAGATCATATGGTAAATTGATCTTCCTGCATGAATCTTCATACCATGAATTGTTCTCATCAAAAACTACATCTCTGCTTACCAAGAATCCTTTGTTGGTAGGGTTGTATAACCTGTAGCCCTTTTGATTGTTGTCATATCCAATAAATACACACCTTTCTGCCTTTGGATCCATCTTGCCTCTAACCTGTGAAGGAACATGAGCAAAAGCAATACATCCAAAAATTTTACAATGATCTAAGCTTGGTCTTCTTCCATTCCAAGCCTCATATGGAGTCATCCCATCAAGGGATTTTGAAGGCAACCTGTTAATCAAGTAAGTGGCTGTAGATACAGCCTCAGCCCATAAGTAATTAGGTAAATGCTTTTCATTTAACATAGACCTTGCAGCTTCAACAATTGTCCTATTCCTCCTTTCTGCCACTCCATTTTGCTCAGGAGTGTACCTTGTAGTTACCTCTCTTTTGATTCCTCTTTCTTGAAGAAAAGAATCAAAATCATGGGAGAAGTATTCTCCCCCTCCATCTCACCTTAGCCTTTTTAGTGATTTACCTGTTTGATTCTCCACAAGAGCCAAATATCTTTTGAAACATGAAAAAACTTCATCTTTGTGTTTCATAAAGAATAGGATAGTCCATCTGCTGCAATCATCAATAAAGGAAACATAATACCTTGATCCAGATATTGAAGCTTCCTTGCTAGGTCCCCATAAATCTGTATGAACCAACTCCAAGAGATCTCCATGCATATAACCTTTCTTCATGAATGGTAACCTGTGAGACTTTCCAAATTGACATGCACTACACTTATAAATCATATGTTGTTTTGACAAATTAGGGAGTCCAAGTACACTTTGGTCCCTGCAAATTTGCTTTAATGACCTTTCACCAATATGTGCTAACCTTTTGTGCCATACTTCCAATTCTGTGAGTGTCTGACTACCATAATTAAAGAGAGCAATGTTTCTAGTGTCCTGTAATTCAAATGTGAACAATCTACCTGTCTTTTCACCTTTTGCAATTCTTCTAAATCCTTGACTTGGATCTTCAACAAATGCTCCTGCTTTTGTGAACCTGACTTGCAACCCTTTCTCTACTATCTGCCCAACACTTATCAAATTCTTTGTAATGGTAGGGACATAGAGTACCTTACTGAGTAGGTTGATGTTTCCATGAGGTGCTTTGACATTGCCTATTTTCTCCACAGGATGGTTTGTATCATCTCCTGTTTGTACCTCATGCTTATTCCTTGGATCTTCTAAATCTGATAGGAGTGCCACATTTCCTGCCACATGATTTGAACAACCTGAATCTATGTAGAAAACATGCTCATCGGATTTACCTTGTGGCATAGCCATGTTCATGATCAATAATGAATCCTCTTTGTTTGAGTCTTCTGTGTAGTTATTGTAGTCTCTCCTTCCTTTGTAGCCTCCTTGATAGTTTGAATAATTGTAGTTGTTGTAGTTGCCATGATAATTGTTGAACCTTCCTCTTGAGTAGCCATAACTTCCTCTATTGTATCCTCTGCCTCTTTGATTCCTAGAATTCCTAAAGCAATTTTCAATTGTATGATTAGTTAATCCACAAATAGAACATGAGTTGGAGTCTTGGGATCTCCCCCTGCCTTGTCTACCTCCTCTTCCTCTACCTCTGCCATGTCTTCCTCTACCTGCATAGTTAGCTTGATATGTACCTGCTTCATCATCCACTTTCTTTGCCTTTCCTTTGTTATCTTTTGACTTGCTTTTATCAGTGTATACAGCTGAAGATTGATTACCTTTAGAGCTTTCTCCATTTTTGATAAGCTTTGCCACTTGAGTAAGTAGTTGTCCAATGAATGTGTTGAAATCAGGTACATGCATGTCCATGTACAAATCCATAGCTGTGGTGAATGCTTCCCACTTGTCATCTGCCTTCAAGCCATTGATGACCTGCCTTACAATTTGCTCTTCATCTATTACCTCTCCAATGCTTCCCAACTGATCTGCTATGTCCTTGAGCTTTGTGACAAAATCAGTCACATTTTGTTTGGGAGCCTTCTTGAGAGTTGTGAAATCCAGCCATAGTTGATGCTTCCTAGCTTTGGTACTTGAAGAGAAGAAGGCTTCAAGTGCATCCCACACTTCCTGAGATGTCTTACAACTTCTAATGTGAGGCAACAAAAAATCTGAGAAAGAGTTGAGGAGATAAGACCTTGCAAGTGCATCCTTGGAGCACCATGTGCTCAATCTTTCTTGCTCTTCTTGTGTTGGTTGACTTTTGTTCCTGAAACTTGGCATAACTTCATCTCGAGCCACATACCCATATAAACTTCTACCTTGGAGATAAGCTTCCATTCTTAATGACCAAGCTGAGTAGTTACCTCTGTCCAATTTGTCAATTGATGAAGGAAATCCATCTGCCATGTTGTCCAACCTTGCTCTGATACCACTGTGAAGAGATGGATAGGTATGTGCTTTAAGATGAAGAGGTGTTGCAAAATCCTTGATCTACACCAGCCAAATGAACTCCAGGAGTATATGGTGGGCCATTTTAGCTTGCCAATGGATGTATTAGACACTATATGTACCTTGGAAGATCACTCTCAAAAAGAAAGATCAAAACAGATAAGTTGGAGTTAGCTTAGAGGTGAAAACTTGCTATTCTTGGTTCATACACCTGTCCAGTGTTTTACATAAATCTCTGAGCACAGCAGCAATTAGCTCAATTCCTCTTGGGGAAGTCTAGGCAACTTAAAGAGCTAACTTTCAAGAGTAATCTCATAAAAAAAAATGAACCACACACTGAGAATGAGTTTTAACAAGTGATGACATCATCCCGATTTTCATGGGCTGCTACAGAAATAGACCAGTGAGCAGAAAGATCAACATAACTCAAAATGTAGTAATCCAATGATTATGAAAATTTGTATGGTTATACTAGACAGTAAGCTGAATTTAACAAGCTTTAAATCACTGATGTTGGATAAGTAACCACTGAGACATGGCTCTCACAAGATGAGTGAAAAAGTCGGGTACCTGACAGAGAAGTGAAGATGAACAGACCCTGTTGACTTCAAATGAACATAACTGAAGATTGCAACATCCAAATGACATGAAAATTTGTGAGCATATATTAGACTTATAGAGCTAACTTTACCAAGTTAAATCACTGAAAATGATGCACCAAGCTAAGAGAAAACATCTCTGCAAGCTGACTGAGAAAACTGAGAGTAATGGCAGTGAGTAGTACACTTCACAAGAACATGGAAAGATGAACTCAAATAATCATGAAAATGAAAGTATATTGCTTGTACAATACAATGACTTACTGATACATGTGTGTGCTTTGTAATCACACCTTGATATGGCATAAAGCTCAGCTCTTGGAGGTGTTCACATAGGTCTCTCTAACCACGACTAAAACTGCCATCTATTTATAGTTGAGTTTGGGAGGCTAACTTCCCTCAATCACTCTCCAATCAATCAATGATTGATTTGATTCTCTACCTACCACAAATCACGAATTCGTGGCTCCTCTTTCCATTCTTGATCATGTGGACTCAACCACTTAAGATTATCTTACTTTTACATTAAGTAAACTCTTCAAAAAATTACAAGAGGTAGTTCACAAGTGAACTTTACATAGTCTTCTTTTTAAAGCTTCTTCTAAGACTTTGTGAGACTCAAGCCAATACTTAAGCTTGTCATAGACTTGCTCCAACATTATTTAAGGTGTAGAAGCCTTTCTTTTGCAAAACACTTAAAGCCAGCACAATTTTTAATGGAAGACAAAGATAGAAATAAAGATGCGAACTTGACCTTTCTTTGTGAAATGGCAAAACTTACATCAATTGAAAACTATCCCTAAATCTTACCAAGTCTTAGAAACTAGATTATCCCTAGGGCCAAAATCCCACAAGTGGACTTAAAGAAGGTCAATGCTACTACCATTAGGGATAGCTACCCTTTACCCATTAGAGAAAACCTATTGGAAAGAGTCATAGGCAAGGAAGTGTATAGATTCCTTTATGGATTCTCAGGTTATAATCAAGTTGCCATCAACCCCAAGGACCACCATAAGATGGAATTTGCCACCGAGTGGGGTATGTTTGCATTTAGAGTAATGTCTTTTGGGTTGACGAATGCACTTGCAACTTTCCAAAGGTTGATGTGCCATGTGCTCAAAGAGTTTTTAAGAAAAAACCTAGAAGTGTATGTGGATGACTTGTGTGCTCACTCAGTGTGTATATCACAACATATGCTGGAATGCATCTTTGATAAGTGTTGGGAATATCAAGTTTGTTTAAACCCTGAGAAGTGTGTTTTCATGGCCAGAAAAGGCAAGATACTTGGCCATATAATTTCAAAAAATGGAATCTCCACGAATGAAGACAAGGTACGTGTAATCAATGAATTATCTAGGCCAAAGAACATAAAAGAAGTACAAGCATTTATGGGCCATTGAGGGTACTATAGACGATTTATACATATGTATGCAATCATCGAGAAACCACTCTACAACCTGCTAACAAACTTTGAGTGGACAGAAGAATGCGAGAGTTCCTTTAGTGAGCTTAAACGACGATTGTGTTTTGCACCTATTCTAGATGTGCCTGATTGGAATAAACCTTTTCATGTACATATAGATGCTTCTAATGATGCCATAGGATTTGTGTTGGCACAACCCATAGAAGAGGGAAATATAGATTTACCAATTGCATATGCGAGTAGGCAGTTGAACGCCACAGAGAGAAACTACACCACTACTGAGGGAGATGGACTAGGAATGGTCTATGTGGTGAATAAGTTTCACCATTATTTATTGGCAAATAAGTTTAAATTTTTTACCGACCACCACACTCTCTTGAATTTAGTAAACAAACCATGCAACACAGTTAGGTTAATACGTTGGTTTTTATTATTGATGGACTACAATTTTGAAGTTGTAGTGAAGAAGAGTAAGATAGACTTGAAAGCAGATCACCTCTCTAGGATAACTTCTGGAGAAGGAGCTACTCGAGTAACAGATGATCTACCAGATGCGTATCTCTTCAATGTTGAGATTGTCGCTGAATGGGCCAAGTCATTAGTTCCAATACTGACATACAAACCTAAGAACCCTCAAGTGAGAACCCAAGAGAAAGACGTAGTGAGAGTGCGAAGATACCAACTATAGGCAAGACCATCACAATATCCTTGCCTGTTGTGTAGAAGAATAGGAGTATAACAATTGGTTGCAATCAACACATGTAGGTGCACTAGAGCAACACCATTCAAGACAAGCAACACTATTGAACTGGAAGAGATTACGTGTGTATTGGCTATCAACGGAAAAAGATGTCCGACATCTACGTGACGAATGTCCAAATTCTTGTAATAGACCCCCAATAGAACATGCCACTTTATACTAGGTGAACCTAATGCCAGATTGGAGGGAACCCTTAATTACTTACCTAAGGAGAAAGCCTTTTCTAGAGGACATGACTGTAGCACATAGACAAAGCCTAGAACAAGTGGCCTTAGACTACAATCTCATTAATGATAATTTGTATAAGCAAGGAGGAGACAATTATCTAAGGATATGCATGCACGAAAGTGAATACCTTAACCTTTTGGAAGCTGCACACGAGGGTGCAGTAGGAGACCATTTTGGACCTGATCGTGTTATCAAGGCGGTACTATTTTCAAGATTATGGTGGCCCACTTTGCATATGGATGCCCATATCTACGTAAAATGATGTGACATATGTCAAAGGACTCATTATCCCATACGCACGGATGAGATGCCCTTATGACCCATGATGGGAGGGCGTGCATTCTCAAAGTGGGGAATAGATCTTGTGGGACCTATTAACCCGCTTGCAAGGAATTTCCATGCCGAGTACATCATAGTTGCCACTGACTATCTTACTAAATGGTTAGAAGCCAAGGCCATAAGGAAAAATGATGCACACACCACTGCTAAGCTCTTGTTCGAGAATGTCTTCACAAGATATGGAATTCCTATAGGGCTTGTAAGTGATAGGGGTACTCATTTCTTGAATGAGATTATTGAATATCTATTACAAAACTTTATGGTCATACACAAGAAATTGGCACCGTATCATCCACAAGCTAATGGACAGGTGGAGAGTAGTAATATTTGTGCAACATTCTCACCAAGATTGTGACAAATCAATGTTCATACTAGGATCAACAACTACACCATTCCTTGTGGGCTTATTGCATAGTCTATAAAACAGTATTCAATGCCACACCATTTGAGATGGTGTTTGGTCAGAATGTTGTGTTGCCTTTAGAATTTTTGATACCCACACTCAAAATCGCTGAGGAGTATGAATGGACGGGTCAAGAGCTTTCCTCTAGAATACTTGACTTAGAATGATTATGAGAGACTAGACTATGAGCTGCAGCAAGAATTTATGCCACTAAAAAGAGACACAAAGCCTACTTTGATGCTCATATTAGGGACAAAGGATTATGAGTAGGAGATCTGGCGCTAGTCTACACCTCGAAACAACAGGCCTGCAACTTATAGAAACGAGGTTACGGACCCATGATCATCAATAGGATATCAACTAGTGATGTTGCTCAGCTAGCAACTCTTGAAGGTGAAGTAATACCTAACTACATCAGCAGATACAGAGTTAAGCTATATCAAGAATTCTTAATAGTAGACATGCTTTAACGACTAAATCTTGCCAAGAAGCAAAAGGAAGAACATGAACGAATCAGAGCTAAAGCCCAAGTAGAAGTGTTGGGATGCATTAAGCCAATGATGATGGAGAGTGTTAATCTCCAAAAGAACAAGCTATCCTTGATGTTAGACCACCTCTATATCAAGAATAACTTTAAACTCCAACTAATTTTGGAAGACAAGCACCAAGCTATCAAGAATTTAGCTAATTGTGAAGAAAGTCATTTCACAAAAAAGTTTTCTGCACATTATTGACTCATTGAGTGATCACTTGTGTAGAGTTTCTGATGAAACTTTGTAGAATGTGTCGCCTAGAGTTTGTGCACCTCCTCCAAGTTAAAACACTTCAAAAGCTTAAGTAGATTATGAGAAATGTTTCAAACAGTCTACCTATGCCTGAAACTCCTTTCCTGTAGAGTCGACTTTGACACCTCCAACTTCTAACACATAGTTCTCCCAAAGTAAAACCCATTTAAGCAAATGCTTTTAGCCATAGATGTCTTACCTTCCAACTTAGATTTTGACTCCTTACTTGTGTAAAACTTTACACTATGCACTGAGAACTGACCATTTCTTTGACCATCGGGATTGCGCCTGTTTCAGAAGACACTCAATACTTTCTCACATATAGATGTTCCTACACAAAATTCTCTCAGCCTCTTTGCAATTGGACTCTCAAACTTTAACCATAGATAGATTAACTATGGACTTAGATGTGTCAAAAGGATTTCTGATAAAATCAAACACAGAAGGAGAACTAGAGAAAAGATCGACGTGTAATTCTCTGAATATTCTTTCTATTCAACTCTTCATACATCTGATAGATGATGCATACAATACTCATCATCTATTCATCTATATTTCATCTCTCTCTCTTAATACGATCATATACACGTGTATATATATATACATATGAGTATTGATTCGTCATTACTTCAAGTATATTGAAGTATTTACAAAACTAATGTACATATGTTTAAAGAACTTTTCTTCCTGAACCTTCACTTCACTTCATGAAGTTGAACTTCAATATTTTCTTCATATCTTTATTTCTAGGCTTCATATAATCACCAATTGTTGATTGTCCTTCTCCAACAGCTCCCCCTCAATCATCAATTATGATTACCTGCATCTTCTTTATTCCTACCATATCTTTAAACCTCTGCAACTTTGGTCCATCCAAGCTCTTTGTCATCATATCTGCAAGTTGATCTTTTGTAGGAGTATGCATAACTTCTACTTCTTTATCAACAACCTTCTCTCTCAAAAAATGATACTGAATTTCAATATGTTTAGTTCTAGCATGGAATACAGGATTTGCTACCAAATATAAAGAACTCATATTGTCTCCACAAATGATAGGAGTACTCTAAACAATATCCAAACTCTTCATAAGAGTCTTTAACCATATTACTTTCTTTGCAGCTTCTACCATGCCTTTGTATTCTGCTTCTGTAGATGATAAAGCAATTGTATGTTGCATTTTAGAGCACCATGGAATTAGCTTATCCCCCACATAACACAAATACCCATGTGTTGATCTTCTATCATCAAAATTACCTACCCAATTTGCATCATTGTATATCTTGACTCTTGTATCTGAGGTAAATCCATAATACAAACCTTCTTTAAGTGTTCCCTTGATGTAACTAAGTACTTTTTGTCTTGCAATCCAATGTTCCTTTCTATGACAATGCAAGAATTGAGATAGAACGCCAACTGCATATGATAAGTCACGTCTTGTTAATGTAGCATAAATCAGGCTACCCACCAAACTCTGATAAAGCTTCATATCTTTGAATTCTTCTCCTCCATATCTACTCAATCTATGATTCACTTCCATTGGAGTTTGTGCTATCCTGCAATCTTCCATTTTAAATTTGGTTAGAAAATTTTTCAGATACCTTTCTTGAGTTACATATACTCCATGTTGAGTATATGAAATCTCCATTCCCAAAAAGAATGACAAATTTCACAAATCACTGATTTTGAATTCTTTGTCCATCTGCTTCTTAATCATATGTATACCTTTGTCATCTGTTCCTATAAGTATTATGTTCTCAACATAAATACAAACATAAATAAATCCATCCTCACTTGCTTTGACTAGCAAGCTACTATCTGCCTTTGTTGCTTGAAATCCAAGTTCCTTTAAGAACTTTACAAGCCTATAATTCCATGCCCTTGGGGCCCGCTTCAACCCATACAAAGCTCTCTTGAGCTTACACACATAATTTGGATACACTTGATCTTTGAAACCATCTGGTTGTTCCATATAAACTTCATCTGAAATATAACCATTCAAAAATGCATTCTTTACATCTATTTGAGATACTTTCCAACGTTTGCAAGCAGCAATTGCTATGAGAGTCCTTATGGTTTTCATCTTTGCAACGAGACTATAAGTTTCATCATAATCCACACCATATGTTTGTGCATATCCCTTTACAACAAGCCTGGCTTTGTACCTAGATACACTTCCATATGCAAACCTTTTTGTTTTGTAGACCCATTTACATCCAATGATCTTCTGACTATTTGGTTTAGGAACCAAATCCCAAGTCTCATTTTCTATCAATGCATCATATTCCTCTTGCATAGCTTTTTCCCAATTCTTCTTCTTTGGCCTCATCATATGTGGATGGATCTTCATCTGCTTTTAACATGTAAGCATAATCTTTAGTAGTCAAGAATGAAGTATCATAGCTATACCTTGTAGGTTGCCATTTGTGCCTAGATGACCTTTTGAGTTCTCTACTTCTTGAAGTTTTTGGTTCATCACATTCTGGATCAAACCTTGGCACATCTTCAACTTCAACCTGTACTTCATTGTTCTCCTCTTCATCAAATATCTGAACCTTTGATTTACCTTTCTTTTGATTCACAACTTCTTCAACATCTGCATGAACATTAAGTGTACCTGCATACCAAGTACCTTGCTCATCAAATGTAACATCCTTAGACACATGGAATAGCTTTGTAGATGGACTCCACAACCTATAACCCATCTGCTTGTCATCATAACCAATGAATACTTTCTTCTCTGCTTTAGATTCCAATTTATGCCTCAATTGAGATGGCACATATGCATATGCCAAGCATCCAAATATTTTACAATGATCCAAGGTAAGTCTCTTACCCCACCAAGCTTCATATGGTGTCATACCGTGCAAAGCCTTACATGGTAACCTATTAACCAAATATGTGGCTGTGTTTACAACCTCAGCCCATAAATAATTAGGGCATTTTTTCTCCTTCATCATGGATCCTGCAAACTCAACAAGAGTTGTGTTTCTTCTTTCTGCTACCCCATTTTGGTGAGGAGAGTACCTGCAAGTAACCTCTCTCTTTACACCTGCATTCCACAAATAATCACTGAACTCATTAGAGAAATACTCTCCCCCTCCATCTGACCTTAACCTTTTCAATTTTTGACCTGTAATTCTTTTTGCATATGCATGATAGTGTTTAAATGTATTAAACACTTCTGACTTGTCTTTGATCACATAGATTGTGATCCACCTGGTAGCATCATCAACATATATGACATAATATCTTGAACCATTTATACTGAAATCTTTTGAAGACCCCACACATCTGTATGTACCAATTCAAGCTTTTCCGAATACATAAAACCATGCTTATTATATGATTGCTTATGAGCCTTACCTAATTGACATGCTTCACATCTGTATGTCATGTGTTGACTTGCAACATTAGGAAATCCAAGCACTGAACCATTGTTAACCATTTCTTTGATACCTCTTTCATTAAAGTGTCCAAGTCTTTTATGCCAAAGATCCAATTCAGACACCTTTTGATTTCCATATGTAAACATAGCATGTCCAATATTACCTTGTATCTTTAATGTGAAGACCCTTCCTTCCTTCTTTCCTGTAACAATTTGTTTATACCCTTGACTAGGGTCTTCAACATAAACTCCATCATTAGTGAACCTTACCTCATATCCTTTTTCCACAATTTGTCCTACACTAATCAAGTTCTCTGGAATTGTAGGAACATACAGAACCTTACTCAAGATAGTACTTCCATCTTTGGCTTTAACTGAACCAATTGACTTTACTTTGTGCTTTGTATTATCACCTGTTCGAACTGTGTGATTGATTGCCTTATGATCTAGATCAATCATCAAAGCAATGTTTCCACTCACATGATTGCTACATCCTGAGTCAATATAAAATACTCTCATGTCTTCATGTGAGGCTTCACATGTTGCATTCATAATAAGAGTTGAATCCTCTTTCTGATCTGATGCATAATTGTAGTAGGTGTTATTATAGGATTGATTTTGGAATTTTCTTCCTCCACTTATTCCAAAAGAATTCCTACCACCTCTACCTCTGAAGTTTCCTCTCTGATATCTGCCAGCTCTTCCTCTTTGACTAAAATTTTGATTAAAATTACCATTGCTTTGATTATTATGCCAACAATCATGAGATAGATGATTGGTCTTACCACATATCCAACAAGCTCTGACATTATCTTTGTTATTTCTGCCTCTTCCTCTATTTCTGCCACTTCCTCTTCCTCTTAGGAAGTTTGCTTGACTTGGAGTAGCTTCATCTTCAACTGATCGTTGCTTTCCTTTGCTAGCTTTCTTCTTGTCTTTAGAATACATTGCATGACCTACACTCTTATCAACATATCCTTTAATATCATTCTCAAAAGTTAGCATATGTCCTAACAATTGATTCAAATCAGGGGTGAAATGATCTAATGAAAGTTCTTTAGACAAAATAAAAGGCTTCCACTTCTCATCTCCTCTTAGCCCTGTGAGAATTTGTCTTACCAACTTATCTTCTTCAATATCTTCATCAACTGCACCTAAAGAATCAGCAATGTCTTTCATCTTTGTCACATAATCAGATATTGATTGTGAAGCCTTCTTCTTAAATGTAGTAAACTCTCCCCATAATGAAGCTTTCCTCGATTTGGTTGTATTTTTAAAATGCTCTTCCAAAGCATTCCATATGTCACTTGCACTTTCAAGTCCTCTAATATGAGGAAGCAAATAACCATTTACTGCCATGCAGATTATGCTCCTTGCTTGAGCATCCTTCTTCATCCAAATCTTTATATCTGCAAGCTCTTCCCTATTTGGAGCACTAGGATCTTTGAACTCTAGCTTTTCTTCCTCTCTTGTGATGTATCCCATCAGATCTTTGCTCATAAGATGAGCTTCCATTGTCATAGACCAAGCTGGATAGTTCTCTCTATCCAACTTCTCAATTTGGAGACTATCTCCCATCCTTTCTTCACCTATACTATCAAATCTTTAATCCTTATAAAGAATGAATGTACCTTAGCTATGAATGTTGCTCCTTCTGATACTTTTGATAACCTTTATGTCTCTTCCTTCAGTCTTGCTTCCACACTTTATCCTTTTGAACCTTCAAGGTGTGAAATTTGTATATCTGTAGTAGTCCGGATCTTCCTTTCCTCAATTTTGATACTTCCTCCTCTGATACCACTGATGGAGAGTGTTAATCTCCAAAAGAACAAGCTATCCTTTATGTTAGACCACCTCTATATCAAGAATAACTTTAAAATCCAACTAATTTTGGAAGACAAGCACCAAACTATCAAGAATTTAGCTAACTATGAAGAAAGTCATTTCACAGAAAAGTCTGCTGCACATTATTGACTCATTCATTGATCATTTGTGTAAAGTTTCTGATGAAACTTTGTAGAATGTGTCACCTAGAGTTTGCGCACCCCTCCAAGTTAAAACACTTCAAAAGCTTAAGTAGATTATGAGAAATGTTTCAAACAATCTACCTATGTCTGAAACTGCTTTCTTGTAGGGTCAACTTTGACACCTACAACTTCTAACACATAGTTCTCCCAAAATAAAACCCGTTTAAGCAAACACTTTTATCCATAGATGGCTTACCTTCCAACTTAGATTTTGACTCCTTATTTGTGTAAAGCTTTACACTATGCACTGAGAACTGACCATTTCTTTGACCATCGGGATTGTGCTTGTTTCAGAAGACACTCAATACTTTCTCACATATAGATGTTTCTACACAAAATTCTCTCAGCGTGTTTGCAATTGGAATCTCAAACTTTAATCATAAATAGATTAACTATGGACTTAGATGTGTACAAAAGGATTTCTGATAAAATCAAACACAAAAGGAGAACTAGAGAAAAGATCGATGCACAATTCTCTGAATATTCTTTGTATTCAACTCTTCATACATCTGATAGATGATGCATACAATACTCATCATCTATTCATCTATATTTCATCTCTCTCTCTCTCTTAATATGATCACACACACACACACACACACATATATATATATATATATATATATATATATATATATATATATATATATATATATATATATATATATATATATATATATATATATATATATATACATATGAGTATTGATTTTTCATTACTTCAAGTATATTGAAGTATTTAGAAAACTAATGTACATATGTTTAAAGAACTTTTCTTCCTGAGCCTTCAATTCACTTCATGAAGTTGAACTTCAATCTTTTCTTCATATCTTTATTTCTAGGCTTCATATAATCACCAATTGTTGATTGTCCTGATCCAACAAATGAGACTATGAAGGAGAGGACCAAGTAGAGACCCTCAATCAGTGGATGCCCTAGGATATCCTGTAGCCATGTGGCAACTTGGAGGAAGAGGCATTCCGAGCATTATTGATAGGAGACCATTTGTTAATATCATTGTAGGACAGGACCGCATGTGCATGCATTGTAAGGCTTTAATCAACTCTGGTGCAACAATGAATGCAATTCGATTCTCTCTTTGTAGGGAGCATGAAGTTAAGCCTCTTGAAGCCCATTTCATAGGATAAGGTGGTGTAGAAACCCCTTGCATAGGTGAGGTTGAGTTACCAATTTCCATCAAGGATGTGACCTTGATAGTTTAATTTTTGGTTTGCCAGGAGGATGACCTAATAGAACCTATGATCCTAGGCCAAGAATGGTTATACCATTTGTTGGGAATTGAACTCACGACCTCCCGGTTAGGAGTGCGATGGGCTAACCACTTGCCCCAAAAGCCATGGTTGAGGATTACTTCCTAATCCTCTCTCTTAAGGCGTGGTTCAACCATCTCCTACTAGGAGTATGTGACATTCCTTCCCCCTTAGACTGAGCATTGTCCTCAATGCTCACTTATGGACCCTTCTAACTCTTGGACCCTCTTTCCATGCATGAGCGCTTCCACCAACCTCAAACGCCAGCACATGGACCAAATTTGGACCTATCCCACCCTCCGTGGGTGCCCAAATGCCCATGCGCCTTCATCCAAGGCCCATACCAATGTTGGGAATTGAACTCACAACCTCTTGGTTAGGAGTGCGATGGGCTAACCACTTGCCCCAAAAGCCATGGTTGAGGATTACTTCCTAATCCTCTCTCTTAAGGCGTGGTTCAACCATCTCCTACTAGGAGTATGTGACACCATTACTCGGTGAATCTAAATCTTCGCAAAAGTGTGCTTCAGTTGGAACTTGGAGGACGGTATCATGAACTACCCCTCCAAGGTCGATGCAGGGAGGTGTTGGACGTGACAAAAGCCCCCCTACTATGTGTGGCCTCCCTCCAACCTTGTGTGAGTCAATAAACCCTATCGAACAAAAGCAAGCAATACCACCCATCTAGGAGAGGAGACTGGGTAGGTAGACAAGAACCAAACGAGTATGCCAACGTAAGGCTCAGTCTTCAGATGGATATGAACAGTCTCTACTTCAGGGTCCGATAGGAGTGGATCTCCCTTCTTTTCCAAAACAACGTGTGGATACGACATCCCACCCTCGACGAGTAGCATGGCGACATGGTCCACGTACTCCATAGGAGAGCACATCAAAATGGTCAGTTAGACAATTGACTCAAGCGTCTCCATAACCAAGGTGGATACGCAAAGTGATAGTTTCTAGTGACCCAAACAATCCAAACTTGGAGTATCCGTTTCAATTTTGATTGAGGCAACAAATTCGACAGGTTTGGGTGCCCAAGTCCTTGGTGATCACTCAGTCCAAGTCTCCCCAGCTCTGGGTGCCTAAAAAGTGTATAGCTTCTGCTTCAACTTTAGTCAAGGTGAGGAAAATCTCTTCCGAGAGTACTAGGACACCTTAGATGCCTTCTTTTGTAGATCCCACTTAATCTATTCTAACCCCCCAGGTGGTACAAAAATGAATCCCCAAGCCTTCATTCATCATTAAAACTCTCAACCAAACTCACCTTGACCACCGACTTAGTGAAGCAAAACATTTATTAACCACTCCACTCAAACCCAGCTCGATAAATTCATATCACCACCATCCTTGTAACATACACTAACTTTGTGGGTAGTACTCATTAGAAGTCAATTGTAAAGCCACACACCTCACACACTCCCACTCAAAGTCAAAGCATGCACTTATCACAATTCACCTCTCACAATGTTAAAATCACATACACTGCATACGAAGCATGTTGGTGGTGGAAAGGAATGGAGGTCTCACCTCCTTGGGATCTTAATTATTTTCCATGAATAATATGTTTTCCTCTTCACTCCAGCTTAGGTTTGCTACACTAGCTTTCAATCATGCAAGTGGAAGGTTCTACCAGTGCAATGCTCGGACAACCTATTCTTGACTTCTCAGTCGTTCCATTCGAGAGCGTGCCTACTGCTATCCCAATAGAGTTCCATGTTTCATGGGACCCATGCCCATTGAAGACCATCCTCAAGGACAGATAGAAAGAATAACCAGCAAGGCACACTGGTTCTAGAAGTTTGTAGGACCCCTGGGAGAATTAGAGTTCATCTACAAAGCCAACTTGACTTACGGTGTAAATATGTGGAGGTGCTATCAATTCTTCTCAAAAGAGTTCGAGAAACTTCAGAATAGTGAAGAACTCAAACCTATATGGCAGAGAGCAGGATTCACAAATTATTTCAGTGCACAACTCCCAAAACCTGACTTTTATCGATGTTAGTATTTGGTGGCTTCTATTAAAGAGCGAGAGCGCAAGGAGTTGGACCCTGTCTTTGTACTACCATCCTTGGTTAACGATCCCCTCTTCAATAAGTTTACCTTGTCTTTGGACTTAATCAGGACCGCACTCAAGATTCACGACAACCATACACCCACAAAGAAGGAGCGTCTTATCCCAGAATCTATGAAGCAAATCGATGTCGTAAGTGGCCATCCATCTCAACCATCACCCTTCAGCTGACCACTCTATTGAGAATATGCCTCCAGCTGTCTGCCTTCCCTACACAGGACCGGATTCCACACAAACATCTCTGGTTTGGTTTGTACCTCGCCACTACCATGCCTCAAACAATTGATATCGCTACTTATATCCACGGCCAACTTTTATTGGCAAGACATCGATGGGAGAAGAAAAAGGTTGTTCACGGATGCTATGCTCTTACAAACATCATATACATGTGTTTGGCTTATGATATTGCTATAGAGAGAGCCCTCCCAACAATGCAAATAAAGCAATACAAAGGCTCCAAGAAAACAATGAGACCCCCCAATATCCGCAGAGTTAAGCACATGTGGGGCACAATCCCTTGCTTACCAGTTTTGGAGTCACCATCACCTCAACCCACACCCAAAACCTCCCCCCAACGACCTCCAGTTCAATCACAACCAGGTGTCCCACCACTCCGAGTCTGCTTGAACTGATCTGCTACACTTTGTGAGGTTTCATAGGCAGAGACCGTTGTTCCTACCACCACAATGATGACTGCAAGCATGACTGTAGAAGCTACCGTGGCAACTTCTGCGTTCGTCTTTGATTCTTTTACCTTCCCGGTTACTAGTTCGGACACTAAGGATATCAACACTATGTTTGATTTTGAGATTGCGAATGTATTGTCTAGCAACTTTCAACTTTTGGATACCCATGTTGTTTCTCAAGAATTTGGACACCCGTCTTACTCCACTATACCCTCAGAGGGAGAGAATGTTGATTCTGAAGAGGAAGATGACAATCCTACGGTCACAGATGAAGCAGACACTGGCACTGAAGCTAGTGAGGAAGAAGCACAACAATCGGAAGCACATGCCAAAGTTCAAGGAGAAGTTGAAAGAGACAATAGAAGTAGCAACTTACATCATCACCATTGGACGGCTCCACAATACTATGAATAAAGTTTGGGCAAGAACCAGATTGATGGAAGAACAAAGCCAAGCCATCTTGCAACAGGAACTGGTCAACGGTGGCTTCGAGGAAACTTTTATCTCTGCCATGCATGAATTGGTTAAATCTTTAGGTGTGCTGGAAGCCTTAAGATATTTGCTACGAAAGCCCCTACCCAAGTTTGACCCTCGATGAGTTTATTCTTAAAGGACCGGGCACATATATTCGTGTCCCCACTGTATCACATCAGCACCCCCAGTAAGTTCCTCCATTATCGACTTAGCCATAGATGACACTTCCCATGTATATACCCTTAGCGAAAACCCTCCCTTGTCACCTGGTTCCAACCCTATCTTCCCCCGACATTGCAGATAGCGTTGAGGTTCGTATTCCTTCCTCTGTTTTTGTTTGGCCCCCCGTATCCAACACGATTCTGACTACTGCCACCACCCCCTGTGTCCATTCCATCTATCTAGACGCCACCTATCATTTCCCCGACCCCTCATTTCCCCTCATATACCACTAACTAGTTATACTCCTTTACCATCTCTACACAACCGATCTCCTTCTATTCCTCCTACACATCCTTTCTGCACCCTTGATCTACACCTTTTCCATTTGTACGACCCTCTCAGGAACTTCGCTCACAAGTTCCATTTTTATGGCCACTAAGTACACCACCTCACTCACCTCTCACCACACAATTACACCCGCCACCACACACAATTGCACCTACATCACTCTTTCACATTGCAATCTCGAAAGGCACCACTAGCGACATGGACATCTCACCCACTCCTTCACCAGATGCTCAATTGCATGCATCCACCACATCATGCAGCACACTTCACACATCACCTATTCACACATCGCTTCCATCACTTGCCATGGAAGCCACTGTCCCTACCCCTATTCCCACTTCCATTGCATTACAAACCACCCCGCATGTATCAAATCCAACCCTTGCATCATCGTCATCATCCACTGTTGATGTTGCTATCTGGCAAATGATACAGTGTCTTCAACATATTAATGTAGAATATTCATTGCTAGGGCAACAACATTCCACCCTCCAATGGACTACACAAGATTTGCAGACATGCTTAGATGCACTCACGTTGGAGAACTAGGACCTTAATATGAAGTATCAAAACTTGGAAACTGAACATCAGAAGCAGCAACAAACTTTGGAAGCTCAAGTACAGGAACGTGTCAAAGAGGTCAAATCATAGGTAGATGTTTACTTGATGCACAATGCCCAACTGTTATGCAATATGGCGCTTCTTTGACGACATTGCAATGTAGCCAAGGAGGAAAACCAACACGTTCAACAACAAAACTGCGAGAATTTTGAAGCCACTTTGGATAATCGGGAGACTCCCGTTAGCCCATCTCGCTTTCACTTTGTTCCTCTAGAGTCCATGCAAATTCTACTAGAAGACCATGCACGAGTACTCGAGGATTATGATTGCCTCCAAGAAGAATGCTGCACACTCAAGGAGAACAATAAGAACTTGTTGCTCAAAGACTCCTTAGGCCCTACTATTGTACAGGAAGAAACACCACCGCTTCTCTTAGAAGAACTGACTATGTTGTGTATAAAAGTACAAGAGTTACAGACTAAGGTATCCAACATGACGGAGCCCTCTCGACCAGATTCTCCACTCGACCTTCCAAAACCTGATGAAATGATACCCATACCCGTTGAGGAAACATTTGTGGAAGAATAAGTACCCTTACCTGTTTTTGGCAGATGCTCATCACCCGAACGACAAGACACCTATGAATTACCTCTGCCATCGTGGTTAAAATCAATCGAAGAAGTGGGCAAGACACACTCTACATGCATCGATACGCAACTACATGCGATGGAAAATTTGGAGGAGGTTATTTTGAAGTCACCCTATTTTGCTGCTATCACCCCCCATAGACACATCATGACAAGCAAACTACAAAATAAACCATATTTCCTTCTGCTCAAAGAATATAATTTCCAAATACAGAGCATCACTCTGAAGCGACCCACACACGCCACGCAATTTGAGCCCAAAGATGTTCCACCAGAAGTAGAGCGAGGTTATATATATCAACCAACATGGCGCGTGGACTTACTACAAAAGTACCCTGAAATGATGCACACATGGATGTGCGCGCTACCGCACTTGAAGTATAACCCGTGTTATGGACGGATTTTGCATAGACGTACTTGGAAGGCATTTGCTATTAAGTTTTAGAATAATCATCAAAGCAGAGATTGGATCAATTACCCTTATCTCTCATCCCACGAATGATATTCTAACTATCCGCTACATGATGGCCACTATTCGTCATTGGTTCACACGTCTGCACAAGATGACTGATATTGCTGCTCAAATGATCGTGAAAATTTCTGATATGATGCACATGGTGTTTAAGACCTTCCGATGTGTCAAGGCTCCCACTATCGGTACACCAGGATTTAAATATGGGAATTTGGATTTAGTTTATGACATGAGTATGACACCTTCCCTCAAAGTATGCTATGCTTGGCAGTGCTGACTGAAATATATGCCCGCTTGCTACAAGCAGACATTTGAAGATATGTTCACCACTGGTTTTTGGGAATACCACTCAGAGGTATTCATCAGCCGCCCCACACATTTGCTTCATTTGTTTGCTTGCAAACATATTATGTATTCAAAGCATTATATGCACCCACTTCTAGAAGAGCCCAATCCCATTGATTGGGAGAAACTCAAATGCGACCTTATTAGGGGACTTCGCATTACAGAACATACCTTGGCAACATACCTTCTCACCAACTATATTACTCACGTGAAATCAGGTTCTGTCAAGGATGACAGAAACAAGGAGGAGGGGAGTGTTCAAGCCAAAGGACCGAGTACCGGCTCTCGTCATAGAAGAAGAGGAAGTACATAAACTACTCAGATTATTTCATCATGGAAACAATGATTTTTATCACTAAAATAATGTAATATATGTATATACATCCAATTATTGCAAGTGCAACTCCATTTTGTGCAAGCCGAAGAATCCTCAAGCTTGAGGAGTCTATTAAAGAGAAAGTTCACACCAATTTTTGTAATTTTTGGAAACTGTTAGATAGTTCAAATTAGAGGTAGAACCTCTTTTTTAACTATGCCAGTCACTAGATGTGAATCTGGTCAAAACTAGGCAAAAACTATAAATAGAGGTAGAGAGCTCATTTTGGTGGTTTTTGAAATTATGAGCTAGAGCTAGAAGAGCTATTGTAATTATTTGATAATGAATATGTGTATGAGTTCTTTCCTTGCCTTCCATTGGTCTCCATTGGGACTTTCCTTGTGTGTGTATATGTATGTGTGTGTATGCTCATTGCATTTCTCACCATCTTGTTCATGCACATCACTTGCTCATGATCTTCATATGGGCCTAACCTCTCCATGGATTGAAAATTACGAGGTGGAGCTCCTCACGTCAGTACTTTCCATTGTGTTAGAGTAACACACTCTTAGACTCTAATAATTTTTGGAGACAACACTAGCTCACTTCACTTGGCTGCTAATCTTGTATATCATGCAAGAACTAAGCACATTAAAGTGCACTATCATTGTGTAAGAGAGAAATAACTCAACAAGAACATTCAATTGTCCTATATATGAACGCATTTACAATGTGCAAATATACTCACAAAGTCCTTGGATGCAACCAAGATGAGCACGTTCAAAGTGATGATTGGTTTGCAAGAAATCAAGGAGGATAGAAGACCAAGAATGTTAGGCTTGAGGGGAAGCTATTGGTGCAAAAGAACCCAAGCCCACATGCTTGGATGACTAGTATATTTCTCATGGAACCTTATATGATCAATCTCTTGTAAAATCAACTACATTTACCTTTGTAAAAGAATCTTACTTCCATCAGGAGTTAGGAAGCATCAAATCTTGCTCCATTTAGTAGTTGATTGATGGGAGAATATATCCTATAGTTTAGGAATTACTTTTAGGTGGACTTTTGAATTTGAATTCAAAAGATTGGCTCCAGACTCAACTATAAAAAGAGGATCAAATGACCCGCATGATATCGTGACCCTAGGAGATCATTTGAAAGGGATGCAATGTGAATTAAGAGCTCAGTGCATAGCTCAAATACTTCCCTCACATTTGGCAATAGATTATTGCCAATGACATTGTATTTGTACATGATCTAATACATACATTTTCATTATATACTCACTTCACTTCTTTGCCATGACTACATCAGTGTAGTGATCTTCTTAGAGCTTGTTCTCAATTGTGTTTGATCATTTGTCATGATTTAAGTTATCATAAATTTAGTATACTGTCTATTTTATAGCTACAAAATCTCATCATCATTGCTTTTCTAAATCATGAGATATTATCATTTCATTACTCTCTAGTCTCTTGATTGATGCATCCCAAAAATGTTGGGGCATTCCTATGATTGGCTAAAAATCATACTTAGCATGTAGTTCATCATTTTTATTGAAATCACTCATGATTGGTAGCTATCTAAGTTAATTAGACATTACCAAAATGAATTAAACTTATGCTTAGAGCAATGTTCAATATATTGAATAGGTGTAGAGACAAAAATAACAAGTCTATGTCCTTGGATCAATTTCCTACCTATCTATTTTGATCCATTGATTAGTGGATAATATTCCAAACATCATAGGTGATTATGTATGATCAATAGCAAGCGAAAGAGACCCGCTACACTCTCCAGAACTTGTTCTTGGCTGGTGTGAAGCAGGTTCAAGCAACACCACTTCATCTCTAAAGACTATCCACCATATCCTCCAATAGCTTTCATAATTAATGTCTCAAGGGGAGAATTTCCTTGAATGATCTGTGCTTAGATGTAGGTCTCCATAATCTCCATGTTGGGATAGAATGGTCTCTGAGATGAAGTCTTATGCATCTATATCTAGGAAGAATGGCTTGGTAGAATCACGATGAAATTGAATTGGAGCACTGGTGAATGTTGATTTTAAATTATGAATGAAAATTTCACGTTTCCCATAATATTTCTAAGAGGTGTCACTATCTTGGAGTAATCTATGACCAATATCCTATAAAATTTGGAAAACCCTAGAAAACATTGTCAAACACATGAAGATGGTTGCCAATCAAGGATTGTGTTGATCTTCTTAGGGTCCATGAAGATTCCTTTTTGCCTGAAAATATAACCTAAAACTCCACTTTTGTCTCATGGAAGAGCACCTCCAATTTAGCATATAAACCTTTTTCTCTTAACTTCTTTATAACAATCTTTACATGACATTCCTGTGCCTCTAGATTTTTGGAGAATATCAAGATATCATTAAGTTATATTACCATAGGATCATCTGAATATTCTCAAAAGATATAATTCATCATAAGGTGAAAGATGGCTCAAGAATTTGTAAGACATAATGGCACAACTACATATTCAAAATGCTTGTACCTTGTTTGCAATAATTTCTTCCATTCATCTCCTTCTCTAATTCGGAAAAGATTGTAACTTGAAGGTCAATCTTCATGAAGAACTTTTCTTTACCAAGAAGTTCCAAGAGTTGTGATATAAGTGGTAGATGATATCTATTGTTTATAGTGACTTTATTATGCCCATGATAGTCTACACACATTTTGAGAGTCCCATCCTCGAATAGGGGCCCGTGCTGGAGACTCTGAGTGTCTGATAATCCCCTTCTCTAGATTCTAATCTATATTCTTGAGTAATTCTATACGCTCCTGTAGGGATAGTCTATAGATTGGTCCAAAACATGGTTGTGCTCTTGCTTGAAGTTCTATGGTGCAAACATAAGGTATGTGCTCTCAGAGGATTTTCACATTCTTCTTTTCAAAAACATCTTTGAACCTTGGTAGTGGTTGGGTAGCTTCATTGAATCATCTTTCTTGGACTCTTTAGTTGGTATGACATACAGTTAGAGTTTGAGGTCTACAGAAGCACACAAACAACACGAGGAAGAAGAAGAAGCTTAGAGCACAATACACAATACTGAATGTATTACCACTAGAATGTACAAAGATAAGTAACCTGTTAGGGTAATAGGCATATATACAAGCCACGGGGAAAAAATCCTAAAGAGGGAAAAAAGTTTCCCAATAGTCCTAGTGTTTTCACACACATCACTACCTAAATATATCAACAAATCCCCCCCTAGGAGTGATGCGGTGAACGAGGAGCTAACACTCATGTAAGTGTCAAGCTATGTGGAATCAATCCACAAAAGTAAGTAAGCCCAAAGCTTTGTGAAAATCTTTAAACTTCTCCCTAGGTAGAGCCTTCGTGAAAAGGTCTGCAATGTTCTCCTGCGTGGGCACATATGCCAAGTTGATCTCTCCAATAGAGAACCTCTCCTTGACATCATGCTAATTCACCTCAATGTGCTTAGTGTGAGCATGGAACACATCGTTCTTTGCAACAGCTAATGCACTCAAACTATCAATGCAGATGGTGGTGGTAGAAAACTCATCAACACCCAAATCAGCCATAAGGCATCTAAGCAAAACAGACTCAATAGTTCCTATCAAAGCTACCCTATACTCAGCCTCACAAGTGGAAGTGGCCATAGTAGGATGTTTCTTGCTCAACCAAGATATGCATGAGCTACCAAGCATGAAGCAAAAACCACTGGTGGACACGAGTAAAAAAAAAAGCATGTAAATCTGGTGGTAGTGATCCCCCTTGTGATAAAACAATCCAAGTAGCCGGGTACCACTCAAGTAGTGAAAGATGCACCTAACCGCCTGCTAATGCTTAACGCCTTGGCAATGCATAAACCTACTCATCTGTGAGATATCAAATTGAATATCTAGCCCAGTAATGCATAAGTAAATTAAGCATCCAAGAGCCTGCTGATAGGGAAAAACATCAAATGGATCTCCAACATCATGAAGACTCAATCATAAACCTCTCTCCATAGGAGTGGCAATAGATTTATAGTCTTCAAGGCCGAAATACTGCAATAATATATTTCATTTGACACAAAGCTATTCATCCATCAACTTGCATAAAGTGAATGCCCAAATAATGATGGAAATGCCCCAAAGAAGACATCTCAAATAAGGCATGCAAATCAGCTTTAAATCAGCAATATGCTTCTTATGAGGACCACTGAGCAGCATGTCATCAACATACACAACGATGATCAGAAGCACATCATTGGCATGCTTAACATATAACGTGTTTTTAGTTGGACTGCTCTCAAAACCATGTGCAATCAGATAGACCAAGCACAAGGTGCTTGCTTTAAACCATATAATGCCTTCTTTTGACCTACACACTTGGTTTTCATGCCCTTTGTGCACATAGCCATGGAGCTGGAAAACATACACTTATTCATGCAAATACCTATTCAAAAATGTAGTTTTAATGTCCAACTAATGTACATTCCAACCATGATGAGCTGCAAGTGCACATACGCTATGAAGAGAAATCATTCGGCAAGTAGGAGCAATGGTCTCATCAAAATGAGTTCCTCTTTCTTGAGCATAAACCTTTGCAGCAAGCCTAGCCTTACACCTATCAAATGTTCCATCATGCTTATGCGTCAACTTGTATACCCACTTAGTGCCAATGTTCTTCTTTCCAAGACGCAAGTCATGCAAAGAGTAGGTACCATTCTTCATTATAACATCATATTCAGATTGCATAACAACCATCCAATTTTTTGAATTTTTTGCTTCATCAAACAAAACAAGCTCATTCTCATCACAGAGACCAGATACAGCCATAGAGGCACTATGAGAGCCTCAACGAGTATGATATGATAGAGATGCATCTAGTTTGTTTGCATGCAAAGTTTGCACCAACCATTTTGGCATAGTTTTTGCGTCCTCAATATTAGCTCTCTCGTCAACAAGTGCAATCATGTAAATCTGCATAAAAAATAGAATGATTTGCATCATCACATGAAAATTGTAAAGGCTAAGAGGTTGCCTCATTAGGACAAGCACTAGAGTTTCCACTTGTAAAAAGAGGTAGCAAAGTATCATACATGTCTGTGGAACTAACAGATGTGTCCTTAGTACATGAAAGTAGCGGCTCGATAGTATCTTCCACAAAAAAACATCATGGCTAACCAAAATGTGTTTAGTCTGTGGATGATACGACAATAGCCTTTCACAATTGTAGCCAACAAAAATACATTTCACAACTTTATCATCCAATTTCTTGTGTTTTTGTTCAAGTACTAATGCATATGCCAAACAACCAAAAACATACAGGTGAGAAACAGATGGCTTACGAACATGCCAAACCTCATATGGAGTGATAGACTACAATGCTTTAGTGGGACACCTGTTAAGTACATATGTTGCACACATGACAGCCTCAAGCTAGAAACTATGTGGTAAAGCCTGAATCTTGACCATACATCTCACCATCTCCATAAGTGAACTATTCTTTCATTCAACAGCTCCATCTTGTTGAGGTGTATATGGCACTGTACACTAATGTTTTATCCCACATTCAGCTAGAAATGTGGTAAAGTCAGAAGACATATATTCGCCCCCTGTATCAGAACAGAGGGTGCCCATAACACTTTGGACTTTGCTTTCAATGGATATACCCATGCATGCATGGAAAAATCATCGATGAAAGTCAGGAAGTAAAGATAGTTCCCAAAAGCGGGTGTCTACATAGGACCATAGACATCACTAAAAACAAGCTACAATTTTTGAGTAGCTCAAACTAAACCATCTTATGGGAAGGAGGGATGCTGCATTTTGCCCAAAATACAGCCTTCACATATGTGTTTACCAGGTGCCTCAAGTTTGGGAAAAGATGACACCATTTTACATTTTTGCAGGCATAAAAAACTAGCAAAATTTAGATGAACAAAGGGTGCATGCCAAAGCTTAGCATCTGACATAGCTTGAGAATCATGTATTGCACATGCCAAATCATTTACACATTTTATGAACATATACAACCCATGACATAAAATGCCAAAAGCAATAATCATGTGACCATTTGATAGATCATGAACTGTACATCTGTCATCAACAAATGTCACAACCAAGCCAATCTTGGCTAACGCTGAAGTTGATAACAGATTCTTCTTGATCCTTGGCAGAAATAAAGCATCCAACAATGTAAAAGAACTACCATTTGTAGTAGTCAGAATGATCTTACCAACTCCCATGATAGGATAAGAGGAGTTTTTGGTGCATGTGATAGTATTCCCTATAGGGGTAGGCTCGAGTGAAGAGAAGAAATTGTGCTATGAGGTAATATGTTTGGTTGCCCCACTATCAAAGTACCAAACATCTAAGTCTAATCCAGACATACACTATTCAGGAGGAGATAGGTCAAAATTGCAAACAGTAGTAAACACCCATTTTTAATTCTACACTAGATTAGCAGACTCTGTTTTTGGTGTAGAGGCCTCTACAACAACCATTCCAGCCTCCTTTTTCTTTGCCTCTTTAGCAGCTAGTTTTGGACAACTCTTTATGACATGATCATTTTTTATAGTATTTAGAGAACAATTTCTGCTTTTTTGTTCTCTTCTCATCTCGCTCATCCTTCTTTCATTGTGCAAAATTAGCATATTTGTGCTTACTAGTAGAGGAGCTCCATTTATCTTTGCCCTTCTGACTAGCTAGGAAAGCTTGATCTACAACACACATAATGGACTTGTTCTGCCTACACTGATCCTCGTACAATAGAACCATGACTAACTCCTCAAATGTTAAGGCCTTTGGATTGACTTTGATTATCAAACAAAGAGTGGAAGCAAAACTCTGATAAGAATCCGGAAGACCATTTAGAACAGTCTGCAGAAGTGAACTGTCAGGTAAGACTTCATTAGCAAAAATCAAGTGTTCCTTCAAATCTTTGACCTTTATGAGAAAAATATCCATGGAATCACCTGCATTCATGTGCTCACTCTCCAACTATTTTTGGAGGTAACTAGTGCGAGCCTCATTCCTTGCGTGGTATAAAGTGGTAAGTGTATCGCAAGCAACCTTAGCTATTGTGCAAGAGCCAATGGGAGGAATAATGGAACATTTGATGGAGAAGGCTATCAATGCATGTGCCTGAGCATCTGTGCCATCCGAATGAATTTTCTATATAGTAAGTGCAATAGAACCTGTATCATGAACAGGAACATGAAGAATATCATCATCTTCAATGCCGTCTACATCACCAAGAACTATGTTTGTAGGTGTAAGATGATGTTTTTCAACACCTTGCATAGTATTCCATAGTTCTTTTGCAACCAATACATGAAGCATCATATAAGCCATAATGGTTAGTTGGTACCATCCAACTTATCCTCAACAGCCAACATATGGAATACATCACTACTTTTAGCCATGGCCACTAACTAAAATAGCTTGAAGCAGAAAATTGACTATATCCCAAAAAGTTGAACATAACTTCTCTATCGAGTTCTGCTAAACCTATAGTAAACTTTGAGATGCTTATATTGGCGAACAGAAACCTATATATATCTTTGGCACGAAAAGACAAAATAGCTTGCATAAGTGCTGCGATAGTGCACTTAGAGGCTGGAACGGCCTCAGATTGTGATTTTGGCACCACAAAGTGAAGCAGTTTTGATGTCCTAATCACTCTCATTATGCTCACCAAATTTTGTGTGATTCTGAGAGTTTTATGAGAGGTGTGTCGATGATGCCCTAGATGAAGCGATGACTTGCTCTAATACCAATTGTTGGAGTTTGAGGTCTACAGAAGCATGCAAATACCACAAGGAGGAAGAAGAAGCTTAGAGCTCAACACACAATACTCAATGTATTACCACTAGAATGTACAAAGATAAGTAACTGTTAGGGCAATATGCATATATACAAGCCAAGGGAAAA
The DNA here is from genome assembly GCA_020310875.1 of Ceratopteris richardii. Lineage (NCBI taxonomy): Eukaryota > Viridiplantae > Streptophyta > Polypodiopsida > Polypodiales > Pteridaceae > Ceratopteris > Ceratopteris richardii. The sequence continues at coordinate 7,773,322 of CM035418.1, forward strand.
AACCTCCTAAAGAGGGAAGAAAGTGCCCTGACGGTCCTAGTGTGTTCACGCACATCACTAGCTAAATATGTCAACACATACATCATATATATTGGTTCCTTCCTTACTGCATGTAGAAAGGCTTTGACTCCTACATATGTTGGGTTCTTCAAGATATCTCAATGAGTGACTTTATTCTTTGTTACATTGAAACATATGTGGGAATCATGGTCACCAAGGTGTATTCTTAATGTTGTGTTTTCATGGTAATATTCCTAGATACTATAGATCATTTATCTACTACGTCAGCTACTATCGATTTGTTCTTCTGAAGTATTAAAATCTTGTGTTTTTTAACCAATCCTTTGTCGATGAAACATGAGGAGGGTCCTCAATCTACTAGGGTTGTGAGTGAAATGGTCTTCTTAGGAATGATTAACTTGATATGAGCAAGACATGTTTATCGGTGTTGCTAGAATTATGAAACCCTTTCTTATATCATGGTTCAACTGTATGGGATCCTTTACAATTGGACTTCCTCCTTTCCATGTTCTACAAGGGTGACTGCAATTCTAGAGTTTATTCTCTTGTTGGGACAAATAACTGCAATAAGGCTGGGGTTTCCATAATAGAAGCATAACTTGTTATCTCTCCTTCTTTGTTTCTCTTGTGGGGTTAGAGTTTGGAATCTAGTTATGTCTTGTTGGAGTTAGACGTCTGCGGAAGCACATGAACAACACAAGGAAGAAGAAGAAGCTTACAGCTCAACACACAATACTGAATGTATTACTAGAGAATGTACAAAGATAAGTAGCCCATTAGGGCAATAGGCATATATACAAGTCGGGGGAAAAAAACCTCCCAAAGAGGGAAAAAAGTGATGCCGTGAACAAGGAGCTGGCACTCATGTATAAGGAAGTGCCAAGCTATGTGGAATCAAAAGAAGTAAGCCCAAAGCTTTGTGGAAAGCTTCAAACTTCTCTGAGGTAGAGCCTTCCTGAAAAGGTCTGGAATGTTCTCCTCCATGGGCACATATGCCAAGCTGATCTCCCCAACAGAGAACCTCTCGCTGCCATAATGATAATGCACCTCAATGTGCTTAGCGCGAGCATGGAACACATGGTTCCTCTCAAATCCCAATGTGCTCTGATTGTCACTGAAGATGATGCTGGCACAGGAGTGACCAACACCCAAATCAGCCATAAGGTTTCTGAGCCACACACACTCAACAATAGCTATGAAAGCTGCCCTATACTCAGCCTCAAAACTCGAAGTGGCCATAGTAGGCTGCCTCTTGCTCAACCAAGATATACATGAGCTACCGAGCATGAAGTAAAAGCCACTAGTGGACACGTGAGTGTCATAGCAACTAGCCCACTCAGAGTCAGAAAAAGCATGCAAATCTCGCGGTAGTGATCCCCCCTTGGGATAAAACAACCCAAGTAGTCGAGTACCACTCAAGTAGCAAAATATGTGCTTAACCATGTGCCAATGCTTGACACCTGGGCCATGCATAAACCTGCTCATCTGTGAGACACTAAACTAAATATCTAGCTGAGTAATGCATAAATAAATCAAGCATCCAATAGCCTCCTGATAGAGAACAACATCAAATGCATCTCCAGCATCCTGAAGCCTCAATTGTTAACCTATCTCCATAGGAGTGGCAATAGGCTTACATTCTTGAAGGCCAAAATGCTGCAATAATGTGTCAATATATTTTGTTTGACACAAAGCCATTCCACCATCAACGTGCATAAACTGAATGCCCAAATAGTGATGCAAATGCCCCAAATTAGACATCTCAAATGAGGCATGTAAATCAGCATTAAAATCAGCAATATGCCTCTCATGAGGACCAGTGAGCAGCATGTCATCAACATAAACCACAATGGTCAGAAGTACATCATTAGCACGCTTAACATATAAGGTGCTTTCAGTTGGACTGTTCTCAAAACCATGTGCAATCAGATAGGCATGTATCTTTTCATACCAAGCACGTGGTGCTTGCTTTAAGCCATATAATTCCTTCTTTAACCTGCACACCTCATTCTCATGCCCTTTTTGCACAAAGCCACGGGGCTGAAAAACATACACTTCTTCATGAAAGTCGCCATTCAAAAATGCTGTTTTGATATCCAACTCATGTACATTCAAACAATGATGAGGTGCAACTGCAAAGATTCTACAAACAATAGTCATTCGGCTTGCAAAATAATTTTTGCTTTTCTGATTTCTTTTCATCTTTGTCCTCCCTCTTCGATTGTGCATAATTAGCAGATTTTTGCTTACTACTTGAAGAGCTCCATTTTCCTTTGCCATTTTGACTAGCCAGGAAAGTTTGATCTACAACATGCATAATGGACCTATTTTGCCTAGACTAATCCTCTTGCAAGAGAACAGAGACTAATTCCAAATCACAAGGCATTTGGATTGCCCTTCATCATCAACCGAAGAGTAAAAGCAAAACTTTGATATGAATCAGGAAGACCATTGAGAACGGTTTGCACAAGTGAGCTATCTGGTATAACCTCATCAACAAAAATCAATTATTCCTTCAAGTCTTTGATCTTTGTTTAGAAAATTGTCCATAGAATCACCTTCATTCATGTGCTCACTCTTCAGCTACTTTTGGAGGTAAGAAACACGAGCCTCATTCCTCACTTGGTACTATGTGGTAAGTGTATCCCAAGCATCCTTAGCTATTCTACAAGAGCAAATGTGAGGAGTAATGGCATGTTTGATAGACAAAGCTATCAATGCATGTGTTTGGGCATCTCTGCCATCCCAACAAATTTTCTCTACAGTAGGTGCAGGAGAAACCACAACATGAACAAGAATATGCAAAATATCATCATCTTCGACACCTTCTGCATCAACTTCAATACCTACAGTTGTAAGAGTTGAAGGTGTGATAGGGGATTTTTGAACACCCTACATAATGTTCCATAGTCCTTTTGCAACCAATACATGTCGCATCATATAAGCCCATAATGGGTAGTTGGTACCATCCAACTTATCCTCAATATCCAACATACGGAATACATCATTGCTTTCAGCCATGGCCGATGAATAAAATATCTTGATGTAAAAAATTGATCGTATCTCAAAAAGTTGAACAGAACTACCCAGACGAATTCTACTAGACTTGTAGCAGACTTCGAGATGCTTATAATGGCAAACCAGAATTGGTATATACCTTTGGGACAAAAAGATAAAATAGCCTGCACAAGTGCTATGATAGTGCATTCAGAGGCCAAAACGAGCTCAGAGATTGTGTCCGGAGGGGTGTTAATGATGTCCTAGATGAAGCGAGGCCAAAGTGCATTCAGACGCCAAAACGAGCTCAGAGACTGTGTCGCGAGGGGTGTTATTGATGCCCCGGTGGTCCTAATGTGTTCACACACATCACTACATCAATATATCAACATGTCTATGTGCATAGGTTCAAGCATAGGCTCTTCTCTAGGAGTGGGCTAGAAGGGTTTCCATTGGCAAATTCTTCCTTCTACTTTTTTTCTTGTTTTCTTTCAGAAAGGCAGTTATAACATTGAAGTTCGTGGGTGATTTATTAAGTCAATGTCTTGACCTCTATCATCCTGAGCAAAAGGTCATTCACATCACCTCTTAAACCCATCTAAATTGGCTTATGGAATAATCCTCATGCCAAGTAAAATCAGACATCAATTTCCCAAATTTTGATGCATATGTAGAGGCAAGGCAGTTACCTTAACATAGCTTTCAGAGTTTTGCTTCTGCCATGTGACTTGTGTCTACATCTCTAAACATGGCGGTGAGATCTCAAAGAAAGCTCTCATATTCATGAAGTACTACCATGCCCTTCTCCAAGGTTGGGGCAAATCATGATAATGCTTGATAATAGAGTAGAGTTCCAATAAAATCAGCCTTGGATGCATCATCAAGGTATCTATCATGCTGCATACAAATGTAGAGTTTGACATGTTGCAAGAACCCATGAGACTTTGTGCGATCACGATCAAACTTTTCAGGCATGCAAATCTTAGGTTCCTTCATGAAGGATGAAGTAAGGTGTTGATTCACTTAAATGTCTCCTTGATTTCTTTTGAAGATTCCCGATTCTTTCTAGTATTTTTGGATGAATGCACCTATATGCATGAGATCTCCCATCTCAACTTGTGTCTCTCAATGATTTAGGTCCTCAACTCATTGCTAGAGACTCTGAAGTGATGCCACAATCTATTCAACTATGTTCTCCATGATGCCTAGATTTGGGTAGAAGCTAGTCTTGCCAAAATTTCAAGGGAGCACTAGATTATGCCCTCGCGATAGACTAGACAAGATTTTAGAGCTATATTTTTTATTATAAGATCACCCACACAAGGGAAATAAGATAAGGATATCAAACTATTACAAGAATTTCCACAACTTGGGACGGATAGGTATGGATAACTCGACTAGAGATGATACAAGAGATCACACAGATCAAGACTGTAGTAATGAAGCAAGATATCATTGTTACAAGAACTCCCTTAAGGGAGATGAACTAGATACAAAAAATAACTTGATAGGATCTCGTACTATGATATTACAACATTGCAAGATAGGATGTCCAAGATACTAGACTAGACAAGACTAGAGCATAGAACAAGTCTAGAAATTGAACTCGAACTTGGAAAGTACTTGTAGGCTGTGACTTCTTGAGGTCCCAAGACTAGCATAGGCAAGATTGAGGATGTATGTGGCCAAGCCCTCCTAATATAGGTGTTCAAGGGTAGTGCTCAATTGTGGTTACAAATTGATGATGTTAACAATTTGAAATAGGACCTCCGGATGTCAAAATGTAGCAAGTAGATACTGGATCTTATGGTATTGGAGTATTGCAAATGTAATGGAAGCATTGATTTCTCCAAATTCTGAACTACTTATGGGATATAGAAAGTTACATGGAATCTGAGGTTTAGGATGGTTTCTTTTTCCCATGATAGATTTTTTTCTAGTTTGCTATGCCTATAGAAATTTGAGCTAGTGTACTCTCTACCCAAAGTTGAGGCACCTTGTAAACATGTCTATGAAGGTTGTACTTTGGAAAAAAATTCAGCTTTCCTCCTTTCCAAAAGATGGTGTGGTTAGAGCTACTCATAAATTGCAGTTTGTTCATAGTGATGTTTGTGGTCTTATGTGGACACTTTCTTTTAGGAACTACCTTTCCTTCCTGACTTTTATTAGTGATTTCTCTAGGCATGCATGTGTGTAGCCATTGAAAGAAAAGTCCAAAGTGTTTATGTGCATCAACCAGTTTCTAATTATGGCAAAAAATCTATCTCCATGCAAATTGGGTAGCCTCCATTCTAATCAAGGGGGTAAGTACATATCTTCTAATTTTAATGCATTTATGGATAAGTGTGTGATAAAACATCGATCCATAGTGCCCTATATACCTCAACAAGATGGAGCTAGTGAAAGAAAGAACAATTCTCTTATGGAGATGGTGAGGTATATAGTCAAAAGTCAAGCTTTATGACATAACTTCTAGCTTGAGGTTGTTGTGTGTGCAACATATGTACTTAATATGTGTCCCACCAAATCACTGCAATCTATCATTCCATATGAGGTTTGGCATGGTCACAAGCCATCTGCTGCTCATTTTGTGTTTTTGGTTATTTGGCATATGCATTAGTGCTAGAATAACAATGCACAAAATCAGATGATAAATAAGTTGGAACAGAAGAAAGGTATTTTTGTTGGGTATACTTCTGAATGGAAAGGCTATCATCTATATAATCCACATACTAAATGCATTTTGGTTGGCCATGATGTTGTTTTTGTGGAAGATGCAATTTAGCCATTATGTTCATGTACCAAGGAGACTTCAACTAGGTCAAGAGATGTGTATGAAACTTTGCTACCTCTTTTTACAACTAGACAGCGAAGTTCTAGTCCAAATGAGGCACATTTGCAACCTTTATAGGTTCCACATGATGATCCAGAGGAGTAGATGCAAATCTTGGATTGGGGATTAATCCAATTCCTCATCAATTGAGGATCTTCAAAGAATGGAATGGGAGAGGTAAGAGTTTATCTTCATCCTATCGTTGCTAATTGGAAACGCAATGATAGGGTATATACAATATTAGAGACTTCAATGAAAGTGTGGGAAGCCCTAGAGACATTATAGCTTCTCCTTGAGATTGAGAGTGTGTGTGAGCTCTCTTCCTTATCTCCTTCCTTGTGACATGGTATCAGAGTTGGGAAGATCCAATTAAAAACATAATTCTGGAATCTAATGAAGAAACCTAGTAGCAACAAATTGATTATATTCTAAAGATCAATCAAGTGAGTGATGTGTTGGGATCATAGGTTGTCACATGGATGATGGTGACCTAGTTGCACATACCGTGAGTGGACTTTTGACTAATTCAAAGTGGAAGGCTTTCACCACTTATGTTTATGTTATAGATAAACTTCATGAATTTAAGTAATTAGAGCAAGGGGCTCAAGGAGGCAAGGAAGAGGATGAAATGGAGACTATGACAATTAAAACACATATGCATGCTACATACATGGTAAGTATGGCAACTATGTAAGGGATTGTTATGAAATAGATAGAAGCAACTCATCATACAAAGGACAAGGTAACTATGTTTCTACTTCAAATGATGATCAAAGCATGTTAGCCATGATGTAGATGAGTGAATACAAGTCATAAGGATCAAACATACAGTATATTCATAGTGGATGCAGCAATCCTATGAGTTGCAAGAAAGACTTCTTCTCAAATATGTAGATACCGTCAAACAAGGGGCATGCGGAGACAGGTGATGATCCCCCCATGCCATTATACATATAGGTGATGCTATTTTGGATGGTTCTCATAAGTCTTCATGTTTGAAAGATGATCTCCATGCTCCCACTATTACAAAGAATGTTGTTTTTGTGGGTTAAATTGTTGAAAGAGGATTGGAGCTTAAATTCAACGACAAAAGATGCTTTGTGGGGAATGCTAAAGAGGGGTATAGTTTGGTGGCCAAAGGCACGAAGGAGGTAACGCTATTCACATTTCATGTTAAACTAAACTTCAACCACACAATCTACTTCATATGTGGAAGGAAGAAGGTAGCAAAATCCGATCTTTGGCATAAAAGGTATGGATATAGCAATAACTAGAGGTCGAAAGACATGGATAGGAAGAGATTAGTTCTTGGATTACCAAACCTTTACAATCAAAATCTCAAGAATTTATGTGAAGCTTGCCGATTGGGTAAGGGAACCAGCTTACCATTTAAGAAGAGTAACTATGTGTGTTATCATCCAGTTGATTTAGTTCCTAGAGATGTTTGGGGACTAGAAAAGGAGAACTCAAATGGATGTAATAGATATTTTGTAACTTGCATTGATGATTTTTTAAGGATGGCTTAGATTTATTGCATGAAGCATACATCAAATGTCTTTTGTTACTTCAAGAAGTTCAAAGCTCTTTTAGAGGAGGAATGTGATAGGTACATCAATTATTTAAGTTTTGGTGGATGGGGTGAGTGTTTCTACAATGAGTTATCTAGTTTCTTTGATTCCATTTATATCAAGAGACAAATCTTTCCTAGAAAATAGGACTCATCACACCTAAGTTTGGTAGTGGAATAATTGCAAGATAATAGAGGGATGTAAATTCAAATTTAATATGCTAGTTCCCATGCTTGGTTGCATGCTTCATGATGCTCCAAGTGTCAACAAAAGATGAGGTCCATATGCTCCTATGGTTGGATCTTGATTTTCAACTATAATCACATATACGTTGCATATCAGATACACACATTGCTTAACAAAAAGCACACATACATAAAAATATAGGAATGTGTTTTCAAGTAGAAAACACACATTTCATGGGCACTTACTATTGGCTGCACCTATTACCTATTGGTTATAGCGATGACTTATTGGTTGCATCTATCACCCATCTTTGGATTAGTATATGTCTAAAGCAGAATTAGATGTTTGGACTTTGATAGTGGGGCAACCAAACATATTACCTCACAGTGCAATTTTGTCAACTCAATTAAGCCTTCCCATACATGGAATAATGTCACATGTGCTAACAACTCCTCTTATCATCTAATTGTAGTTACTAAGATCATTCTAACTATTGCTAATGGAAGTTCTTTCACATTGTCAGATCCTTAGTATGTGTCAGGGATCAAGAAGATTTTGTTTTCACTTTCAACATTAGCCAATGTGGCTTGGTTATTGAATTTTTTGATGAAATATGTATAGTACATGGTCTCTCAAATGGTGATTTTCACCAAAAGAAATTTGATCTTGCGCCCCATACATTCCACAAAGCTACACACTTGCTCAACTCATATTGACCTCAACTCTTAGGTAGTGAAAACTACCAAACCCTCTAGCAACGAGCTTTTATCATCATTCTCAAGTGAAGGAGTCTATTCAAAGTTGTTCCAAAAAAGGTCTCAAGCAACTTTCTACACATATGTCTTCATTGAAGCTTGGAGGTTCGTGAAGCTTGGTGAGTGGAGAATTATTTAAAACACATCAACTCTGATCCTCTACGTTCTAGTAGAGTCCTAACTTGTCTAACATGACCCAAGCTAACCTACAAGTAGAAGAGAAGTCTGCAGGAAGACCTCAACTTGCATTTCATCTACTCTTCCATTTTCAAAGTAGGAACGACTCTTTCATTTCTCTCCTTTCCAAAGTATTCATGTAAGCTGACTCGTATGGTAGTAATATGCCATAAGATGTTCCTAGGTAGGAAGTAGACTATATGCTAGGGGAAGGGGCTAGGGAAGTAGAGTATACACCAACCCTTGTCCATAAGTAATCTAGACATCCTAAACTTCCATTGTTGATAGTTGTTATTATATAGCCTTTCAATCGAGGTTTTATATTCTTACATGGTGTATTCTAATGCAATCTTCTAAGGCTCCCATGAACGGCCTCACACATATACTCATAGATACCTATGTTAACACAAGTCAATGTTTCTCTAAGTTCCTATGGAACGAACCCGAGCTTTTGGTCACTCAAACTAGACACATCCTTAATGCAAGTTATCTCACTCAAAATAATAATTTCTTCTCCTCTAACCAATACCTCCAATACATGCTACTCATTTCCTTCCGTAGAAATACACAAAGAGACCATTGTTCACTATAAACATGATTTCTCTCAGAATATGTAGATTCAAGACTAGAACTTTGAGAAAACTTTAGAAGACTATACAAGATTTCTAAGAAGAAAAAGATTACAATAAAAGGATAACATATAATTTAGACGCTGCATGCTACATGTCGAACTCTATAGCTACTTCATTATCGAAAGATAGTGTGAGGTATGGCTACCTAAAGTGTGAGGAAATCACCCAAACAAGTAAGGGGCTTGCTTAGAAAGGGCCTACTAGCTTATTAAAACTCCTAAATTGATAGAACATGCAGGATCATGTGGATTCAAAGTTCTTAGTGTGTATATAAAACTTGGAAAAGATTCCCTAGAGGATAGGATGCTTGTCTCCTAAAAACTAAGATTCATCACACCAAAATCTGATACATGATTGATTGAGGAATATGAGGGATATTCAAATTAGAATTTAAATTACGAGTTATCATGCTTGTCTCCTTGCTTTATGATGCTCGAAGTGTCCACACAAGATGAGGTTCATATTCGCCCATGGTTGGAGCTTGACTTTCAAGAGGATTTTCTCTAAAACTCATGCAAGAAGACAATGAGTCAGTCCAAATGATTTTTATATATAAATGAAGATTTTAGGTGATCTATTGAACTTCAAATTTGCCTCCAAGAATCTCTCTGACGTTCTCCTTCATGGTATTTGAGTCTTTGAACTAGTTAGAACTCGTAAATTGACATACATGATCTTTCCAAATACATGATCTTTCCAAATACAAGAGTTCTAACACTAATGTCCCTTATGCAGTGACACATCAACGTGAAAGTTTTCAAGCTCTTTGAAACTTTTTGGGAGACATGAGCTTCAAACTTAAGATCACTAGAGGACTTGAAGAAAGGCCAAGATCAAGCAAGATCGTATTTGAATCCACGAAGATGACATTATTCTTTTTTAGTTGGAGGTAAAATATCTTATACTTCCAAACCATTATGAGAGGTTAAAGAGTGGATCCCTCTAGAATAGCACATTAGATGGTACTTTTGGCATATGAATTTTCCATATCAACCGAATTAAGAATAACTTAGTTTGCTTTGATAACCTTATTTCTCCAAATATCATAGTCCCATTTATATGAATTGAGGATGTTCCCCACCAATATGAGAAGTGGCTAAACACTCAGGAAGAATATCAACAAACTCATTCCTACAAAAAGTTTCTAGTTAAGTGGAAAGATAGAAAAGAAGAAAAGTTGCCTCCTCGAAATGAGTCATCCTCATTCATAAAAGGTCTCTCTCATTTGAAACTGAATAAAAGGTGAACATCATAGACATATGGAAAGGATATGCTCTAGAATCCTTCATGGTTCTCAAATTTTTATTAAAAAAATGTTTTAAAAGAAGGGAATGTTGTAAATTAACTGGGAGCTTGGTTAAATTTTGCTAAAGGCAAGCATAACCACAAGGCTATTCTAGACTTCTAGATTCTCTCAATTGAGTTTGCTGAAATGAACTCATTTGAACTAGGTCACTTGTCAAGATTAACCCAACTGAACTAGGAAACGTTTAAAGGTGATCTCAAGAGAGCTAGGACAACTGGTTAGATTCGAGAAGATTTACCTTATGGTACCCCTAGATATATGAGCTATAAAGGAGGGGAATTGGTTGGGAGGAGAGACATTCTTGATCTCTTTAGTTGGTGTAAACCATAGCCTCTCAAAACTACCCATATAAAGCATTTTGTTTTGACTTATTTTCGTTGGGATACCTCAAAAAGTCACTTTTTCCAGAACATAAATGTTATTAAATTAAAAAATATCTAGACAATAATTTCTTACATAGAGTACAAAGAGAGAATCTATCCACTTCTCATCATCCCTAAGACCATTTGGGGTGTGAGAAACGAGCTCATTACAGTCTACGGCACATCCTATTTACCTACTGTTATTTCAATATGTCTTATCTTGGAAATGTAGAGATCGATGCCTTGTTCCGGTCTCATTATTCTCATGGTGTGGAGATTACTCTTGAATATTAAATGTGATCTTTCCACACATTTCTCTCCGAGCATCTTTGCAAATTCCTTGAGGTTTTTAAGTATTGTATATTTCGATTCATTCAATTGCTTATGTGTTGTGAAAGTGTAAGGATTTTTGAATTTGTTGATTTTATTGTAGTCTTGGTACATCTTCCATGCACCAACCCCCATAAACATCTTCAAGTGATAAAAACTGTGATTCATAAATTTCTAAGATTGATAGTAGCAATATTTTAGTTTTTTCATTTGTGCATTGCAATACCACATTCGATCTTTTCTTGATTATAAAGCTTTTAGTTATCCCACTTGATGAAAAAATAGACATTGTTTCTAATAACTACCTTGATGTCAAAGCTTTACGTCTCTCTCTCTCTCTCTCTCTCTCTCTCTCTCTCTCTATATATATATATATATATATATATATATATATATATATATATATATATATATATATATATATATATATATATATATATATATATATATATATATATACGTATATATATGTGTGTGTATAATTTTACAACTTTGGATGAATAACCCGCCGCACCATAGGTATTAAAAGTCTGTTTTTACATACATGGTCATATGTATTTTGTTTCTCGAGGAAATAGAGAAAAGATGTGAAATTAGAGATGTGTATACATGTATGCAGGGGCACATCTCCAAAGAAACAACCAGGTCCCATAATTACATGAGAGAATCATCTCAAATCTTTGAGGGGAATACAAAGATTGGAGGGAATATCTCCATTTGTTGGGAGGGAATTTTCTTATTACATCGGAAAACTAATCATTCTTAGGTAGAGAACATGTAATAGCTTGAGTACAACTTGAAGAAATTTTTCTGAGACCTAGGAAAAGAGTATTAAAAGTTTTTATTGCCACTACTGAAGGCATATTGGTTCGAATTAATCCATATGAACCAGAGAGTATGACTTGTCCACAAATTCCAAAGGGCCACATCCATTCTAGGACATGATCCTAACATAACTTCCTTGTAGCTAAGCACGATGTTATACTTATTAGAATAGGGACTAAGGAATTTCAAGAATTCGATAGCCATCTTTTAGTGCAAGAAAATATGGGGTAGATCCTCAACCTTGCCATATATTGAACACAAGCTATCAATAATCCCATATCGTCTCGCTCTATTTCTACACCATAATCCATTGTGGATTATAAGACATTGTCCATAAGAGTGCATTATATTGTTAGGGTGGGCCCATGTACAAGAGATTCACTCAAAAATTCATTGTGGATTATAAGCCACTGCAAATAAGAGTGCTTTATGTCGTTGGGGTAGGTCCATATACAAGAGAACTTCCATCATCAATGGTCAAAATGATCTTAACAACTGCCATTATAGGATAAGAGGATTTTTTAGCACATGTGATAGTATTCCTTGTGGGGGAAGGCTCAAGTGAATTGAAAAAACTATGTTGTGAGGTAATATGTTTGGTTGCCCCACTATCAAAGTCCAAACATATGATTCTACTGCAGCCATATACTACTCAAGAGCAAATGGGTGATAGCTACAACAAATAGTAAATGCCCATGCAATGTGTGTTTTCTATGTGAATACACATTCCTATATTTGTATGTATGTGTGCTTTTTGTTAAGCAATTTGTGTATCTGATGTGCAACATCTATGCAACTATTATTGAAAATCAAGCTTCAAGCTTAGGAGCTGCATGTGAACCTCATCTTTTATTGAAACTCGGAGCATCATCAAGCAAGGAGCCAAGCATGAGAAGTGGTACATTAAATTTGAATTTGCATCCCCCTATTATCTTGCAATACATCAACTATCCCACTCACGTGTGATGAATCCTATTTTCTAGGAAAGATTTGTCTCTTTGATACAATTGGACTCCAAGAAATCAAGAAACTCATGGTAGAATTATTTTCCCCATCCATCAGACCTTAAATGTTTGATGTACCTATAACACTCCTTCTCTAAAAAAGCTTTGAGCTTCTTGAAGTAATAAAAGACATTTGATTTATGCTTCCAGCAATTAAGCTAAGCCATTCTTGCAAAATAATCAATTACAAAATATATATTACCTCCATTTGAATTCTCCTTTGTTAGTCCCCAAAATCTCTATGAACCAAATCAAATGGATGATAACTCACGTATTTACTCTTCTTAAATGGTAACTTGGTTTCCTTACCCAATAGGAAAGCTTCAAATAAATTCTTGAGATTTTGATTATAAAGATTTGGTAATCTAAGAACTAATCTCTTTCTATCCATGTCTTTCAAACTTTGAGCATTGATATGTCCATAGCTCTTATGTCAAAGATCCTATTTTTCTACCTTCTTCCTTCCATATATGAAGCAGGTTATGTGGTTGAAGTTTGGCTTCACTTACAATGTGAATAGCCTTACCTCCTTCGTGCCTTTGGCCACCAAAATGTACCACTCTTTAGCATTCCGCACGAAGCATCTTTTCCTCATTGAATCTGACCTACAGTCCTCTTTCAACATTTTGATCCACAGAAACAAGGTTCTTTGTAATAGTGGGAACATGAAGGTCATCTTTCAAACATAAAGCCTTATGAGAACCATACAACATAAGATCACCTGTATGTGTTATGGCATGTGGGGTATAATCACATGTCTCGCATGCCCCTCATTTTATGGTATCTACATATTTGAGAGGAATTATTTCTTGCAACTCATGTGATTACTACATCCACTATTAGTATATTGTTTGTTTGATCCTTGTGACTTGTATTCAGTCATCTAGATCATGGCCAAGGTGGCTTGATTATCATTTGAAGTAGAATCATAGTTCCCTTGTCTTATGTATGATAATATGCTTTTATCTATTTCATAACATCCCCTTGCATAGTGGCCATACTTACCATGTATGTCCGTATGAGTCTTAATTGTCAGAGTCTCCATTTGGTCGTCTTTCTTGCCTCCTTGAGCCACTTGATCTAATTTCTTAAAGTCACAAAGTTTATCTATAACATAAATATAAGTGGTGAAAGCCTTCCACTTCAAATTAGCCAAAAGTCCACTTACGTTATATGTAATTGGGTCATCATCATATACGTCCTAATGCATTACTCACTTACTTGATCTTTAGAATGTAATCATTCATGTTGCTACAAGGTCTATTAATCGAATTCTTGAGTTATTTTTAATTGGATCTTCCTAGCTTTGGTTGAAGTAGAGTATAACCTCTCTAGGGTTTCTCACACTTTTATTGAAGTTTCTAAGATTTTATGTGCCCTAACATTGCATTTCCAATATGCAAAGATAGGATGAAGATAACCTCTAATCTCTCTCATTCTATTCTATTTACTTAGTATGTATATAAAACTTGGAAAATATTCCTTAGAAGGTAGGATGTTTGTTACCTAAAAAGTAAGATTCATCACACCAAAGTATGATACACATTAATGGAGGAATATGAGGGAGATTCAAATTCAAATTTCAAATACGAGAACTCATGGTTGTCTCCTTGCTTTATGATGCTCCAAGCGTCCACACAAGATCAAGGTCATATGTTTCCGTGTTTGGAGCTTGACTTTCAAGAGGAGTTGCTCTAAAAATCATGCAAGAAGTCAATGAATCATTTCAAATGATTGTATATTTAATGAAGATTTTAGGTGATCATTTGAATTTTAAATTTACCTCCAAGAATCTCTCTGATGTTCTCCATCATCGTATTTGATTTTTTGAATGAGTTAGAACTCGTAAATTGTCTTGCATGACTTCCCAGAAAGTGATTACGAATGTTTCATATAGTGTAAGCCCCCATTCACATACATGATCTTTCCAAATACAAGAGTTCTAACACTAAAGTCCCTTATGAAGTTAGACATCAACATGAAAGTTCTCAAGTTGTTTACTACTTTTCGGAAGACATGAACTTCAAACTTAAGAACACTACTGAGGACTTGATGAAAGCCCAAGATCAAGCAAGATCGTCTTTCGATCCAAGAAGATGAGATGATTCCTTTTAAGTTAGAGGTAAAAAATATCTAAGACTTCCAAACAATATTGAGAGGTTAAAGAGTGGACCTCTTTGAAATAGTTCATTATGTGGTATCTTTGGCATATGATTTACAATTTCTAGAGGATTGCGGGATACATATAATTTTCCTTATCAATCGAATTAAGAAGAACCTAGTTTATTTTGATAACCTAATCTCTCGAAATACCATAGTTCCATTTATATCAATTGAGGATGTCCCCACCAATATGAGAAGTGGCTACAAACTCAAGAAAAATGCCAACAAACTCATTCAAAAAGTGTATAGTTAAGTGGAAAGATGGAAAGAAGAAAGTTACGTCTTGGGAATGATTCATCCTCATTCATAAAAGATTCCCCTATTTTAAAATTTAATAAAAGGTGAACATCATGGAGATATGGAAACCATGCTTCCTAGATTAGATAATGAGCTTGAAAGGATATGCTCTAGAATCCTTCATAGTTCTCAAATTTTTATGAAGAAAATGTTTTAAAAGGGAAAGGGAATGTTGTAAAGTAACTCGGAGATTGGGTCAATTTCACTAAGGTGTAAACTGTACCCTTTCAAACCTACACATATAGACCATTTGATTTTGACTTATTTTTGTTGGGCTACCTCAGAAAGTCACCTTTTCTATAGCATAAATGTGATTAAATAGAAAAAATATAGAAAATAATTTCGTACATAGAGTAAAAAGAGAGAATATATCCACTTCTCATTATCCTTTCCAACACACACACACATACATATATATATATATATATATATATATATATATATATATATATATATATATATATATATATATGTATGTATGTATGTATGTATGTGTGTGTATATATATATAGGTGTGAGAAACGAGTTCATTACTATCTACAACACATCTTAGTTACCTACTATTATTTCAATATTTCTGTTTTTTGGAAATGTAGATATCGATGCCTTGTTATGCGCTCATCATTCTCATGGTGTTGAGATAACTCTTGAATATTAGATTTGATCTTTCCATACATTTCTTTCCGAGCATCTCTATAAATTCCTTGAGGTTTTTAGGTATTGTATATTTCGCGTTGTTCAATTGCTTATGTGTTGTGATAGTGCAAGGATGAAGTTTGTTGAATTTTTTTGATTGTATTGTAGTCTTGGCACATCTTCCATGCACCAACCCCCGTTAACGTCTTCTAATAATAAAAATAACGATTCAAAGATTTCCAAGATTGATAGTAACAACATTTTAGTTTTTTCGTTTGTGCATTCAAATACGACGTTCAATCTTTTCTTGATTATAAAGCTTGTAATTATCCCACTTGATTAAAAAATAGATATTTTTTCTAATAATTACCTTGACGTTAAAGCTTTACCTCTCTCTCTCGTTCTCATTCTCTCTCTCTCTCTCTCTCTCTCTATATATATATATATATATATATATATATATATATATATATATATATATATATATATACACTCTCATTCTCTCTCTCTCTCTCTCTCTCTCTCTCTCTCTCTCTCTATATATATATATATATATATATATATATATATATATATATATATATATATATATATATATATATATATATATATATATACACTCGCATTCTCTCTCTCTCTCTCTCTCTATATATATATATATATATATATATATATATATATATATATATATATATATATATATATATATATATATATATATATATATATATATATATATATATATATATATATATATATATATATATATAAAAGCTCGTAACTGTCACACTTGATGAAAGAATCGATATTTTTTTGTTAAAGCTTTACCTTTCTCTCTCTCTCTCTCTCTCTCTCTCTATATATATATATATATATATATATATATATATATATATATATATATATATATATATATATATATATAGATAGATAGATATATATATATATATATATATTGTAGACTATGTTGCTCCAAGGTTTTCGAAGACTACTTTCCCTTTCTTGACCTGCTATAATGTCTCACTAGAAACTTGCCACTGCTTTATTTAGCTCATTTTTTGTTCTTCAGATTCCAGCCTCCACTATTTACCACAACTTCAGCTGGTGATCAATGACATGTAGCATCTTAGACAGACTTGACATAATAGCTCTTCTCTAATGTGAACGTCTAATGTGAACGTATTCAAATACTCTCCTCTAATGTGAACGTCTGCATTATGTAGGTGAGATAAACTATATATGGCTCGATGCATTACATAATCCATATATGGCTACTGGTTTTTAAAGACTGTTCGTTTGCATCCCTTGAACATTTACTCTTAATGTTCATCTACATTTCTTGGACTTATGAACTTTAATGTTTTGTCCACCTGAAGGACAAGAAATAGTCTTTCATGTTGGTGGTGTTGGAACAAAGCAATCACAAATTGATGATTACAAAGAGTTTGAAGCAATTCAATGATCATATTGAAGTTCAAGAAGTCATTTGAGAATGTGAAGAGTTCTCAGAAGTGAAGCTTGTATACATATGTAGATTACTGGTGGAAATCCTTGTACTATGAGTATAGGTAATCCTTAGGATGGTAAGGAGTAATGTAATAGATGCGGGATAAGTCTAGAATCATATGTATATAAGTCAATGATGTAAATAAGTAAAAGAGAGAGTCATTAGAAGCCAAGTGTCATTGTGATAGATGTGTAGAGAGTCATCTTCAGAAGTTAGCATCGAGTCTTTCTCTGATTTCTCTGAGCTTGATCATGTGGATCAGGAAATATTTTGTACACATCTAATCTAGAAGCTAATTAACCTATGCTCAAAGTTTCATGGCCTAATACCTTTCATGCTGTGAGTATGATCAATAGGAACATGTGTATGTAAAGTCTGTAGGTAGACCTCTTAGAGTCGCACACTTTTTGTGTCAATGTTTTGCTTAGATCTCAGTGCATAGTATATAGTTTTTTATAAATGAGCATTCAAAATCTAAGTTAGAATGTAAGGAAGCTATGGCTAAAAGCATTTAGCAAAAGGGGATCTATGTTGTGAGAAATAAACCTTAGAAGTTAGCTATGTCAAAGTCGCTTGTTCAGGAAGACAATTTCTTACATACATTTGATCTAAAGGATCAAATTAAAGTTTTGATGATTCTTTTGAAGGACTAATGGATGATATGATTGCGCAAAGGTAGCATGGAGATATGTACATCATTATTTTGAAGAAATCTATAGATATGTGCAGGTAATGAAGTCAATCTTTGAAGTAGACTTCTTGAAGAAGGAATATTTTCACTCAGAGAAGTGATAATGGAAGATTTGGTAAATAAAGGTAACATTTTTGTAAAGTTTGATCCATAACTGATATAGAGGTTCTCTTAAATCAGTATAGATCAAACATTTGGAGATATAGAGGTCTCCAACAGTGGTATCAGAGCTGAAGGTGCAATACAAGTGAAGTAAAGGCATTGGAAGTCCCAACTGTGGCAGATATTGAAGTTCCTTTTAATTCAAGGTGGATAAGGTCAAATTCTTGAAGAAAACCTGAAGAAGTACAAAGCGTGAGCTCAAGGATCGAGTAGGATTAAAGCTTCATATCAAAGGTACAATATATTATCATAAATCCTAGTAATTTCATACACAAAAGATCAAAGATAGGAGAAAGCTTGTAGATTGATAAACTAGATAGGGAGAACTATCCAGCTTGGTCCATGAGGATGGAGGCACACCTCATGAGCAAAGATTTGGTGGCATTTATTAGAGGAGAAGAAGAAAAGCCTGAGTTCAAAGATCCTAGTGTTCCAATTAGGGAGGAACTTGTAGATTTGAAGAATTGGATGAGAAAGGATGCTCAAGCTAGGAGCATCATTTACATGGCTGTAAATGATTATCTTCTACCTCACATTAGAGGATTACAAAGTGCAACAGATGTGTGGAATGCTTTGGAAGAGCATTTCCAAAACACAACCAAGTCAAGGAAGTCCTCATTATGGGTAGAGTTCACAACTTTCAAGAAGAGAGCTCACAATCAATTTCTGGTTATGTGGCAAGGATGAAGGATATTGCAGATAGCTTGGGAGTAGTAGATGAAGACATTGAAGAGGATACATTGGTAAGGCAAATACTTACAGGTTTGAGAGGAGATGAGAAGTGGAAGCCTTTCATATTGTCCATAGAATTGTCATTAGATCATTTTACTCCTGATCTTAATCAATTGCTAAGACACATGCAAACTTTTGAGCAAGACATTAAGGGAGACAATGATAGGAGTGCAAGTCAAGCTATGTACTCCAAGGACAAGAAAAAGAATGTCAAAGGGAAGCAATAAACTGATGATGAAGGAGCTTCAAGTCAAGCTAATTTCACAAAAGGAAAGATGAACTTCAGAGGTAAAGGAAGAGGAGGTAAGAACAAAGACAATACTAAAGCTTGTTGGATTTGTGGCAGAACTAATCATTTGGCAAATGATTGGTGGTATAACAATCAAAATCGTGGAAGTAATAACCAAAGCTTCAATCAAAGAGGTAGAGGAGGCAGAAACCAAAGAGGCAACTTCAGAGGAAGAGGTGGTCGGACATCATATGATAGAGGAGGTGGAAGAAGTTTCCAATCTCAGTCCTACAACAACAATTATTATAATTATGTATCAGATAAAAAAGATGACATGAATCTCATCTTGAATGCAACTCATGAAGCAGTAGGACAAGACCAAAGGGTGTTCTATATTGACTCAGGATGTAGCAATCATGTGAGTGGCAATATATCCTTGATGACTGATATGGAAGCAAAGGTGAATGGACATACAGTTCAAACAGGAGATAAAACCAAGCATAAAGTGGAGAGCATTGGATTAGTGAAGAAAAAGAGTGGAAGCACACTCTTGAGCAAGGTACTTTATGTTCCTACTATTCCTAAAAACTTGATAAGTGTAGGAAAAATTGTGGAGAAGGGATATGAAGTCAGATTCACAAATGATGTTGTTTATGTACAAGATCCAAATGAGGGATATAGAAATATTAGTAGGTAAAAAGGAGGGAAGGTTTTTTACTCTCAAGGTCCAAGGTAATGTGGGACATGCATTATTTACTTATGGAAGTCAAAAGATGTACGAGTTAGACCTATGGCATAAAAGGCTAGGTCATTTCAATGAGACAGCCATAAAGGAAATGTAGAATGATGTGGTGCTTGGTTTGCCAAATGTTGAAGGTCAACACATGGTGTACAAGTGTGAAGCTTGTCAATTAGGTAAACAACACAAAAGTTTATACAATAAATCAGGGTACAAGTATTCAAATATGCTTGAATTGGTTCATACAGATGTGTGGGGTCCTTCAAGGGACTATAGCATAAATGGATCTAGATATTATGTGTTGTTTGTTGATGATGATGCAACCAGATGGATTACTTTATATGTAATCAAGGACAAGTGAGAAGTATTCAAGACATTCATGCATTATCATGGTTATGCAGAAAGGATTATAGAACAAAAGCTTAAGAGGTTGAGATGAGATGGAGGGGGAGAGTATTTCTCTAAAGAGTTTGATGATTATTTGTGGAATGCAGGTATAAAAAGAGAAGTAACTTGCAGGTACTCCCCTCAACAAAATGGAGTTGCAGAAATAAGAAATAGAACTCTTGTAGAGTTTGCAAGAGCAATGATGAAAGAAAAGAATTGTCCAAACTAGTTATGGGTAGAAGCTATCAACACTGCAACATACCTTGTGAATAGGTTACCTTGTAAAGATTTGGATGGAAGAACACCTTATGAAGCATGGTGGGGTAAGAAACCTACTCTTGATCATTGTAAGGTTTTTGGATGTCTAGCATATGCTTATGTTCCTTCACAATTGAGACACAAGTTAGAACCCAAAGCAGAGAAGTATGTGTTTATTGGGTATGATGATAGACATATGGGTTACAGATTGTGGACTCCATCTACAAAGCAATTTCTTGTTACAAAAGATGTTACATTTGATAAGCAAAGCACATGGTATACAAGGTCAACAAATGATTATGCAGATGTTGAAGAAATACAAAGGAAAGGGAAGACAAAAGTAAGGGTGTATGAAGAAGATTTTGATGATGTTGATTGTAAAAGTAATTTGCAGGGCAATGTTGAAGATGGGCCAAGATTTGATCCAGAATCAAATGTGGCTGAGACTTCAAGAAGTGCAGAGGTCAGAAGATCTTTGAGAGAAAGAAAAGAGCCTATCAGGTATAGCTATGATACATCCTTCTTAACAACAAAAGTTTATGCTTACATTGTGAAGACAGAAGAGGATCCAATCACATATGAAGAAGCTAAAGGTAAACAGAATTGGGAGAAGACAATGCAAGAAGAGTATGATGCTCTACTTGAAAATGAAACATGGGAATTGGTGCCAAGACCAAAGAATGAGAAGGTCATTGGATGTAAGTGGGTGTATAAAACAAAAAGGTTTGCAGATGGAAAAGAGTCTAGATACAAGGCTAGACTTATGGTTAAAGGTTATGCCCAAACTTATGGGGTAGATTATGATGAAACCTTTAGTCCAGTTGCTAAGACGTCTACAATTAGATCTCTTATTGCTATTGCTGCTTGTAAAGGATGGAAGTTATCACAATTAGATGTGAAGAATGCATTTCTGAATGGATACATTGCAGATGAAGTGTACATGGAGCAACCAGAAGGTTTCATGGATTCAATTGGATCAGATTATGTGTGTAAGATCAAGAGAGCTTTGGATGGTTTGAAGCATGCTCCAAGAGCATGGAATTACAGGCTTGGTAAGTTCTTGAATGAATGTGGATATCAAGCATCAAAGGCAGATAGTAGCTTGCTAGTGAAGGCAAGTGAAAATGGATATATATACATGTGTATTTATGTTGATGATATTATTGTCATAGGAACATATGCTCAAGGAATCAAGGAGCTTAAGAAACAAATAGAGAAGGAGTTTAAGATAAGTGATTTGGGAAACTTATCTTATCTCTTAGGAGTGCAGATTGTGTATACTCAACATGGAGTATATGTTACACAAGAGAGATACTTGAACAATCTTTTGGTCAAGTTCAACATGGAGGATTGCAAGCCACACCATTGGAGGTAAATCATAAATTGAGCAGATATGGAGGTGAAGGATTTAATGATATGAAGAAATATCAGAGTTTGGTAGGTAGTCCAATCTATGCTACCTTGACAAGGCCAGGCCTATCATATGCAGTAGGTGTGTTATCACAATTTATGCATTGTCGAAAGAAGACTCATTGGATTGCAGCTCAAAGGGTACTCAGATATATCAAGGGAACTCTGAGTGAAGGTTTGTATTATGGATTTACTTCTGATACAAGAATCAAAGTGTTAAGTGATGCAGATTGGGCAGGTGATTCGGATGATAGAAGATCTACTCATGGGTATCTCTGTTATATTGAAGATAAATTACTTTCTTGGTGCTCAAAGAAGCAACATAAAGTTGCTTTGTCATCCACAAAAGCTGAGTATAAAGGAATGGTAGAGGCTGCAAAAGAAGTGATATGGTTAAAGACCTTGTTGAAGAGTTTTGGAACTGATAAGAGTACTCCAATTATTTTTGGAGACAATATGAGTTCATTGTATTTGGCAGCTAACCCTGTTTTTCATGACAGGACTAAGCACATAGAGATTCAATATCATTTATTGAGGGAGAAGGTACTTGATAAAGAGATTGAAGTATTGTATACTCCAACAAAAGAGCAAGTTGCAGATATGTTGACAAAAAGCTTAGATGGACCTAAGCTACAAAAGTTCAAAGAGATGGTAGGAGTAAAGAAGAATGGAATAATGCAATTAGTGATTAAAAGGGAGCTCTTGGAACAAAGCAATCACAAATTGATGATCACAAAGAGTTTGAAGCAAGTCAATGATCAGATTGAAGTTCAAGAAGTCATTTGAGAATGTGAAGAGGTCTTAGAAGTGAAGCTTGTATACATATATACATTACAGGTGGAAATCCTTATACTATGAGTATAGGTAATCCTTAGGATGGTAAGAAGTAATGTAATAGACATGGGATAAGTCTAGAATCATATGTATATAAGTCAATGATGTAAAGAAATAAAAGAGAGAGTCATTAGAAGCCAAGTTTCATTGTGATAGATGTGTAGAGAGTCATCTTCAGAAGTTAGCATCGAGTCTTTCTCTGATTTCTCTCAGCCTCATCATGTGGATCAAGAAATCTTTTGTACACATCTAATCTAGAAGTTAGTGAAGCTATGTTCAAAGTTTCATGGCCTAATTCCTTTCATGTTGTGAGTATGATCAATAGGAACATGTGTATGTAAAGTCTGCAGGTAGACCTCTCAGAGTCACACACTTTTTCGTGTCAATGTTTTGCTTAAATTTTAGTGCACAGTGTAAAGTTTTTGATGAATGAGCATTCAAAATCTAGGTTAGAAGGTAAGGAAGCTATGGCTATAAGCATTTAGCAAAACAGGATCTACGCTGTGAGAAATCAACCTTAGAAGTTAGCTATGCCAAAGTCGCTTGTCCAGGTAGACAGTTTCTAACATATTTTTTATCTAAAGGATCAAATTAAAGTTTTAATGATTTTTTTGAAGGACTAATGGTTGATATGATTGCGAAAAAGGTAGCATGGAGATATGTACATCATTAGTTTGAAGAAATCTGAAGATATGTGCAGGTAATGAAGTCAATCTTTGAAGCAGACTTCTTGAAGAAGGAATATTTTCACTCAGAGAAGTGATAATGGAAGATTTGGTAAATAAAGGTAACATTTGTGTAAAGTTTGATCCATAACTGATATAGAGGTGCTCCTAAATCAGTATAGATCAAACATTTGGAGATATAGAGGTCTCCAACAGGTGGGGATATCTTCAACTTGTGGACTTCAACAAGAAATGCACTTCCATATTGGTGGAGATATCCTGATAACAAAGGGTCTCACATTCCATTATATTTGTGAAGATAAGCCATCATTGAACTTGCCGACATTGATGAGGTGTGTGTGTGTCTCAATTGCATTGAAGCACAAGGCTACACACCTCATCAATAGTGCTTGCCCGGGCCATTACTCATAAAGACGGAGGTTTACTTTGTATTCTGGTAAGTAGGAACAATGCAATCCCCTTGTGCGCTTGAGTTTCTTAGAATGGTCCAAAGCTTTGACATCTCTCCCTTGATTAAGGCTACACACCTCATCAATAGTGCTTGCCCGGGCCATTACTCATAAAGACGGAGGTTTACTTTGTATTCTGGTAAGTAGGAACAATGCAATCCCCTTGTGCGCTTGACTTTCTTAGAATGGTCCAAAGCTTTGACATCTCTCCCTTGATTATGCTGGTCTCCTCCTACGTTACTCAGTTTCCTCCTACGTTTCTTAGATTTCGAGGGGTTATATATATATATATATATATATATATATATATATATATATATATATATATATATATATATATATATATATATATATATATATATTCAGTTTCTTTAAATCAATAACCCGCCGCACTATATTCACAGTACCATTAAAAGATTGTTTTTATATACGTGTTGATATGTATTTTTTGTTTCTAGAGGAAAGAGAGAAAAGATGTGGAATTAAAGATGTGATATTTTTTGTCATATGCAAGGGGCAAGGACATCAGATCTCCGAAGAAACAACCAGATCCCGTAATTTTATGAGAGAATCATCTCAAATCTTTCCCCCAATTACATGAGAGAATCATCTCAAATCTTTGAGGGGAATACGAAGATTGGAGGGAAGATCTCCATTTGTTGGGAGGCGATTCCCTTATTACCTAGGAAAACAGAATGTTCTCGGGTAGAGAACATTTAATAGCTTGAAAACAACTTGAAGCTTTTTTTTTAATAAAAGAAAGTTTGGCCTTAGCCTACTCTCTCGGATTTGTATTAAATAGAGAAAAGGAAAGGTACAAGTGAAGCGAACTAGTGCCCACGGGACCCACCAAGTCCCACAGAGATGGGGAAGGACTTACAAAGTTTAGAAGGCATTACAAAGAATGTTAATCACCCTCTCGTCACCCTCATGCGGGGCCTACTTTGGTTTAAGCTTCTTGTTGATCAAAAGGATCACTTGATGATGCCCAAAAAGGGGGGGGGGGGGTTTCTTGCAGTTAGGGATTCTTTTGTCGAGGAGGAACAACGATTTCTCAATCGACCACTGTTTCGAGGAGTCGCCAAAGTTATAAGCACATATTTCTCGCCAGATCTTCCATAGGACCTCCCCTCTGATGGCGTTCCAAAGAGTCATAGAGCATCCGATCGCTTCTCTCAAGAGAGCTTCTTCCAAGTGATATGTTTTTGAAGTCTAATTTTCTTTTAGACAATCTCCCAGAGCCTATAGGAGTTGGGACAAGTAAAGAAGATATGATAAACATCTTTGATGGACTGGTAGCAGCACTTGTACGAGGGCGGCATCCCACATATTTTGCTAACCTTAAGGTTGGTTCATATACCACAATGAAGAATTTTCCATAAGAGGACATACTTTTTGATTTCTATGAGAGGGTGCCTGATAGCCATGAATTTCATGTCCCACCAAGCTGCGTCCACGGCCGGCACCACTTCATGTTCAGGTTAACCTCATAATCAATGGTTCCTTTGATGTTGTTTTGTTAGGCAATTTCCATTGTGCCATCTGAGACCAAGGGGGCTAGGCGTGTCATGCCCCATGAGAAGACAAACTTTGGAGCGGTCCCAGGCAAGACATCTGCTTTGCAGAGTACTCCATTCTTCATAGGTAATGTTGACACTAGGGTCAATGTCCTCAAAGTTGATCCACTGGTTGGTGTCTTGTTTCCAGAGATGTTTCCATTTTTTGAAGCCTTTGTTCCATAGCCTCTTGTCATTTTGAATGCTCCAAGATTCCACGTTTTGGATGCCATGGATCGAAAACCAAATAGAGTCGTTCTCTCTGATATCGGCCGCCCACTTCCAATCTTCATTGATTCTTGTGAATCTCTTAACTTTATTCCAACTCTTCCATAGGGAGCACACAAGCTCTGAGCCTTTTAGGAAGACAGGGATCGGAGAGAAAAAAAGGGTCAGAATGTCAAGATTCTTCCGATTCGAGAATCCCACGAAGGTCAATGCATTCTTGTTTCTGAAGATCATCTTGGCCAATGAGGCTTGCCTATTGCACCACACCTTAATCATCCATTTTGCCGCAAGTTTGTTAGCCATGCATCCAAGGTCCAGATGTCGGCCCCCATTATCTCTTTGGCTAGAGCAGAGGGACCACTTGATTTTGGGCACTCCCCTCCTATTGGGATCGCCCGTACAAAGGAAGTTTCTACAAATACTTTCCAGTTTGGAAAGCTCTTGCTCTTTTGGTCTCTAGCAAGAGAGGAAGTAAATGGTAGACAAAATGAGGAATGTGTTGATAACCATTGCACGACCAGCGAGATTGATTTGCATACCTCTCCGAGAGTTTAACTTGCTTTCAAGTCTGGCTAGGACCCAATTCCAACGCTGCTCCAATGAGATACCAAGGCCCAAGGGAATCTCGAGAAACCGGAAAATTGGGCTTGGAGGAATATTTTGACAGCCATGAACAAAGAGAAATTTGGGTTGCATCCTGGAAATGGCTCTGAAAGCGGTCTTAGAGTGGTTGATTTTAGATCCAGAGGCTCTGCAAAAAGTTTCCAGGCATCTCCAAAATGCCTCCAGACTGGTATTATTGTTGTGGATAAACGCGTTCATATCATCGGCAAAAAGTCTCATGTTGATTTGGCCATGGTCACACAACAATCGGGGGCCTATGATATTACCAGCTTCCACCTCTTCTTCCACAAGCTGGCCAAGCGCTTTTGTGGCAATGGCAAAGAGAAAGGGAGCCAACGGGCACCCTTGTCTAATCGATCTTTTTAGGTTGATAACCTTCGAAAGTTGGTTGTTAACTTAATTTGAGTCGACCCGATTCCCATAAGGGTCAAGATCATCTTGGTGAATTTATGACTGCATCCGAGGTCTTTAAGAGACTTTAGAATATAGTCCCATTCTAGCTTGTCGTAAGCTTTGTCAAAGTTGATCTTGAGGAAGACCACATCTTGTCTTGATTCATCTGCGAAGTCGAGAGCTTCCCAAATATCTATAATGGCTTCCAATATTGATCTACCTTTGACAAAACCTTTTTGGTCCTCGCTTAACCATGCTCTTAGATGGAAGGAAATGGTATTGGCTATGACTTTGGCAATGACCTTATATCCCGTTTGAAACATCGTAATCGGATGCCAGTTCTAAATTATGTCTTCTTCCCCTGTTTTGTGGATTAACTTGAAGATTCCATTGTTGAGATAAGAAGGGAGCGCACCAAACTTGAATGCCTCTTACCAGACCAAACTAAGGGGGGTGGTGATCACCAACTTGACAGCCTTATAGAACTCATTAGTAAGCCCATACGGCCCTGGATTTTCCCTCTAGGAAGGGTATAAATAACTTCCATGATCTCTCCTTTCGACAGAGGGGCATCACGCAGGGATCGAAGGTTGTGTGGGATCCTATGAGAGGATATACTGGATATGGCTGCCATGTAGTCCCGACTCTAAGGGGAGAGGGGACTCGAGGTTCCCAGAAGTCTTGTAAAATGTTCTTTAATGATTCTAAAATTTTCTTCTTCCGTATTGCATACATCACCCTTTGAGTCTAGCAATAGGGGGATCACTTCTCTTTTTTGTTTTCTTTTAAGAATGCTACACATCTCTTTGGTGGGCTTTTCAGCTTTACCAGCCCACCACTCCTTAAAGAAAATTTGTAGGTTTTTCCTTTGAATTTCTTCCTCGTATCTGAGCATCGCTCTGATTCTGCATAGACCCTTTTGGCTTTTCCTTTGTTGACTTCCTCCTCAAGTCTCTAGAGCCTATGATATAGAGCTTCTCTACAAACACGTCGAACAATGTAGAGCATCTTCCTAGTTCCAATCAAGATCTGCCACGTCTTCACAACCACACTTCTCCAACTCTTGGCGTGGGATGAAAAATTGGCAAAGGCATCCTTCCACACTTCAGCAATTTGTTGATGGACACATTGGAGAGAGAAAGAGGTTGAGCACGCATGAAACCAAGGTGCCTTGCTGATTTTAGAGGGAGGTTGGAATGTGATCAGAGATGGCGAGGTCAGTGCGTTGCAAGATGGATGGATGACCCCACTGATGAATAATGTTATGAGCAATGTAGCTCCTATCAAGTCTAGCTTTCCTCAAGTCCACACCCACTTGGAGATTTGACCAAGAAAATCCACTCACATCTTTGAATTCAACCAGATCCAAGTGCATCTCGATCTTGTTCCAAGTTTCTTTCTCACGACTGTCAACGACTTGGCCCTTTTTGTTCCATCTATCCGCAGGGTCCTTCACCATATTGAAGTCACTGCAAATTAGCACACTGTGGGGGAGCGAGACCAAGGAGGCCCAAGTGTCCAGTCTCTCCAGGACCCCATTTCGGGTGTACAAAGAAACCAATGTGAATCGAAGGGAGGCTCCAAAGGAGATGGCAATCCACCGATGCCTCTAATCTTCAATGGAATTCTCAAGCTTTTCAAACCAGAATTGGTTTAAACCAATTATCGTCCCACCGGACCCTCACGGGTGCCAAGTCGATATCCAGACATGAGATGAAAAGACATGTCTAAGATGTTTCTAGAGTTTTGATCTGTCAACTTTAGTCTCTTGGATACAGATAAAGTCTGGGTCTAGGCTAATGTCCCGAAGCCATTGGCCGATGATGGTTGCTTGTAAGGGGTCATTCAACCCCTAGCATTTAACGAGATGATGATCATTGCCGTACGTTACTCTCTTTGTGAGAGGGGGGGCTTATCCTTTTTCCTCTTGGATTCATCTTTCTTTTTCATTGGGAGGGGGTCCCGACTTAGCAATTTGTTCTTAACAGGGCTTTTCCAGAGTATCTCAATAGGCTGTTTACCCTTGAGGGAGGCATCTTGTTGTAATGGCTAGGGAACTGTTTTTAGAATGGTCGATCCAATGATGGAGCTTTCAATATCCATATTGTCTTTGTTACTAGTGGTAAAGCTGTCTTCTTTGCTTGTAGTGTAGCCCTCCCGATTTGATTTCTTTGATATCCTCAGTCTCTAAGGCTTTGTCGTTAGTATCCACCTCAAACAGGTTCCTACTTGGGTAATCAAGCTCATTAACCTCCTTTTTCAGATTGCAGTACAAATTGTTTGGGGGGGGGGTATCTGGAATGTCGTTCCTCTCAACGGTCACCCTAGGGCTTCTTTTCCTTCTTCTTCTAACTTCCATGAACCCATCTGAGTCAGTTTCTGGGTTTTTGGAGGCCTTAACATCCTCTATGTCTATCGGGCGATTCAGAGGCCCATTATGTTCTTGAGTTTTTCTGGGTGCTGCTTGTCGTTGATTGCTTTTTTGTCTTAGTAGGCAGTCTTTAATCATATGGCCTTGTTGGCCACAGCAAAAACATGCATTAGGTAGGTTTTTGTAGCTAACTTCTTGTTCCAAGTCGTCCCCTTTGCCCAGGTCCACTTTGATCTTTGTTGGAAGCCGCGTGCTGAGGTCAGCCTTGACACAGTTTTGAGGGTGCCACTGAGTGTTGAAAGAGCCTCTAACACCATCATAGATGAGACACCAACATCCTCTCGCCCACCCAATGGCTTGCCAATTGGAGATACAATGTCCCTCATGAAGTTGTACAAAAAATACGGTACGATTTGTTAGCTCTACCCAGAGGGGTAAGGGAGAGATTTCGATTGTTTGGGGGTAAAATCGGGAGACCATTTGAACAGGCACAGGGTCATCCACCCAAGTTGCCACGTTCTGACACGGAGGGCCTGGAAAGGCATCTCTTCATTCTCAAAAACTAACAACAAATGGCTGGCCGGTAAGAGCTCACACTTGAAGCAATTTTTTAAAGACCTAGGAAAAAGAGTATTGAACGTCTTTATTGCCACTTCTAAAGGCATGACATCTCCACCAATTCTAGAGGGCCACATCCATTCTAAGACATTATCCTAACATAGCTTGCTTGTAGCTAAGCACAATGTTAGACTTCTTACAGTAGGGACTAGGGAGTGAGGAATTTCGAGAATTCGATAGTCATCTTTCAGTGCATGAAGATATGTGATAAATCGCATAGTGAACACAAGCCATCAGTAATCCCACGTCAGTAAGCCATTGCAGATAAGAGGGCTTTATGTTGTTGGGGTAGGCCCATATAGAAGAGAATCTGTATTTCCATTGAATAGCACTCACATCATGCTCTCCGATAATTTTACATGCAATGAGTATGATAAAGACGAAGCGCTTTAGGGTGATGTATCAGGCAGTGGAGCAAGCGCGTCTCCCTGACAATGCTACAAGCGCTGAGTACTACCTTTTTTTTTTAAATGGAGGTTCGGCCGAGGCCTACTCCCCCGGGCTTTAACTTTGAAATTACAACTGTACAAGGAAGGGCATAGTACCCATGGGACCCCCCTTATCCCACAAGAACAGGGGTTAGACAGACCGGGAAGGACTTACAACGGGGTAAACGGCCCGAAGGCACAGCAGAGTGACACGCCCGAAGGCAGCATACATGTCCCGCAGCACTGGGGGGTTGAACCCACGTCCCAAGACGCACTGGGGGGTTGAACCCACGTCCCAAGACGCCTGTTCTAGTGGCTGAGTACTACTTACACTGATAGATGGAAACGATACCCATGGGATCTCCTGACAGGCGTTCTGACGCGTTACAGAGATGAACATCAGCTCTATGCAGTGAGGATCTTGATCTTTGCACATCAGTTCACGTACATGGCCGGAAGAGAAGCGCACGTATTTGGCCAGGAGCTTGAGGATGATGCATCAGTACACCCTCGTGGCAGAGTGCTTGAAGATGAAGGTAGAGATGGTGAAGCTTCCAGTGGTTGTATCGAGCAGCAGGACACTCTCGAGTCTCATCCGAGTCGCATAAATATGTGAAAATCTCTCTCTCTCTCTCTCTCTCTCTCTCTCTCCGTGGTAACAGGTAACGCTGAACGTTGAGCAGGTGCTTTTAATAGGCCCATTGGCACTGTTGTTGCACCTTGCTCCGATCCTCTACCCCTTCTCGTCACACACGGATATAACGCAGGGAAAGCATGAATTTCCAAGGACTTGCAGGATATATGCCCGAAATCAAGTTTAGTAGAACGATCTCGTTCGCGCTTTAGATGTGGTTCGAGGGAAAACTTAGCGTTCTCGCACGGAAGACATTATGAGCTTCTGGTCAGAATTCCTTTTTCATGTACTTTGAAAGGGCAAAGGCTTTTTGTGAAAATGCATCTTCGTTTTATTCAAAAATTGAGGCCGAAGATTTTCCATTTCACTTAAAATAAAATAGAAGGTTTTCACTCTCATCAAATTTCAAAAGGAATAAATCTAAAATAATGGATCTTTTTTCGTGGGCTCTAGCACAAAATTACAATCACATGCAAATATATATTCACAAACATTAACAACTAAAGTATGGAGATAACCACATATGCATAACATACATAGCTATAAACACCACAATAATGTGCACACATAGATGATGACATCCACATACATGGATAGCCACTTGTATACATTTTTACACATGTATGTTTTTCAACACCTGGATAACCATATGTGTATATTTTTACACATGTACATGCTTGCATTCATGTACATATACATATGCATATACAATGAGAAACACATTGATAAACACCATACACACAAGTACATACAAATACGTTGTCACCCACATGCACACAAACAATGCATTCATGTACATATACCGATGCATATACAATGAGAAACACATTAATAAACAACCATACACAAATGTACAAAAGAAAACACATACAAATAGATTGTCACCCACATGCACACAAACAAACGTAGGAGATCACTCGGAGATACATGATACGTTTACATACATATATTTAAATGAAAAAAAGTACATACATAATGAGATAGTCAAACATATATATGGATAGTGAGAGATTTTTATAGTTACTCAGTTGCATTGTGAAAAATGGAATTCTTAAGACAAGCATTGATGTTTGTAATGGATGTGTCATGTTCTTTTAAATCGTTATTCATCTAAATCCTTCAAATTCAATTGAGAATAAATATACATCAATGCAATACAAGGTGTAAGATTTGTTGGATCCAAAGCAATGCACCCTTCCTAGACCTGACCCCAGGCTTTAGAACACCATGAGCTTTAGATGGTGCCTAGCAAACATAACCATAACATAGCTTTGGAAAATATGCGAATGGTATATACTTAATAAAGGACTCTCCTTCATCTAAGTCTTCAACTCAACCCAAAATATTAATTGTGCAAAAATAATGATCCTTCATGTATGTATATCCATGGAAAAGTCCATAAGATGCAAAGAAGAACATACCAGATTCATGAATGCAAGTTGTTAATTTACAGAGAAAACGTATGTCATAAGCCTTTTTATTTTCATTCACCACATCTTGGAACAGCAAAAGCTTGCCTACACTAAGTGATTTGTTCTTACTATGGAGCTGCAACAAAGACACTATATTCAAATTTCATTTGATAGGCTCAAACTATAGTGTTTGTACGGACCCTTTAGAATGTCATGAAGCATTTTTTTTCTTGCTTTTCCGCAAGAAGTAAAATGCACGAGATAGAAAAATAGAGAGAGAAAGAGCATCTTATTAATTTGACCTTGCGGTAGGATGAAGAAATAGATTCACCCTTCTCTTGATGAGGAAATATTGAAGAACACAACAACCGTAGAGAGAGAGAAAAAGAGAGAAGGAGAGACGGGGAGAGGGAGAGAGAAAGATACCTCAAATACATCAAATACATAGGTTCCAATGAGAGAGAGAAATTATGTTGTCAAATATATTCTTTTTTTTGTTAAAGTTATGTGTGTGAGGAAGAGAGAGAGAGACTCCGACAAAGCAAAATGCAATATCTTAAGAGATGGAGAGAGAGAGAGAGAGCACATAGATTTGAACATAACACACTAGAGAAAGAGAGAGAAGAAATAAATATAAATACTTTTGACAAGTATAATCACGCACACACACATACACATACATAAAAACAAACACACACACATATATATATGTGTGTGTAAATCTACATACACACACAAACAAACGCACACACATGTGCACACACACACATATATATATATATATATATATATATATATATATATATATATATATATATATATATATGTATATATATATATATATATAGAGAGAGAGAGAGAGAGAGATTCTCCCATCTTCATGTCTCTTTACCTTGTATACACATTTGTTGCATATGACCTGCATATCATTTGTTCTTGGTAGTACTTAACAAGTGTCATTGTCCTCACGTGTCTTGGTTTCCTTGTTCATGGCTTCATTACATTCCCTATGCTTATTTTCTTCTTCAAAACAGGTAGGTCATTATACACTATAACTAGAGAGATGTAGACATATTTTCTTGCAAAGATTTAATCATGAATTTACATTTGAAAATCATATTTGTAGCTATTGGATTACTTTACCTCACCAATAGGTTGTAGGAATCTCTTCCTCCTTGTTTTTTATGCTTTAAGTCATGGAGGCTCTAGTTTCTCCACTTGTTCATCACTTGTAGATTTCATGTCTACCCATAAATGGTCTTAATTATTTGCCTTTGCATTTTTTTTATTTTTTTTTGGCTACAACCTTCACATGAATGATCTTTTTTCCTTGTCAATATTACAAAGCTGATGTAGAAGTCTCCTTCAATGTTCTTCTTAAGGTGGTTGGACCACTCATCTGTTTTCGCTCTTTGAACTTTTTCTTAATTTCATGTGCATCTTTGACCTGATATTCCATATAAACCTTAAACCCCTTGGTGGTAGGGTTGTAAAATCTAAATCCCATTTTCTCTAAATTATGTTTAAGAGATACACACTTCTCTCCCTTTGGATCTAACTTGTTTCTCAATTCTTAAGTCATGTGAGCATAACAAACACAATTGAACACTCTGAGACGTGAGAGATTGGATTTCTTATCACAAAAAAATTCGTATAGTGTGGCTCCATGTGCTTGTGAGGTTGGAGACATATACATAATGTAATTGATCTGTATTTGTTGTATGGACCCAATAAGAATCAGGACCATTCAATTTTTTAGCATAAGTCTAGTCACTTTTTCTATATATCTATTGTTTCTATCACTCAAAAAGATTATTTGATAAGTATACTCTCCCTCTAACTGATCTTAGGGTCTATATATACTTCACTCTATCCTTCTCCACTAGGTTTCTAGACCTGAAGTGGTAAAATACCTTTGATTTAGCCTTCATGAAATATATATAAAGAAACCTTGTATGATCACCTATAAATCTAAAAGCATTCATATAACATCAAATCTATGAATGCCTTATAGGTGTCCATATATCTTTGTGTATGAGATTGAACACATAATTGCTCGCATGTGCTCGCTCTTTGAAAGGCAGTATACTTTTTTTCCCTAACTGACAAGCATGGAACAAATGTTGCATATTCTAAGCCTTAGTGCTACTCCATGGACATTTTTCTTCAATATATCAATTTAGGAAAGAATTTTTAAGGAAAACTTTATTTTTATATCTTCTCAAAGCCTATGCCATAGGTTTGGGAAAAACCTAAGTAGCCAACCTAGCTTTATACCTAGAGATGCTCCCATCTCCATGTCTCTTTACCTTGTGCACCAATTTGCTACCAATTAATTTCATCTCCTTTGTTCATAGCATCATTGTCTTCAAGTACCTTGGCTTCCTCTTCCATGGCTTCATTGCATTCCTTGTGCTTATTTTCTTCTTTAAAAAACTTAGGTCTTTCATAAGCTATAACTTAACTGTTGTAGATATTGAGCAAAGAATGAACCATGAATTAACTTTTCAAAATGGTATTTTACCTTGTTGTATGACATTAGCTCACCATTAGGTTTGAGGTATTTCTTCCTCCTTGTTTTTCATGCATTGAATACTAGTGATTGTAAGTTCTCCACTTCTTCATCACTTCTAGCATCCATGTCTACCAATAGATGGTCTTCATTATTTTCCATTTCTTTTCCTTTGCTGCCACCTTGAATTGAATCAACTTTTTTCCTTGTTTTCCATTTCAAAGATGATGTAGTAATCTCCTTTGATGTTGTTCTTGAAGTGTTTGGACCACTCATCTCCATGCTTTTTTGTTGCTTTTTGAACTTCTTCTCTGCTCCATGTGCATATTTGACCTACAACACATCTTTCACACAATACCAAGGCAACAACACATCAAATGGTACATCCCTAGAAACTTTCACTCCTTGGTGTTAGGTTTATAGCATTTTAATCCCAAATTCTATAAAGAATGTCTCAAAAGTATACACTTGTCTATCTATAGGTCCAATTTTTGATCAATTTTTGAGGCATGTGAACATCACACAAACAAATGCCTTGAGATATGAAAGTTCAGGTTTCCTACCCTACCAAGATTCATGAGGTGTGACTCTCTGTACTCTTGAGGTTGGACACCTATCCATAATGTATACATTTTGTATTTGTTGCTCATCTATTCTATTTAACATAACTCTAACCAATTTTGTTATCTATGTATTTTTTTCTCTCAGGTACCCCATTTTATTAGGGGTGTACTTGCAATTGAACTATCTTTTGATGACATGATCATTAAGAAACTTAAATGACTTCATGTACGTCAATTGGGAGTGATCTAGCATGCGTTATCACTTTGGGAATTTGAATAATCTAGTAGCCCCTTCATGATCAAGCCCCATCATTGCTTGAAAGATTTCTTCTAACTTTAGTTAGCCATATCTCACTTTGTATTTTGAGAGTAAGGGATCTAGTTAGCTTTGAGTGTAGAGCAAAGTTTCCTCTTCATATGTTATCCATTTTTTGTAGTGTTTGACTTTTTACAAATATAATATAGTCTTCTAAAGGTTCTTGAAAGCTCTAGTGTTATCTTTGCACATTCTAAGAAAAACCATTTTTAGAGTGAACAGTGGTCAATGTGTGTGTGTGTGTGTAGTAAAGGTGAGATGTAGTCTATCTTGGAGACATTGGCTCTTGGAACTGGAGGAAACATTTTGCATGGGATGACTTGCATTAGCAAGCTCTCATAGTTTAGTTTGAGTGACCAAAATATCTTGGGTTCACTCCATATGAACTTAGAGAATCAGTGATTTCTGTGAATAGGGGTACCTTGAAGTATAGTTGTGAGCATTCATGTTTCAAGCTCCATAGGGAGTGTTTTAAGTTATCCCATGAGTGGTATGAGAGAAATTTCAATGATCTTTGGAAAAAAGGGATCTACTGATTCAAGTTGAAAGACATATATAAAACCAAAGGGGATGGCTTCCCTTTGTGGTGTCAAAATCGCAATCTGAGCTCATTTTGCCCTTCGAAAGCACTGTCACAATGCATGTGGAGGAATGTCCTCTTTTTGTGCCAAAGATATAAACATGTTTTTGTTTGCTAGTATAAGCGCCTTGAAGTCTACTATAGGTTTAGCAGAACTCGACAATGTAGTTTTGTTCAACTTTTTGACATATAGTCAATTTTCTGCATTAGGGTATTTTAGTTAGTGGCCATGGAAAAAAGCAATGATGTATTCCGTATGTTGGATCATGAGGATAAGTTGGATGGTACCAATTACCCATTAAGGGCTTATTGTTGGGAAAGATAGATGGACACTCCAAGAAATGAGTACGTACTTCCAATCCTTGCTTTGTACCAACCCCTTTTTGCTTCAAAGTTGAGTTGTAGGCTCTATTAGCTTTCCAATGACACTAAAAAGGTGCCTATGTACTTTGGAAATGATGTGAGAAATGATTGATTCAAAACAGACTACTTCGAAGTTGAAGGATCAATGAAAACCTTCTATTTTTGTTCACACCTGCTGCTTGTTAAGCTTAGTGCATCGAGTACAGTAGGGATTAGAAATATTCCTTTTGGAGATATCAAATTGACTTAATGATCTAATGATTCGAAGTGGAAGCACAAAAAATCATGCACTATACATAGAGGAATCAATTTAGCAATCAAATCATTACCCTTGATTTTTTAGGATCTCTGTAGAGTTTGACCAGTGGGTACTATGCATCATCACATGAAACTTGTAAAGGCTAAGAAGTTGCCTCATTAGGACTAGCATTAGACTATCCACTTGTAAAAAGAGGCAGTAAAATACTATACATGTCTTTAGAGCTATCATATGTCTCCTTAGTACATGAAAGTTATGGCTAAATAGCATCTTCCACAAAAAAAAAAAAACATGACAACTAACCAAAATGTGTTTACTCTGTGGACGATATAGATCATAGCCTTTGCTTTCATTACTTTACCTAATAAAAATACACTGTAGTACTTTATCATCCAATTTCTTGGATTGTTGTTCCAATGTTAATGCATATGTCCGACAACCAAAAACACACAGGTGAGCAACATATGGCTTATGACCATGCAAAGCCTCATATGGATTGATCTACTGAAATGCTTTAGTGGGACACCTGTTAAGTACACATGGTACATGCATAACAACTTCAAGCCTGAAACTATGTGGTAAAGCGGAAACTCTTAACCATCTCCATGAGTCTCTTCCTTTCAAACACTCCATTCTATTGCGGTGTATACACTATTCTACACTGATTTTTTACCCCATCTTGGGCTAGAAATGCATTAAAGTTAGAAGACATATACTCCCCCCTTGATCAAAATGGAGGGTGCCCATTTTACATGCTAACAGATTTTCAGCCAAGGCCATAAATTGTTTGAAGCAAATAAACACTTCAGACTTTTTGTTCAATGGATATAACCATGCATGCCTAGGAAAATAATCGAAGAAAGTCATGAAGTAAAGCTAGCTCCCAAAAGAAGGCGTTTGCATAGGACCAAAGACATTAATCTGAACATTCTTGACTTTTAGAATAAGTCAATCGAATTATCTTTTGGGAAGGAGGAACACTGTATTTTGCCCAAAATATACCCTTCACATACATGTTTACGAGGTGCCTCAAGCTTGGGCAAGGATGACACCATTTTAGATTTGTGTAGGCATAATGAATTGGCAAAATTCAAATGACCAATGTGTGCATGCCAAAGCTTTGCATCTGATATAGCTAGAGAATCCTGAATTGCACATGCTGAATCATTCATAGATTTTGCATAATCTATGAGCTTATATAGCCCATGACATAAAATTCTAGAAGCAA
Organism: Ceratopteris richardii; assembly: GCA_020310875.1. Lineage (NCBI taxonomy): Eukaryota > Viridiplantae > Streptophyta > Polypodiopsida > Polypodiales > Pteridaceae > Ceratopteris > Ceratopteris richardii. The sequence continues at coordinate 7,811,583 of CM035418.1, forward strand.
TAATGATGTTGCCATTTGACAGATCATGAATTGTATATCTATCATCAACAAATTTCATGATCAAGCCAATCTTGGCTAATGCTGAAACTCACAAAAAAATTTTCTTTCTCCATGGCAAAAATAAAGCATCTAACAATGTAAAAGATCTACCATCACGAGTATTTAGAATGATCTTACCAACACCGATAACAGGATAAGAGGAGTTGTTGGCATATGTGAGAGTATTCTCTGTAGGAGCAGGCTCGAGTGAAGTGAAGAAATTGCACTACAAGGTAATATATTTGGTTGCCCCACTATCAAAGTACCAAACATCTGAGTCTTTGGCATACATACACTCTTCATGCAAACATGGATCATAACTACAAACAGTGTTAAATGCCCATTCTATATTCCTCAAATGAGGGAGCTTACTCAAGGTTTTAAAGTAGACCGAAATTAAATTGTAGCTGAACAATCTCAAGTGGAAATTATTACTATGCAAATGGAAAGTCTTATTGCTACAAAATCCAATTTAGTCAAGACTATATATGCCTTACAATCAACTTAAATCATAAATTTCCAAAATCAAATGAATTGAATGTCAATTCAGGAGCCTAACAATACTTTTAGGAGGAAGTTATGGTGTAAGAGGAATGAAAATACACTATGAAAATATAACCTGCATGACAAACATAGGAACTAGAGGACTGAAACTAGAACCTCTTGATGAACAAGATTAAGAACCAAGTAAACCCATAAAGGAATTTGCTCTTTGAGTAGAGGCTTTATTTAGAGCAGGAGATGAGATTAGGAGAGTAATGGCTTGTGAGTCACCAATAGAAGATCAATCTCTTATTTTTAAAATGGCCAATGTAGAAGAGAAACAAGAAAGAGATGAAAGAGAGCCTAGTGAAAGAAGAGTGACTCAAAAATAGACCTTAGAGAAAATATAAACTATTGTAGAGCAAGGGGCAACATTACAACTCAAAGATGAAAAACAAGAATCGCAACCCAATGATCAAAAACAAGAGGAAAAATGAAAAGGAAAGAAGTAAAAACCCAAACAAATAAAACCAAAGGCTTTAGCGAAACAAGAACAATCAAAACAATCTAAAGACCAAGCACAAGAATATATGCAAACAAAAACAAGATCTTAAGCAAGAATAAAAGAAACCAAAGAGAAAACCTAAGCCATATTTGTTTCAGAATTTGAGAGAAAAATAGATCCTATGGAGATTTTAGATGACATTTTGCTTAAGAGTCAAGTGACCATGTCTTTAGAACAAGTTTTTGTATTGCAAAGACTATTCATAAAGACAAATCTATTAGCCTAATTAAAAGGAAGAAGTTTTTCCTTAATCTAGATACTGAGATAAGAGATTCTCTATATCAAGATCAAAGCATGAATGAAGCCTTAAACTTTGATGAATGATGAAAAAGCAAATGTTAATAAAAACACTTTAGGATCTATTGGACCTGACCATGAAAATCATGAAAAAAATTCCTAAAAGTCACTTCATAAACAAATTTTGGTCTAGAGGTACATCACTGATGCGTGCTAAAATAGGAAATGATTAGAATGCTATCTTGTAAATGTGCTAATAGAGTCTGTCTCTGAAATCAATGTGATTTCAAGAGAAGTCTATGATAATTTTCAATGGCCCATAGGTAAAGATTATGGATGGCATACCAGAATTGTATTTAATGCTGTAAATACCTTGTATGGAGCTCCTACGAGTGTGCCTATGTCCATAGGAGGAATCACAAAAGAATTTCACTTCTTTATTCAAAATAATTTCTTGTATGAAGTTCTCTTAGGTCAGCCCTTTACTTGTGGGAGTTTCGTGGGAACTAAAACCATTGATGAGGGGTCTAGGTATTCTAGAACTGATTCTAAGGATCGAATGCAATCGAAAAATGAAGATTTACTTCTAAGTACTTTGAAATGGGAACTAGATGGATTGTTACTAGCATAGGCCTCTTGTGGAGTCTTTACGTCAAGTGTCTTGGTGTAACTTTGATTCAAGATGTAGACATCAACATTAAAAACCTCTATCCAAAATGGATTTGCAAAATCCTTGCCCTTCGGCATGCATCTTGCCATCTCCCTGATGGTTTGCTTCTAACATTCTACAACACCGTTTTGTTGAGGTCTATGTGCCATTGTGAGTTCATACTTGATACCTTTACCCTTGTAGAAATCTTTAAAATATATTGATTAATCTTACCATCACCATCTATCTTGAATTTCTTCATCTTCTTCCTTATTTCAACTTCAACAAGGTGAAGACATTCATTAAATTTACAATATTCCTTTACCCTCATAGAAATATTCAAAATATATTGATTAATCTTACCATCACCATCTATCTTGAATTTCTTCATCTTCTTCCTTATTGTAGCGGGGTACTTTGATACACCCTTAAAATAATATATTTTTTTGTTTTGCTTTTCAAGATGCAGAAGCCAAGCACAAGGCAAGTTACCTTGATTTCGAACAAAAGGGGAAGGAAAAGAAGAAAAGAGCAAGAAAAATGGTGGAAGGGGGATCCAGCTCATGAAGAAGGCCAAATTTCCCATTTCACCTATTTTCCTAAGTTCCCTATTTCCCATTTCACCTATTTTCCCAGGTTGCCTATTTTCCCATTTCACCTATTTTCCCATTTCACCTATTTTCCCAAGTTGTCTAAATTCCCATTTCACCTATTTTCCCAAGTTGTCTAAATTCCCGTTTCACCTATTTTCCCAAGTTTCCTAATTCCCCATTTCACCTATTTTCCTAAGTCGTCTAACTCTCCCAGTTCACCAAATCTCTAAGTTGTCTAATTTTCCTAAATTGACCAATTAGTCGATCTTTTTTAGTCAAATTTTACAAGTTAGTCGACTTACTCAAAAGTTCACCAATTTTATGGAGTTAGTCTACTTACTTCAAAAGTAGTCTAATTTTTATGAAAAGGGTGTACTTTTGATTTAGTCTACTTTTTCACTTGAAAAAAGCGAATAAATTTTCTAGATCTCCATGTAGTCTAAATTTTCAACCACTTGCACGCGGGGAACTCATGGACAGTGGACGGCGCCGAATACGAGAATTTGGAAGATAGTGACAGTGCAGGAAAAGTGGACAAAGAAGGAAACTTCTAGAGTACCAAAATTGTTAAAAGTGTTAGAGAGTCTGCCAACGAAGAAACTAATTTTGTCCCCTTTTGCTATCCTTCACGTTTAGAAAAACTATATAAGTAGACCTCTTCATCAACAAAATAAGCTTAGACAAGCTCAGAGAGAGACTCGACGAAGGAATGCACTCCTACAGCTTTGCCTTCTCTTTGTGTGTGTAGAGCTCTTAGCTTACCACTAGTGCTCCACTTGGTAGATTTGGAATTAGCTAGTTTGGCACTCTGAGTGAGTAGTGGGCAAGCAGTGATTGGCCAATCTTCTCTTGAGCAGCTAGTTGGAAAACTAGATTTTGAGCATGTATGTTTAGGGAACCAAAGTCCAACACTTAGAATGAAGGTGTATGCTTATCTCTCCTACTGATTTCCCAACGTTTGTATAATCCTCTTTTGAGCTGTACTCATAATTTCAGCTTCTTTCTCTTATTTCACTATGTCATTGTATATGCTATTTTTCTTCCCCATTGAGTCTTCAAATTGCAACCAACAGTGCATATTGCACTTAAGATGACACACCACATCGAGCATATAGATCAAGAAATTGATCTACAGGCGTTCATTTGGTTGCAATTTGAACTTATTAGAAGTTCAACCCTTAGAAGAATCGAGTTGATGAAGAGCGTTAGAGCAATAATCTATGACTCATACTCGCTCCAGCCATAAGGAAGGATCCCTTAGTCCTGTAAAGACTCCCATAAAGAGTTATCAACGCAAAAGATAACACTACATCCCTCCTAGAGCTCCACCACTTCCATTTCCATTTCTTGACCCATCATCATCGCGAGGCATCTTGGATCGGGACTCAACGCCTCCTTCGGCGGACATGGCAGACAACCAAAGGCCACAAGCGGCAGTGATGGGGGATGATTTGACTAACTTGATCTCTCGGATCAACATCAAGTTTCCTTCCCTCAAGGTAGCCCCTCATGAGGATGCGGATGATCACGTCATGAGGTTTCTTTCCCTATGTAAGAGTAGGGGTTTACATCAGAGAGAAGATGCCTTCCTTGCCTTGTTTCCGACCACTCTTGAAGGGCTCCCGGATCGATGGTACAATGAACACGATCAAACACACTTCACCACCTGGGATGCCCTCAAAAACACCTTCACAACTAAATTTACCCCACGTAACTACACAAAATCCATTCTTGATCAATTGGAAAATCTTAAACTACAAAAAGGAGAGGCATTCTTTGAATTAATGACAAGAGTGAAGTCGTTAGTTTGTCGTCTTCCTCACAATCTAGGGATTTTCTAGTCAAGAAATGGGTAGAGAAGGCTCTACCAAAAACTTCTTAGCAAAAGCTTACAGAGTTGCTACAAGCTGATGCATCATTGGAGGAATTTGAAGCTACTGCCTCAAATATCGAAGCAGCAAGAGTCTAGTTCAAAGAACATGAAGTTACGGATGAATTCACAAGTGATCCTCTTGCACAACTAAGGAGAGAGTTAGAAGCCTTGAAGTTAGAAAAGACCTTGCAAGAGGAAAAAGCTACTTGGCAAGGAAGGGATGAAGCGCTAGCTCTACTACGACAAGAATTGGAGGAGCTTAGAACGCCAAAAGAGGTAAAAACATCGATTTGGTGCACCTTATGTATGAAATTAGGACATTCTTCTCAAGATTGTTCGAAGACGTTGGTGTGTCAATTTTGTGGAAAACCAAGGCATGAAGCAAGGGATTGCTATTTTTTCAAGGGGATGCAAACAAATTGGGCATCACCAAGTGTATCCGTACATCAGACCTTATTACCAACTCCAAGATTTCAAATCCAAAGCATGTATACCACTCCTCAGGTAAACTCCTCTAACGAAAGAAAACCTCCATTTAGAAGACCAGCTCGTCCTATCATGTGCTATAGATGTGGCGAATATGGGCATTTTCAAGGAAAATGCTCCCTCCCAAAAGGGTCTCCACCTTGCAGGTTTTGCTCGGATACAATGGATCATTATTCGAAGGATTGTCCGAAGTAGAAGGCTTCTACAAGCGAATCAGCTCCATCCTACAAAGTCAATGTTGTCTCTGTCAATAAGGGAAAGCAACTAGCAATTCATTGAAGTAAGAGAGAAGAGAGCAACACTCTTAAATATCCAAGTACCCAATTTTCTCTTGTACACTCATGGTGGCACTTATCCGAGAAAGAGGACCCGAATGTGTGTGATGCCCCTGGGCAATTTGGACGAATTCTTTCACCTAAAGAAGTTGACCCATTTTTTAAAAATGGTCAAGTTGAGCAAGTCGACTTAAAAGAGGAGCAAGTGACTAAGAAATTTGACCAATTTTGTAAAAACAACCACGTTCACAAAGTAGAACAATTTTTGGAAAATGGTCAACTTGAAGTTGCCCAAACTTTTAAAAATAGTCTGCTTAAAAAAGGTCAAATTTTTGAAGTCGACTTATTTTCCCAGGATGACTCAATTCAAGAAAATAGAATATTCTGTGAAATCGACTCTTTTGCCCATATTCATGCCACTCCACTAAGTGATCTTGGTCAACTTTTGGAGATGTTTCCCTGCACAATCATGGACCAGAAAAAGAAACCCCAAGCTATGCTCAAGAGTTAGAACCTGATTCACAAGAGAGAGATGAAGGAAATCAAGAACTCAATGCAAGCCCATCCTTCAGATCAAGTCCAGAAGCTAGAGTGGTAGCGTTTCACGAAATGGATCAAGAACAAGGGGTTCAGATAAGAGCCCAGAAAAAGAAAGCAAAAGCAAGGGTTCTCCAAGGAAAAGACTCAGGTATGAAAAATTCTGAAGTTTTGTAGGAAATAGATAAAGTTTTTGAAGAAAGGATGAGGGAACTCCATTCATGTAACAAGCCTTCTCTACCTTTGCCAAGAACACCTTCCAGCAGGTATCATTGTATGATCTATTAAGACTGGATGAAAGGTTTAGAAGTGAAGTTATAGGGATCATAGAGACATTGTCTCCTTCGTCAATGCTTGCAATAAGTGGTGGGCACACTCCAACAAACCTGATGAAAGCTTCAATTTCCAAGAACTTCACAAAAGGTACTAACCAACTCTCTAACCGACTTCAAGAGTCCATGTCTATCATTCACTATATATGGAAAAACTATAAATGGAGTAATAATCGATGGAGGTTCAGTCATAAATCTGATGCCAGATTTTACCCTCAAATCACTTGGACTCCAACTTTCAGGTGAAGCAAAGTTCACAATAACCTTGGCTGATAAGAGTTGAGTTAAACCTCTTGGTATTGTAGAGAAGGTACCGGTAGAGATGGACGGGCTGACATTCTTTCTAGATTTTGTGGTGTTAAATCTATCGCAGGTCAATGGAGGCTTGGGACTTTACTCATAGGGAGGCCATGGCTAAGGCACATCCAAGCCATGCATGATTGGGGAAATGATACTATTTTAGTTAACCTGCCAAGGAAAGTACAGAAACAAGTACACTTAGATCCAAAAGGATCTCATGGAGGTAATGCTCATTCTTTCACTATTAAGAACAACACATTCCTATTGCGGAAGCATATAATGAAATTGAAATAAACAATGACCAAGATCTTTTGGAATGGATGGAAGCCTTTCCATGTTATGGGATATCTATTTGTGAAGGAGACTCTGAACAGGTAGAAACTCTTGGGCTTGGAGAGCCCATCATGGACTTGAGGAGAGGAAAGAAAGGAGTCTCGAAGGATTTGACCCAAGGAAAGGAGAAAAGAGCTGCAATAGACAACTTACCGATACCATCCGACATACCGTGGATGAAAGAGCTTTCACCTTCATGGATGCAAGAAAAGGAATAAAAGATCAACATAGAGGAATCGTCGGCCTATGCACAATGCATTTTTGAAGATCAAAACAAACAATCAGCCATGTCATCTCAACGTGTGAGGCAAGTCAATCTTGGAAATGAGGAACACTCACAACCAATCTTACTAGCAACATGGATTTGGGATCATCCGTCCTTGCTCCATCAGGTAACCACTTTCATGCAAAACTTCAAGGATGTGTTTGCATGGAGTTACCATGACTTAGAAGGAATTCGTGTTCATCTTGGAGAGCATTCTATTCCATTGATTCATGATGCTAAGCCAATAAGAGGAAGGATTTATCGACTTAATCCAAAGTATGCAGAAGCGGTCCAAAAAGAAATAAAAAAGCTAGAGGATGCGAGGAACATTGTCCTAGTGGAGCATTCTGAATGGTTATCGTTGATGGTAATAGTCCAAAAGAAGCAATCCAACAAGATTCGTGTTTGTGTGGATTTTTGGGCTGTCAACAAGGTTACGATTCTCGATGGGTTTCCAACCCCATTTTCAGAACAAGTTTTGGAAGATGTGGCTGGTCATGTTTTTTATACACTTTCATGGATGGATTTAGCAGATACAATCAATTGTTCATCCATCCGAAGGACCAAGCTAAAACTGCATTTGTAACTCCATGGGGTACGTATGTATATACTAAGATGGCTTTTGGATTATGCAATGCTCCTGCCTCTTTCAATCGAGTGGTTTACTCAATCTTCCGATTATTGTTGCCAAAATTCTTGAGAATCTTTATGGATGACTTCTCCACCTTTTTAGGCACTGGATGTTCTACTCTAGAAGAAAACTTCTCTGATCATCTTTGTCAATTGGAACAGGTTTTTAGTGCTTGCAGAGAAGCCAAATTGAAACTCAATCCAAGCAAATGTCACTTTTTGGTGACCGAAGGAACACTCTTGGGTCACATAGTCTCGGCAAAAGGTATGGCTCCTGATCCTGACAAAATCAAAGCAATACTTCATATGCCCAAACCAGTTAATGCAAAAGAAATCCAGAGTTTCTTAGGACATACCGGCTATCACTGCAAGTTCATAAAAATGTATGCTGAGATAACTAGGCCCCTCTTGAGACTCATTAGCAAGACGGTACCCTTTCAGTGGAATCAAGTAGAAGACAATGAATTCAACCTTCTAAAGACCAAACTTGTCAGTGCACCTATTTTAGTAGCACCATATTGGAATGCTACCTTCCACGTTCATGTGGATGCAAGTTCTATAGTGGTAGGAGCCATGCTCACACAACCTAGCAAAGAACACAAACTTGACTGACCCATTTACTATGCTAGCAGAATCTTAACCAAAGCAGAGCACAACTATAGAACTACTAAAAGAGAAGCACTTGCTATTGTTTTCACCCTCAAGAAGTTTGGTCATTATTTGTTGGAAATTCACTTCACAGTCATCGCCAACCATCAAGCAATCAAATATTTGCTAAACAAGCCGAACATCTATGGAAGAGTGTGGAGGTGGCTACTCTTATTCCAAGAATTTCAACTTTGAACTAGTTCAACGACCTCAAAAGCACCATGTAATGGTAGATCATCTTTCAAGGATTAAAGGAAATCCGGAACTAGTTACGGGCATAGAAGACAACCTCCCCGATCAATCTTTATTTCAAGTAAGCACTTACCCTACTTGGTACTAGGACGTCCATTATTTGTTAACTATGGGTACCTACCCACCTAACCTCACACCACTCGAACGAAGAAGATTGCTCCTAAAAAGTAAGAATTTTTCAATCATTCAAAATACTCTTTTTCGAGTGGGATATGATGGAATCTATAGGAGATGCGTCCTACCACATGAAGTACAACAAATACTAGAAGAAGCCCATGGAGGAACAGATGCATGCCATTATCCAGGTCACATAACAACACATCAGATTTTACATGGAGGATTATGGTGGCCTTATCGTTTTTGAGATGCAACAGAATATGCAAAGACATGCGACACTTGCCAGCCTTGTGCACCAAAACCAAGTAAGCTCAACAACCAACCCTTGCAAATTTCTTTATCATGGAGACCATTTGAAAAATGGGGATTATATTTTTTGGGACCAATCTATCCCATCACTTCTTCTTGTTGGTAGCCACTGATTACGCCACCAAATGGGCAGAAGTTCTGGCAAGTTTCACTTCTCATACGGTAGCCTCTTTCTTGTATGAAAATATTTTCTGCAGGTATGGCTATCTAGTTGAAGTTACAAGTGACCAAGGATCTCATTTTATCAACAAAGCTCTAACTGAAATATTTATGAAGTACAAAATTTTCCACAAAAAATCATGTGCATATTACCCACGAGCCAATAGTCAAGCGAAAAGCACCAATAAGGTACTCATCTTGCTCTTGAGGAAAATGTGCTATCTCCATCCCTTGACATAGGGCACTACCTACCTAGGTGTGGTATGGGCATACAGGACGGCATTCAAGGTAACCACGAAACATACTCCCTTTCAGTTGGTATATGGTCTTGAAGCAATAGATCCATTAGAATTTCTAAAAGGATCAATCACAATGGGACATCCAAGGATTGGTAATTTGCAAGTCATGAGTAACATCATATGAATAGATTACATCAACTGGAGGAACAGAGAACAATAGCAAATTTCAACTCTCGAGAAAGACCAGATGAAGCGAAAAGCATGGCACGACATGAATCTGTGGAAGACAGAGATCAAAGAAGGATCGTTGGTCCTACTAAATCAACCAAGCTTGTACAACAAGAAAGAAAAGAATGTATCCACCGGATGGACAAGTCCTTACAAGGTAACAGAGATCAGATCCTTCCCCAAGGGACCCAAATTCCTTTGGTGAACTGTTCACGTCTCAAACCCTATCAAGAATCAAAATGAGATATGAATCACTACTATAGGAACAATGTACATACCATGTCCCTTAGCTCTATTAGACTTACTATAGTTCCCATCAATACAACCCATCATCTCTATCCACTAGCATAAGTCTTTTTTGACATTGTGTTAGAGTCCATTTTTTTTGGGTATGAGGTCGATTTTTTTAGTGAATAGGTCGATTGTTTGTGGAAAGGTCGATTTTTTTTTCCAAAAATAAAAAAAAAAGTCGATTTTCTTTGGATAGGTTGAATTGTTTTTTCCAAAAAGTCGATTTGTTTTTAGTGGAAAAAGTCATTTTTTTTGTAGTTATTGGGTCGATTTTTTTTTAGAAGCAAAAAGGTCGATTTTTTTAAAAAAGGGAGTCAATTTGTTTTAGTGTTTAAGTCGATCATGATATGTAAGAAAAGTCAAATTTTTTTCCCAGGTCGATTTTTTAAGGGGTCGATAATTTTTTTTGTATTTTTTACACATGCTCATGCCATGTCGTTACAAAGAATTACAAATGAAGATTATCAATTGTGTAATGAAATCAATAAGATGACTAAAGAAAAAGGGTACGAGGTAAGAAAATAATAAAGTGAATTAAAGAAAAAGAGGGAAGATCGAAAAAGGGAAGATACAAGTGATTATAAGGCCAAATCGAAACCACTAGTCACTTTTGCACTCTCTCCATTAGCAAACCTTTTTATTGGTGGTTGATTCTCCAAGTTCTTAATCTGCTTCTCACTATGAGTTTCATATTGATTTATCAATATGTTCCATACTTCACAAATCTTGGTAGTATGTTGAATTAGAGTCAGAACACTATCAGTAGTACTTGCTACTAGAGCATAGAGTGCAGCTTTGTTTCTACCTTTCCAAGCACATAGAAGATAAGTGTTAATGGGAATCATTCAACCAAGATTATTTTGAGGAGGTGTTTCTTCGGCTCATGATCAATCCCAAGAGAACTCTCCCAAATCTCATATGAATTAAGGATAAAAGTGATTGTAAAATTCCAAAGGGCATAATTTTGTACCATTATCTTACCTTTTGTGAAGGTTGGTGGTTGTATTTGCAACTTTGGGATGACCAACATTATTGGTGCTATTGCTTGTGCTCCACCTACTCCTCTTGAGGAGCCACCTTAATTCCAAGCCATATATGGTGATGCGCTGCTTGAAATCTTCGCTCTTTTGTCTTTGAACCTTGTGCAACCTTTATGTTTCTACTTTTGTAGCACTCAGAGCCTCTTGAGCTTTGATACCATGTAAGAAATAATAGCATAGTGGAAGAGACTAGTAGACATAGTTGGGAAAAAATACAAACAAAGAGAGACACTGACTAAGAGATAGAGAACTCAAATTATTATATTGCCAAGAGTAATGCAGCTAAAAAGGTGGTGTTATCCACTTGTGCATTCCCAATATTGGAGCTTGGATGGTCATCTAGACAAAGTCTAGATGAAGGGCTTGCTAGTGCATAATGCTATGGAAAGCTACACATGGGACACGTTTCTATATATTTTACAATGGTAGTCGATATATATAAAAGTAGTTGGGATAGAAAATAGTTCGCAAAATTTAGAATGTTACATTATCTCCACAACTAGAAGTTGTATCATTTTGGCCCAATGGGCAAGGGGGGTTAGGCTCTCTAGAACTTGTAGAAGGTGGCAAGCCCCCCCCCCCCCACCCCTCTTTCCACTCCCCCATAAAGGTTCTATGGAGAAATCACACGACACCATAAGGCCTTTCTATTTTTGTTGAAGAGAAACTAGGCCTCGAAGTTTATGCCTTACCTAACCTAATGGCTAGGCCCCCAAAGATTATCTATTACCATCAATGGTCACACATAGACCTCATCTAATTTTGAAGTTAAGGTTTCACAAATGTTGGGGCTCTCACAGTGGCTTCTCCTCATAATGGGGGCCTCAAAATTTTTGGCACCATGTAGATCGATCTCAAATGCTCTCTTTACCTTTTAAAGATCACTATCCTCAATACTCAATGAGGGAAATCGCTTGTGATTTAGAGCTTCAAATTGTGAAAAAAAGTCCATTAGATATCCTCTCCCGTCTACCAAAACTCATTGAGGACATAGTTCCTCAACTATTCATTTTTCTTATCAACTACCATATTTCTTAAATAAAACCTTATATTAAATGACACTCCTTACCAATATATATTTTAAGTTTATTGACATCAAAAAGTGGCTAGAATCTATAATGTTGAGGAATCGCTAGTTTGTATGAAACATTGCTAGGCATGTTAACTATTTTACAGGGTTCACAAAACCTTGATAAAAGCTTGGTGCACTTCTTGTAGATAATGAAGTAGATCTTGGTAGCTCTAGCAGAAAGACTATATTTCCTTTGTGAAAGATTCCAATATATTTCTTCTTGTTAGCATAGTCTTTAGCCTTGTCAACTGCATCCTTCATCTTGATTTTAACAATCTCTTTGATTTTAACAATATCTTAGTTTGCTTGGAGATTTGCTAAAAAGTCAAAGCACTAGGACATTTGTTTGGCATTCCTACGATATTCAAAGCAGTGGGATTAATGCCATAATTCATCCCAAATGGAGAAATCTCAATCACATTATGAGGTCTAATATTATACGAAAATTCTACTAATACCAAATAACTATCCCAATCTATTTGCTTCTTAGGAACATATCTTGAACATCTCTTGAACCAATTCCTACGATATTAAGAGTAGTGGGATTAATGCCAAAATTCATCCCAAATGGAGAAATCTCAATCACCTTATGAGGTCTAATATTATACGAAAATTCTATTAATACCAAATAATTATCCCAATCTATTTGCTTCTTAGGAACATATCCCTTGAACTTTCGCTTTGTTAGTTTCAAACTCAAGGCGAGTGAGGAAGTTTCTTTTTTAAGCAAGCTTTAATGAAGAACATAGGAATATTATAAGAAAGTTAGAGAGCATTACAAAGAAGGTTTCCAAAATTTTATACCCTTCATGGGGACCCATTTGTTTTTCAACTTGCATTTTCTACAATGAACACCGTTTGGTGTCTAATGGGACTTCATACTAGGTATTTCTCAATCCACCATTGTTTGGGAGCCTTATCAAAGTTGAATGCACATCTTTTCTTCCAAATATTTGAAAGTGCTTCAGCTCTAATGTCTTTCAATAGAGAAGATGAGTAACCCATCAATTCACCAAGGAGAGACTGCTTCAAATTAACTCGATGATATAACATCAACATCTTACCAGGGCCTTGTAGGCTCTAGATGATTTTAGGAAATGAAAAAAAGAGGTGACCATGTTGTCCTTTCCACTAGATAATTGCTTATACCATTTAAGGGGGGGGGGGGGGCTATACATTTTATTCTCTTTGACATTAGCCCATATCCCCTTGTTGAGGATATACTGCATCAAGACAATTTTCATGTTTTTGGCAAGTTGGTTCCATAGGTCTTAGAATTTGAATTCCCATATAATCCAACACCAATTTGAACATCATTTTTTGTTTAGAACTTGATGAAAGCCCTTTTTTTCTTTTCATTCTCGGTGTATCTTCTGTTGTGAGTCATTCCAAGTGTTTATTTGTGTCCTAAAACATACGAATGATCATAGTCATCTTGACAATTGGGATCGATGTCCTAAAAATTTGATATATTGTCTTCGATATTTATTTCATAGGTGATTCCACTAATGAAAGCCTTTATTCCAAATCTTCTTATACTTCTAGAGGTACCCTTCCACTCATGATTCCAACAATTAGAAACCAAATAGAGTCTCATTTTCTGATAGCTCGGCCCACTTCCATTCATCACTAATGAAACAAAGGGCTTCACCTTGCTCCGCCCTTTCCACAAAGATGGCACAAATATTTAAACACTTCGAGGAAACTGAGAAAGGATAGAAAAAGAAATAGATGCAATCCACCAACTAATTGACTAACAATTTCATATCTAAAATACCCAATCCACGAACATCCTTTAAGCTAGAGAAAAATCTTTATTTGATTCTACAGACTACTCTCCTATTGGGATCCATCATTCAAAGGAAATCTTTATAGATTCTTTCTACCTTCTGCCAAGCCATATTTAGTTGCTGACCCTTCTAGTAACAAGGTTTTTTTTTCAAGCATGGAAAGCACCCCATTTGACCTCTGGTCCATTGAAACTCCAAAGGCCATCGAGATGCCTAGTAGATGAAAGACTTAGCCATACGAAATTTTGTGATATTCTTGAGATCATACAAGCCATAAGTAGAAAAAAGCATGACTTAAACATAGTTTTTGAATGGTTGATACTAGGTCCCGAGGCCACACAAAGAGAATATAAAGGTAATGCCAAATTGCAAGATACATCCATAGTCATTTTGAAGAAACGCATTGATGTTGTCAAGAAGGGTCCTAGGATAATGTAAATCGTGCTCAAAGAGAGAGAGAGAGAGAGAGAGAGAGAGAGAGAGAGAGAGAGAGAGAGAGAGAGAGAGAGAGAGAGAGAGAGAACCCTATATTCCCAAATTGCACTTTATTATGCACATATCTATTTTTGTTAGTCACAATCACAAAAATAAATGGGGATAGTGGGTATCCTCATCTAATGGAGAACTTAAGATGGATTACTTAGGAAAGCTAGCCGATTACGTCAATCCTAGAATATGCATTTCGAAGGAGCACGGAAACCATATTTATAAACTTAGGACCAACATAGAGATCCTTGAGGGATTGAAGAATACAATCCCATGCATCAAACCAAGTATCTTTTTTATTCTTACTAAAGGAAATAACATTATTAGGTGGCGACTTGATGCAACAATTTTCATGTTCTAGGAGAGGGAGTGAAACACCAAGTTATGGATGGTTCATTGTAAAATGTATGCTCTATGAAGCCTAACTCTACATAGATTGGAGCTAGATTTAATTTTTAAACAAGAGAAGCCCAAAGAGTCCTAAGACTCAACCTAATCGTGATGAAGTTATAACTGATCCCAAAAATTCTTCTCCCACCCTTCAATAGCATGTTCCCTCTACTCCCATATTTCAAAAAGATCCTCACTCATGTCAAAATCCCCACAAAAGATAACGCCCATGAGTGAGAATCCATTGGCAATCAAGTATCAATTCTCTCAAGATCTCTATTCAACATGTAAACCTAGACGATGGTAGAAGGATGGAAATGCCCAAAAGAACTTGTAATCCATCTATATTGTGGATCCTTCAAGGACCCAATGGCAGAGGAAGACCATAATGTCAAGAGAAAGGAGGTAAAGAAGAGAGCTCTCACACACTCTCACATACTCCCACATAGAAAGAGAGGAGCACATGAAGATCGAGGCAAGGAAGAATGATCTTCTTCTACTTCTTCTATTACATAAAGAGGTTATAGAAGAATAAACTAATTTAGAAACCAATACAATATATAAAGAACAATACATAAATAAAACCCTGATTTCTAGGAATGAGTAAGTTCCGTAGAAACAAATGTGCCATCCCTAACATATATCACCATAACCACTATACATGCCAGAGAGATGAAGAAGTCATACATGTCATCCTAAACCATCACATGTTGAACTTGATATCTCAACACTTCTCCTCAATCTCAGAGTCATGTTGTGTAATCAAAGCATCTTTTGAAACTTGTTTAGCTTTTGTGCTTCAAGTGCTTCAATGAAACTCTCAGGAACGTGTGCATCTATCATCACATAAACAAGATCAATATCACCCTACTAATATCTTTTCGCTAATGAAGTGATAATGTACCGCAATAGTCTTTGTTCTAGTGTGAAAACTAGGATTTTGTTCTAACTATATGTTGCTATGATTATCACTATAAATGGAGATTGGGTTGTGTGCTATCACAAGAGCTTCTAAATGTGGGTTCCTTATAACTTGCATAAATTGACTTTGAATTCTTGTAGTGCAGCTTAGATGAGGCCTCATAAATGTGTAGATGTATCAAACCTCCCAGAATTTTCTTGTACATAGTATCATTTACCAATACTTCACCTAATGTAGTATCCAACTTCAAATTTGGATTATATGGCATAGAAATGGGGTTATGATCAGTCATACTATACTTTTGTAGCATACTCAAGGGATATTGCCTTTGGAGATAGCAATATAACTATTTTTGTACGTATAAACTCAATGCACAAAAATTACTGCAACACACCAAGATCTTTCATGTCACATTCCTTCATAAGATGTTGCTTTAACTCTCTTGTGCTTTCTTAATTATCACCAATTAAAATTAAGACATCAACATAAATAGCCACAATTGTGATGCTATCATGACCTTTACCTACAAATAATGAGTGATCTACATCACTCATAGAAAATCCAACGGAGGTTAAATAATCTGCAATCCTTGCATCCCAAGCATGAGGGGCTTGTTTAATCCCATGCAAAGATTTTTTTCAACTTGAAAACATATTTTGAATGCTTTGAATCCTCATATCCTTGTGGCTGGTCCATGTATACTTCTTCCTACAATCCACCCTTTAAGAAGTCATTCTTCACATTCATCTGATGAAAAAATCAATCCTTTTATTGTAGCCAATGCAATAAGTGCTCTAAGGCTGGCCATTTTAGTTACAAGCCTGAAAATTTCCTCATAGTCAATTCCATGTTTTTTTGCATATCCTTTTTCTATGAGTTGTGTTTTATACGTACTTATGCTAGCATTATGCTTTACCTAATTGTAAAACCACTTGCAAGCTATATGATTTTTTCCTTGCAGCAATGGAGCTAGCTTCCATGTTTCATTTCCATAAAGTGTAGAGATATCGTCATCTATAGATTTCTCCCAATCTGTATTTCGAATTGAATCTTAGAAAAAAGAAGGTTCAACATCTTGTATTACCTTGGTCATGTAGGCACAATGACAAGCCATGTGGCTATCATATGTTAATCGATGCAATGAATCCTGCATCATCCCAAATCTTCTTGGTCTTGGGTTACTTCTTCTTGTTGTATCTTTTGCATATGCCTTTCTTACTCCTGGAGTCTTCATAGAGGGCAACCCAAGTTTTGCATCAAGGCTTCTTTTTCAAGTGCTTGATTCTCCATCAATGTCTTCAAAACTTATCGATGTTTCATTACTAGCAAAAACATTTTCTTTACCTTTCTTGGATATAGTGGATGAATTTGCTGGAATACAATTTCCACACAATCTTCCAATCCATGGGTTTAAGGTGGAACTATTGCTAGGTGCCATATAAAGTCCACAAAACAAGAAAGTTTTAACTTGAGTTTTGAACATTTCCTTTGTCATTTGAGTCAAGATGAAGTCCTTCTTTGGCATTAGGATAGGATAGTGACATTTCATTTAACATCACATGTCTGATTACCTTCGTCTCTCATGTGAGTGGGTTGTAGCATTTATATCTTTTTTCTCAAGAGAATACCCAATGAAGATACAATTTCTTGGTTTTGGATCATGTCTTGTCCTACAGACATCTAGAACATGTACCTATGCAATATATTTGGATACATTCATTTGTAATAAATTTGGCTTTTTATATTTAAACTCTATGTGAAATGTAAGTTGATGTACAACAGTAACAAGATTTGTATTCGTGATGTATACAATAATGTGCACAACGTATGCCTGACAATAATTAGGCATATTTTTTTGAGGCATCAAGGCTCATGCTATTTCAAAAAAATATATATATTTGCAGTCAGCAACATCATTCTCTTGTGGTGTGTACTTGGATGAAAATTGCTTTTGAACTCCATGAATTTTTAGAAAATTTCTAAATTCATTCGATATGTATTCAACTCTTCCATCATATCTTAATATATGAGTTTACTTCCTTATTTTCTTTTCCACCATAGCCTTGAAATTTTGAGAGTGAGTAAACACCACACTTTGCTCCTTTATGAAGTAGATCCATAATTTTTTTGTATGTTCATCAATCAAATTGAGATAAAAGTTGCAACCTCCCATAGATGTGGTCTTTGCAAGACCCCAATCATTTGTACGCACTATCTCTAGCACATTCTCACTAACATGCTTTTCATGGAAAAAATAATGCCCTGGATTGTTACCAAATCGACATGCTTCACATACCTTCTACATCTTTGCATCCTTGAATTTTTTATTTTAATATAAAGGAAGTTCGGCATTAGCCTACTCTCCCGGACTTGAATTAAATAAAGAAAAGTACAAGAGAAAGGGACTAGTGCCCATGGGACCCCCCAAATCCCACAAAGCAGGGGAAGCTTTTACAGAGCTTAGATGGCATTACAAAGAAGGTTAATCACCCTCTCATCACCCTCATGTGGGGCCCACTTGGGTTTAAGCTTGTTATTGATCAAAAGGAGCACTTGATGATGCCTGAAGGGGGGGGGGGATTTCTTACAGTTAACGATCCTTTTGCCAAGGAGGAACAATGATTTCTCAATTGACCACTCTTCAGCCGATCGCTTCTCCCAGCAGGGCTTGCTTCCAACTGAGATGTTTCTGAAGTCCAAGTTTCTTTCCAACTATCTGCCAGAGTCTGTTGGAATTGGGGCAGGTGAAGAAGATGTGTGGAACATCTTCGATAGACCGGTAGCAGCGTTTGCACCAGGGAGGAGTCCCACAAAATTTGCTAGCCTTAAGGTTGGTCCACATTCCATGATGAAGAATTTGCGATAAGAGGACATACTTTTTGATTTCTATGAGGGGGTGCCAGATAGCCATAAACCTCATGTCTCACCGAAGCCGCGTCCATGACAGTCACCACTTCTTGTTGAGGTTAACCTGATAGTCAATCGTTTCTTTGATGTTCGGGATTTTTGATAGGCTATTCCCATTGTGCCATTTGAGACCAAGCAAGCTCGACGTGTCGTGTCCCATGAGAAGGCGAACTTTGTGGCGGTCCCAAGCGAGACATCTACTTTGCAAAGTGTTCCATTCTTCATACGAAATGTTGACGCCAGGGTCAATATCCTCATAGTTGATCCATCGGTTGGTGTCTTGTTTCCAGAGATGCTTCCATTTTTTGAAGCCTTTGTTCCATAACTTCTTGGCATTTTGAATGTTCCAAGAATCCAAACTTCGGATGCCATGGATCGGAAACTAGATTGAGTCGTTTTGTCTGATACCGGCAGCCCACTTCCAGTCTTCACTTATTCTTGTATAGCTTTTGACTTTATTCCAACTCTTCCATAAGGAGCACACGAGATTAGAGCCTTTCGGGAAAACGGGGATCGGGGAAAAAAGCAAGGTCAAGATATCATGATTCTTCCAATTTGGGAAACCCATGAGAGCCAACTCATTCTTGTTTCTGAAGATCAACTTGGCCCACGAGGCCTCCCCATTGCACCAAGCCTTAATCATCCATTTGGCCGCCACTTTGTTAGCCATGCACCCAATGTCTTGGATACCAAGGCCCCCATTGTCTCTATGGCTAGTGCAGATGAACCACTTGGTTTTAGGCACCCCCCTCCTATTGTGGTCACCCGTCCAAAGGAAGTTTCTACAAATACTATCCAGCTTGGACGGATCTTGCTCTTTCGGTCTCCAACAAGAAAGGAAATAAATGGTAGAGGATAAGAGGAACGTGTTGATAACCATAGCACGACCAGCGAGATTGATTTGCATACCTCTCCAATAGTTAAGCTTGTTTTCAAGTTTGGCTAGCACCCAGTTCCACCGCTGTTCCATAGAGACACCAAACCCCAAGGGAATCCCAAGAAGCTGAAAAATTTGGCCCTCCGGAATGATTTGACATCCATGATCGATGCGAAGGTCGGGTTGTGACCCAACAATAGCTCTAAAGGCGGTCTTAGAGTGGTTAATTGTGGATCCAGAGGCTTCACAAAAAGTATCTAGACACCTCCAGAACGTCTCCAGGCTGGTACTATCATTGTGAACAAACGCATTCATCTCATCGGCAAAAAGTCTCATGGTGATCTGGTCGTGGTCATGAGGCAACTGGAGACCTTTGATATTACCAACTTGCACCTGATGCTCCACCAACTTGCTAAGCCCTTCCGTTGCAATGGCAAAGAGAAGGGGAGCCAATGGGCACCCTTGTCTGATAGATCTTCTAAGTTTGATCACCTTCAAAAGTTTGCCATTAATGTTAATTTGGGTTCGTCCATTGAAAAGATCCTTTCATTGCATTAAATTCAGGCTTTTTAAACTTGCAAGTCCCATTTTCTTGTTCCAAATCTCTATGCAAGCAACAATACCTGCACCTTTGGCAAACATGGTTGCATTCGTTTCAAGATTTTTTACATTCAAAGTGAACATCCTACCCACTTTGTTCCCTTTGGCGACCAAACTTCCATTTTGTTCGTAGTCTTCTACATATAGACCATCAACATTTAGCTTGATTTGTAATCCTTTTTCAACCATTTTTCCATAAAAAACTAGGTTCTTTGTTATATTGTGAACATGTAGCAGCAAGATGTTTTAGCCTCTTATCAAGGATGGATAGTGCTATGTTTCTTGTATAGTTGAATGGATGTGATGTATCATCACCTATTTCAAGGAATCCAAGAACTAGCAATTTTTTCAAACTACTAAACCATTTGCATTGTAAGCCACATGATTTGAAGAACCCCAATCAACTTACCAAACATTAACTTTGAAACATTAGTAGACCTTGTATTCATCATGTGATGTTGGAACATGAACAAATTCTCCAAATTATCTACACTTTGTGGATGCATAGTTGTTTTCTTGTTTTTTTATTATTTTGATTCTTCAATTTCCACTCAAATTCAATGTGACCAAGTTTATTACAATTCCACCATGCCTTACTATAATTACGTGAATCATTTTTGGAAATGTCTATGGCCTATTTGGCTCCCCCTACCTCGAAACTATCCTATACCTACTACATTATTATGTTGTTGACATTGGTTCAAGTTATTATTTCCTCTTCCACTTCCTTCGCCTATTCCTCTATCAAAGTAGAATACATGCTCAAAACCAACTTTTCCTTGGGATTTTGAACCTTCAACAAGGTTCGCTTCTTTAATTATCAACATAGATACAAGATAAAAAAAATTTAGAATATTCTCTATAGTATGAATAGAAGATCTAAACTACTCATATGTAGCTCCTAAACAATAAAGTCACACTTCAACCTTGTCATCATCATCTACATTGATGCCAATAAATACCAATGACTCACATTTGCTTTTTATTTTTAAGTTATAGCTACTTGCTGACATGCTCTTTAACTCCACCATATGGAGCTCATTTTTTAGTTGCAATTTTTGTGCCTTTGTATTGGTCTCATACAATATGACCAAAATTTTCAAAGCCTCTTTCATAGTTTTGGGATCTTTTATGTGCCCAATCATGATTTTTTGTATGCTAGGCAAGAGAGCATACATTACCTTACATGCTTCTTGATTCCACTCTTCATATGCTCTCAATTGGTTGCAAACTAATTACTCTCTAGTAATTATGAAGGGTTTTCATTGTCTTTATTGATGTAATTGCAATAGCCTTTGCTCATAAAGAAATTCATCATTTGGAATCTCCAAGCATGAAAGTTGTTCTTATCCAACTTATCACTCATAAGTTGATTCATTCCATCAACATCTATGTACGAATTTACATTACTTCAAAAACTCTAGAAGTAGTTTCTCTACTTGAACAGTATCTCATTGTGACTTGACACTTTGATCCTAGAAAAACATAGTTTTCATGTATCAATAGTACATGGAATCGCTTGAAAATATCAAACTCAAATATTTGGGAGGTGTTGAGCAGAAGGAAAGTTATAGTTTTGCAAACTGAGCTGTTTTTCTTGTGGGCCCCCCTTTTCATGCCTTATATATTCAAACAAAATTTCATAACAATTCGATACCATTTGTGAAGCACATGTTCTCCATGCCTTCTCATGTACTCTTCATTAACATCCTTCTCCACGAGCTCTCTACGACCACACTAGGAGTTATACCATTCCATGAAAATAGACATAAGGAAGAGATCTCTCACACACTCTCACACACAAAAAGTGGAGCACACATAGCTTGATGCGATGAATAATGATCTTTTTCTACCTCACATAAGTGATTGGCCTTCTAGTTTCCTTCAAGCTTAATGTCCCTAAAATCAATGATGTGCTCTATATTATCTTATTAAGTTGGTTAATTAACGAGAGAGAGAGAGAAAGAGAAAGAGAAAGAGAGACGCATGACCTTTTACTTGTCTATTGCACTTTTTCTACTTCCACCGTCACCGCTTCCATCACAATTGACGTGATGCTACTGTTTTGTGCAATGATACGCACCACTGTTAACTGTTCATCTTCATCTTGCTAAGGCTAATCTCCTGAAAGCTTCGTTGTCTCTACAATTTTCCGTCTGCATCCTTTGCCTCAGAACCTCGGCATCTTCTCTTCGTCCTTTGTATAGGCACCATGTCCTATGAAGTATGTTTTATGGAGTCTTATGACAGCTATGGGACTATCGTATGGTAGAATCCTGTCCAATGAAATCTTCTACAAATTATGGATTATAAACATATTTCTTTGGTGCAATTATAGATGTTATGATGGGATGTCGAGGGTCCCTACTTGAAGGCGATAGGAGTTCCATATTAGTACAAAGTAGATCTAAATACAAGATATAATTGCACGTCAAAAATCTAGTACTATGGTGGGTATCCTAGATATGCCTCATAGGGTGGAAATCCTAGATATGCCTCCAAAAGTGCGTTCCTTGAGAGAGAGAGAGAGGACTAATTTTGATTGCCTCGACATGACACGGGTCTATGTCTATCACCCTATTGTGTCATAGAGGAGGCGATAAAAATAAATGTATCTAAGACATAAATATGCATATGAACGTAGATAAATATATGTTTTGGAGATGTATAGCCACCATGTCCTCTTTCTTTTTGGTCCCCGCACATACCAACATCTTCTTACAAAGCCTTTTGTCTCTGCATAGAATAACTATGCATAAAAAATCTATGTCACTGAAGGACACCACTAAAGTTTAGCCATAGAATGCTTCGAATGTCTTGTTTTCTTTACATGAGCTCATGAACACCTTCTTGCAAAACAGACGAGGAGGCTCGACTTGCAATAGAATACCTTATTCTCCGCTTTCGCTCTTTCAATGTTGTCTGGATCATTGTTCGTATATTTTTCGTGGTAGGTATCGTCCCCACACGTACCCAAGCAAGGAAACCCATCTTGACTTTCGATCTGTTCCTATTGCAAATTATAATGTTGTCCCTCACTCATGTACAGTGCACACAGAGAGGTTCTGACTTGATAGTAACATAGTGCAGGACATGGGACAATGCAAGTTGGCGAGTTCAATCAAGGAGACAGGGAGAATAGATTTTCGCGCAGTGCTCTCTCTCTCTTTCTCTCTCTTACACACACACATACGTACATACACACACAATCATGCGAGGGAGACTGGATGCTGCTATGGCCAACCAAGACGTTGTACTCAGTTACACCCTCTGATGGTAACATGTGTATTTGACAACGACATTGCATGTGTATGTCTAGAGCCCACAACGTTCCCTTCATCGCTCTGATCAATACCCATGATTTCCTCTCTCTCTCTCTCTCTCCCCCCGTGGACGCAATGTCCGCGTCTCGTAATTGCCATGGATGAAAGTGGTCACTTTCTTCTTCGTCCGCCTCTCTCCATAGCATGCCCACATGTCACGATGCATGCGGCACGAGGCCTGTTTGAATGCTCTGTCTTCCTCTTTCTATCTATCTCTATCGCCTCATAGCGCATAGATTTATTACACATCTAATGTCTCTCTCCCTCTCTCTCTCTCTTATGATGACGTCTGAGCACTAGATGGCGAAGTCTCTCTCTCTCTCTGCCCCTTTGAAGCGTAGTTTAACCTTAGCACAGAGCGATCCTCTGCCTTCCGATATTCGGTGACATCTGTAAAGGTGCAGCTGGATTCGAAGGGGTCGATCCAATCCTCTTTCCTGTTTTGCGTGCGTACACGAAGGAGGCTTCCGTTGTTTCAAATCATCAAATTATCTCTTCCTGTATCTGCGCACAATTCATGAATCATTCCAGCATTTCGCACTCGCCTCTCCCCAGCCAGCGTGGAAAAGCGTCAACTTGTTCTTAATGGCTTTTTCCGCGGACAGAGACACATATACACACACAAAAACAGACACAGACACACACACACAGACACACATATATATATATATATAGTTCAGTAAAACGATTCACATATTTACATGTGTCTATTCATATGCTTCCTCCAAAAATGTGCCTTAACACATGTTTTATGTCCCTTCGTTTGGTGTATCACCAAACTAATGGAAAATCTAAGCTTCATTGATATTCAGTTGTGAGATGACCACTTTTGTAGTCACCCTAATGGTGAAGATTCAGCATATAAGCTTTGGTGTCTAACGGTTTTTGCTTCCGACAACTATAAAAGTGATCATTCGTTTTTATTGAAGTTTTAATGTTTGAAATCTTTCACCCTTTTCGGGCTTCCTAATGTCTTACAAGTGGAACTTGATCTTTCGACCAAATGTCACAAAATCAAATGCATTGATGGCGAAATGAACGTAATCCAAAGTTAAACATTTCAAGTGAAGATAATGTAAAAATTAAAATTTCACATGGAAACTTTAACGGCCCGTCCTTATATTTTCTCCCGAATTGGAAATACAGAACTGGTTGCTTTACCCACCAAGTCAAAACTTTCAACATCAAGATAGCACTTATACTTGCCTACATGTATAATATTTCCACATGTCGGATGACCACAATTTGTAGATAAGTTATCATATACTCAATTGTACTTTTGACGGTGAAGGCCAAGCTAGAAGAACATCAAGCGAAGGAGAGAGTAGTGACAAGAGAAGAGGGATCACACGAGAAAATTCCCAAAGTTCAAATATGATATAAACATTCAATTCTTTGTAAAACTCTGATTTTTATGAGTACTTCATTATATAAAAATCCTCATTTTTGTAAATAGATGCTCGATTTTGTGCAAACGGAGGATTGCTTCAGATTGAGGAGCTAAGGTAGAATCCACATTTTGAATTACCAATGTTTGGATCTCGTTTGAACCTTCAAATGAGTATTAGAATCTAATTTTTAACTATGCGTGACATTAGGTTCAAAACTGGCCAAAACTCATGTAAACACTATAAAAAGAGACAGAGAGCTCATTTGAGAGGTTGGATTCTTGGTTAGAATTTTCAACAAGAGAGTTTCTACGAGACATTTTACTTTTGTGAAGTAATAGACATCTTCATTGTTCCATCTTTTCTATTCTTCCTTGTGTTTGTGTGTGTTTGTATGTGTGCATGCATTTTGTGTGCTATTCACCTTCACATATATGCACATCACTCACTCATTCATATCACCCTCACATCTCCATGGATTGACATTTAGGAGATGGATCTTCATTGAGGTTGATACTCATTATTGTTCTATGAGTGACAACAAAGTTTGGCTTCATTGCAGCGAGCACTACTCGAGGGTGAATGTGTGATGGTAACATAGTAGAAGGGAGATGTTGAAGTGTAGATAATTAGCTTTTGTAAGATTTTTTCTCATTTTTTAAATTATTTTCATCTCCATTTTAAAGTTCATGAACTCCATTCATCCCCCTGAACTATCTGCATTTTTGCTTAATTTTTAGCTTCTTAACCATATGCCCACCTTCGCTTGAATTTTCCTCATTTGCTTGTCTTTTTCTCTATGTGTGTGTGTGAGAGAGAGAGAGAGAGAGAGAGAGAGAGAGAGAGAGAGACAAAGAGAAAGAGAATTCTTTTTTTTTGCATGTTTTCGATTGTTTCTATGCAAATTGAATTCCCTCATCAGCTCCAACAACTTACATAAGAAGGATCAAAGAATACACAAGTCCCAAGGCACCTTTTCTATCCAAATAGAATGAAAAGTGTGAATTCGAGGAAATGCACCTACATAGTATGATAGAACTCCTCAACACCATCCTAGAGGTAGATATCAAATTGCAAGATTCTGAGCTTTTGGCCCTATGATGATAGCCCAAAAACATGATAGACATGCTCTATCTTGGAAGAACCCCATCTTCATGACAAACCAATCCTGTGATAGACCCTATCCATCATAATAAACCCATTTATAACAATAGACCTCGTCTATGATAGACGAACACCTTGATAGAGACCATCTATTGATGTAGACCCTACATATTGTGATAAGGGCACTCTATCACAAAAATGTGACTTGATGGAGCACCCATCTATCTTGATAGATCACCCTCTATCATGATAGACCACCCTCTATCATGATAGACCACCTTATCATGAAAAAGTACCCCCTTGATAGACCCCATCTATCACAATACACCTCTCTATCATGAAAAACTAGCCTCATGATAGAACTACTCTATGGCAATAGAACCCTCTCTATAATGACAAATTTGCCTCATTATAGACACACTCTATCATGGTAGACCCTCTTCTATCACATCAAACCAAATCCAATAGACTACTCAATTGGGAGAAATCCCATCTATTGTGATAGAGCACTCTATTGTGACATCCCCCACCCTCCCCCCTTGTTGATATACCTACCTATTGCAACACATAGACATATAGAAATTTTTCTTTTTACTAATGAAAATCATATTTTTTGGTTAAAAGTACTGCTTTTCTAGTGATTTTTTAGGATCTTTCTCATAGTGTAGTGCTCGAGTCTTATAGCAAGCTTGGGATGACATCTTGAGTGTGGGAGCAATAATAAGATCATGTGATATAAGGTTAGAAAAGACTAAACCCCCTTGGTCAATTTTTAGCCTAGCCTAGGTGTTGGAACATCAAGCTTACACTATGCTTGAGGTGGATTTGATCTACATCAAACACTATCGTTGGGATTATGGCAAAAACCATTGGAGAGTTCTTTTACCTATGCTCATTTATTGTTTTTTTTCTTTGAGAGATCTTTGATGGTTCATTTACCATTGTAAAAGCCTTGAGCTTTACACATGTAAAAGTATAAAGAGAGAGCCCAAATTCCATGAATTTATGGTGGTTGAATTGCATTCAATCAAGCAATACATCACCTAAAAGTAGATCAAACTAGATCTTCACTTTTTCTAGATTGTCGGACAGCACATTGATTTCCTCCAACAACCATTCACACCTTCATTTGAATTCAAAAACCACTTGTAAAAGTTGTGTAACACTCCTAGAGCCTATATAAAGGCTTCAAATCACTTTTACAATACATTGAAGCAATATACATACACTTGTGACCATCATTATCTTGCTCCTTCAATTTTTTGCATCATCTTCTTCGCTAATAGTAATATTGAAGAGGCTATTACTCTCTCTTCAGAGATCCAACTTTAATAAAAGGTGGCTCAATGCAAAGATATTTGTGTCTAGTTTATGCCTATAAATTTTCATAGCATTTGGTTCAATAGATTAAGAGAAATTTTAGTTTTTCTATCTCAGGGTCAATCTTTGCATATTCCTTAAAAATAGGAGGTACCACTGTTGAGTGTCTGATTCATTACTATAGCATATTTTGCTTATTCCTTATAATTTTGTGAATTATATTCAATCAACCCTATGTGTATCACTCCCATAAAAGGGTTTTTTCTAATTGTAATCATGCTGGTCGCTATGAGCATTTGAAGTTCATTATCTCTTCCATATATAGTAAGTTTTTTGAGCTAGTCGATGCGCGAACCTATTTGTTTTGTATTGACTTCTTCTCCTTGATGCTCGAAAGTTCATAGTGCATTTCTTTGCACTTATCGCATGCCTATAAAGTCTATTTGAGTCTCCATAAGCTCAAGGGCTGGTCTTGTGCCGGTTGGCTGGGCCAAACTTCGTTGCTTCAAAACACACTTTTCTACCTCCTACAAGCTTCTCCAAGTTCTTTCAGTGGTATCAGAGCTAGATCAAGATGGGCAATGGCTTTCCCTCAATGATCGAGAAGCTGGATGGACACAACTATGGGGCTTGGCAAATCTGAATGGAGGCCTTTTTGCAAGGTAGAAATCTTTATGGAATTGTAGCAGGTGATGAAGCTATGTGTATTCCAAGATCAAATGAAGAAGACACCTAAACAAACCATCACAGAGTTTGTTACCAAGGTCAAGGAGGTTGTGGATCATTTAGCATCCATTGGAGAGGTGATTAAAGAAGAGGCTATCATGAGGCAAATTCTCAATGGTATTTGAAGTGATAAGCAATGGCCATCCTTCACGATGGCTTATGATCTCATCATGGATGTGCAAACACCAGACTTCAACATCTTTCTTGGACAACTCTTCAATCAAGAGGCCAAAAATATCATAAAGGAAGGTAACTCCTATCATGGTAATTCAACTAGTGCTCTATACGCATATAAGAAGGAAAAGAAGCAGAAAGGCAAGAAGAAGGAAGAAGATGAAGAAGAGAGTTCCCAAGCCAACTTCGCAAGTAAAAGCAAGTGGAAAGGGAAGAAGAAAGGACCAAAGCAATACAAAGCCAAAAGTTCAACCTTGTGCCATATGCCATAAGGCCAACCACACCACTCAAAATTGTTGGTTCAATGGGAAGACCGAGAAAGGAAGTGAAGGAGGTGGATATGGCAACAATAGATGCAGAGGTGGACACAACTTCAACAATAACAATAGAGGCTATAATAGAAGGGACTACAAAAATTATTTAAAAGATCAACCACATGAAGACAAATATTATGAGTAAGATTCTCTATTTACCGAGTATCACTAAAAACCTAATAAGTGTAGGCCAAATAGATGAAAAAGGCTTGCAAGTTAGGTTCACCCAACATGGAGCTTTTGTGAAAGATCCATGTCAAGGCTTCAAGAAGATAGACAGAGGTAAGAAGCATTGTAGGCTCTTTACTTTTGAAGTAGGAGAAACTAGGAACATAGCTCTATTCACCTTTGGGTCTCAAACCCTAAGTGAGCTTGAAGTGTGGCATTAGAGACTGGCTCATGTGAATGAAAGAACCTTGAAGGATATATGCAGGGATAAAAGTTTTCTAGGAGTGTCCAACATATCAACGTAACATATGATCAACAAGTGTGATCCATGTAAGATTGGGGAGGCAAAACGACAACCATTCAATCACAAAGGCTACATCCACAACAACTTATTGGACTTAGTACATATAGATGTATGGGGACCAAGTCAAGAACTTTCATTGGCACAATCAAGGTATTACATCTCATTTAATGACGACCATAGTAGATGGATTATTCTATACTTTATCAAGAGTAAGAATTAAGTGTTTGATTACTTCAAAAAGTATATAGCACATGTGAAGAATCATACAAGTAGATCACTCAAGAAGCTCATATCTGATGGAGGGGGAGAATACTTCTCCAAAGAGTTTGATGAGATCTTGCAGGATAAAGGTATCAAGCTTGAAGTGACTACTAGGTACACCCCTCAATTAAATGGATTCTCTGAGAGAAGAAACAAGACATTGGTTGGATGAGCTAGAACAATGCTAAAAAAGAAGAAGTTGCCACATTATTGATGGGCAGAAGCTATTTCAACTGCTGTGTACCTTGTCAATAGACTACCATCCAAATCACTTCAAGGTATGACTCCTTATGAAACATGGCATGGAAGAAAACCTAGTCTTGAACATTGCAAGGTTTTTGGTTGTTTAGCTTATGTTCATGTACCATGACAAATAAGAGGTAAGCTAGATGAAAGGGCAACAAAGGCAATGTTCATTGGATATGATTGAACTCATATGGGTTATAGGTTCTATAATCCTTCATCCAAGCAATTCACTAATGAAACATGGCATGGAAGAAAACCTAGTCTTGAACATTGCAAGGTTTTTGGTTGTTTAGCTTATGTTCATGTACCATGACAAATAAGAGGTAAGCTAGATGAAAGGTCAACAAAGGCAATGTTCATTGGATATGATTGAACTCATATGGGTTATAGGTTCTATAATCCTTCATCCAAGCAATTCACTACAAGTAGAGATGTTGTGTTTGAAGAACACATGTCTTGGTATGCTGAAGACAAACAAAAGGTAACTCTATCATATGATCTTGATTCTGATTCTCATCAATTAGGAAGCAAGCATGATACACAAGTGCAGGATCCAAGAAGTGATATAGAAGATAACCAAGATGAAAGGGAAAAGGATTACAAGCTATGGAAGTCAAGAATCAAAGCAAAGATGAAAGAGGTTCAAGAATGCTCCAAGCAAGAACCTAAAAGATCAGCAAGAGAGAAGAAACAACCAAAAAGGTATGGATATGATTCCACATTTGTTACGAAGCATTCATTCTACTTGGCAAAAGACTCTATTTCAAAGGAATCTTCAACCTATGAAGAGGCAAACGGAAACCCTAATTGGAAAATGCTATGAAAGAAGAAATAGATGCATTTATAAAGAGAGAGTCCAAATTACATGAATTCATGGTGGTTGAGCTGCATTCAATCAAGCAATCAATCACCTAAAAGTAGATCAAACTAGATCTTCACTTTTCCTAGATTGCAGGAAAGTGAATTGATTTCCTCCAACATCCATTCCCACCATCATTTGAATTCAAAAATCCACTTGTACAAGTTTTGGAACACTCCTAGAGCCTACCTAAAGACTTCAAATCACTTGTACAATACATGGGAGCAATATACATACACTTGTGACCATCATTGTGTTGCACCTTCAATTTTCTTCATCATCTTCTTCACCAACAGTAATTTAGGAGAGGCTGCTTCTCTCTCTACACAGCTATACATTTGATGAGAATTGACTCATTGGAAATTTATTAGTGTCTAGTTTATGCTTATAAATTTTCATAGCATTTAGTTGACTAGATTGGGAGACATCTAAGTTTTTCTGTCTCGGGGTCAATCTCTGCATATTCCTGAAAATTAGAAGGTACCATCCTTGAGTGTCTGATTCATTCCTATAGCATGCTTTGCTTATTCCTTATAATTTTGTGCATTATATACACTCAACCCTACGTGTATCACTCCCATAAAAGGATTTTTTCTAATTGTAATCATGTTGGTCGCTATGAGCATTTGAAGTTCATTGTCTCTTCCATAGATAGTAAGTTTTTGGAGCTCGTCGATGCATGAACCTATGCCATTTGTATCGACTTCTTCTCCTTGATGCTCCAAAGGACATGGTGCATATCTTCGCACTTATTGTAGGCTTGTAAGGTCTATTTGAGTCTTCATAAGCTCAAGGGCTAGTCTTGTGCCAGTTGGCTGGACCAAACTTCATCGCTTCGAAACACACTTTTCTACTTCCTACAAGCTTCTCCAAGTTCTTTCACTAAGCTCGTAGACCTATGCTTAGAATTTTAGGGTTGCGATCGGAACTTCAAAGTTCAATATACATTAAAGAAAAGCCAAGACAAAAATTGAGAAATATAATTGCAAAAGTAAAAACCCTCAAAGAAAGAACATGAAAAAAGGAAGAAATGCTAAATTCTAGATGTGCATATTATACGTGAGGATGCTTGTTGTAGAGAGCTACTAGCTGAAAAGTAGGGAAAAAAAGAAAAGAAAGAGGGCCCCCAAATTTTTTTCCAAATTGGCCATGTATTTTTGTCAAATATCCATCTTGTAAAATATTGCACTCATGTAAATGCACTAGAGGAGTCCTCTAGATGCATACCCAAAGAGATTTGTAACTTTGCCCTTGTAAAGTAGTAGGAATCTAGGCTTTTTCAATAAATTGCCAGTCTCTTGTGTGAAAGGAGGGCACATGTATATAAGTCATTTTGTGACTCTTTGTAAATAATCTTTGCCATTGTGAGAAGGGAGAACTCAGATTTTCGAATTTGCCTTTTCTTCTTCCTGTATCTCGTTAGAAGTGATCTTGCATGTGTGTTTGTAGCTTGAATTGAATGTATGGAAGTGTTATCTATCCATTTCATTGCCTTTCTGAAGAGTGTAATGTGTGTGTGAAGCTTGAGGACATGTGTGGCTAGATTAGGTGAGTTGTGTAGCTCAGTTTTTTGCCCATAACTTGAAGGAAGTTTGTAAGAATTAGACAAAAGTACTACCATTGGATGCATCCCATCGAGAGCTTCAAAAAGAACCTCCCATTGACTATATTCCAAGTTTGGAGCTGAGACAAAAGTGTAGTTTTGTGCTTACTACTATTTCAGGTATCATGACACCATTTCCACTTGTGTAGGTAATGAATGTAATTGATGGCACTCATCTGCGTGCAATGTTTGCTACTCCACTTCATTGACCATTGTGTAAGTGCGCATCCTCATACACTCGATTAGGTTCAAGATACTTCTCAGATTGATAACCTAAATGTGTGAGCATCCCCACTATATGTACTTGACGTGATGATTGAGGAATAGTCTCTTTTGTTGCAAGTCCCTAAGTCCTCACTTAGGTACATACATTTTTGGTGCCATTGTCAGGGAAGTACATTTACAACCGAGGTAATTGTGTGATGGTAAGTGCAAGAGAACAAGGATTACGACCACCACATGCTAGAGAGATGACTCTCCTCCCAACCAAATGCCTCTATATATAGCTCTCTCCAGGGGACTACCTTCTTGGGCAGGTGGATACTAACCAGCCAAGTGTCAGCCATGTAACTACATGTGCGCCAAGTGTCCAGTGGATGCTTCTAGAAGGCTCTAGAGCTCTTTGGGCAAAATACTCTTCCCATGTACCTCATGGGGATTGAACCCAAGACCTCGTCCTTCACATCCTTGAGACTTAACCACTAAGCTAAGTGGTTCACTTGTTCACAAGAGCACAAGACCTCCTAGTAAGTCTAAACTCGAGATCTTTGGTCATACACACAGATGACCAAACGGTGTCCGATTTCAGATCTGTCTGAACCGGCCAGACCCTTGGATCATAGACTTACTTTATTACATTCTTCCCCCCTTGGAAAATATTTTCGTCCTCGAAAATAGAGCTATATACATACTGTAGGCAACCCCCGAGCCTCATGTTCTAAAACTGGAAGAACATGGTCATGTTCTAGAACTGGAAGAACATGTCTCATCTCTGTGGTGGCATCCTTGCCCAAATGTTTCTAAACACTATCTTGCTTTGCACTTTGATAAACTAGTTAAAGTACAAAATAGTGAATGAATAATAAAGGTGGATTTAAACACATATCCCTGGCTAATTCACAGTTTCTCGATGTGCGATCTAGGCACAAACATGTGAACTAGGTGGATTCAATTTACTAGTCCATTTCTAGGCATAACTGGTGCATGGGCTTAGTAATGAAGGTGGGATTCTTATCCCTCGCAGGACTTTGAGAATTCTTGATTCACTTGAATTTGTTTTGGAGAACTTGAAGTGTGGTTGTCCCATACATCTAACTTGGATGTTTATACAATGGTTTACTTTGATCCAACAGATACTTGATTTTTTCACCCGACTAGAGGACTACTTTGTCCCAATGAGTTGAAAAAATCCTATGTAAACTGTAAGAGAAAGTTTACCATTGGTGGGACCAACCATTACTAACTTCACCAATTCAAATTCAAAATGAAAATTGTCCAACTTAGGACACTTTTCTCAAAGACTTTTAACTGAAAGTTCTTGGGAATTGTCAATCTGATGAGCAATTCCTAACTTCCCTATTCTAGAGTATACTGGACTCTAGAAAGTCATTTATGCTATAACTTGAAGCAAACTCAAATGAATAAGTCCACTTAGTCTTATCATCTTTTGAAGATTGAAAAGGTTCTTGTACATAACATCTATCTAGGATGTTCAAGTTAGTTATTTTATTCTAACCGGCTAACCCTGGTCTTTTGCAAAAGGAATCAGATACCATATCTGAGTCAATTTCAAAAGATTTGGAAAGCGGAAAGAAATAACTAAGACTTTGTACAACCAATTCAAACTTCGCACATACATAAACTTGCTATGAGTCAAAGTCTAGTTGACTCAAGACTTTAACTTCTCAACGATCTATTTCAATAAGATATTGAAGCATTGACTTTATCTTTAAGAGAAATAAGCTAGCTTCTCAAAAAGATTCAAGCAAATAAAAAACATCATCCAACCACAAGATACTAGTGTGGTAACCAACATCAGTGTGTCGACCCACTGAGGTTATGCTGATGAGTTTTGTATTCAAATAATGCTTCACTTGAGACTAAGTTCAGGTCACATTCAATCTTTTTGACTCCGTGAATGCAATTCTTGTGCATTTCTTTGAGTCTAAAAGAGTGAATTTTATCAAGTTACACTAGGAACTTGATGCTTGACTTAGTCAATTAAATCTTTAGTTGAAAAGATCAACTTAAAATCAAAGTCCAACTTCTTTCAGAAATTTATCAAATATTTCTGATCAATAACACTTAAACTTGAAGTGTTCTATGAAGATCTTGGAAGTTACTTACTTCATATCTTCAGTTTCCTTAATCTTGAAGTTACCTAGAAGTATCGTAAGATACTACTTTCATCCTTTACGAATTAAATTTTTCCTTGAAGTCTTAATTCCCTTGAGGATGAAACCTAACTTCAAAATCCAAACTAGGACTAAAAGATAATCATCATCCCATGGTCCGATGTCCCATTCCATCTTTCCTACATCAATCTGAGTATAAAATCTGGTGTCCCATACCACCCTATTTTATATTCACATAAATGTGTGGGTGATTCTTATCCTAAAGTCTAAACATCTCTTGATAGAGTACCTGAATTCTTTTACAAAAATTGGAAGTTTCAGGCATTACCTCTAACTAGATTTTCTAGGTTTTGATTCCTTCACATGATCGTCTCACAATCATGTGCTTTACCTTGGGAACTTGAAAACCTCTTAACAGAATATCAATTCTTCTTTACTGGGGTTTTCAAATGAAAACCAATCAGAATTCCAAGTACTTGAATTTTCTTGAATTTCAAGTTCAATTGGTTTACCCTTGACCAATTTTGTAGCGACAAGAGCTTTTGACTTCTTGTCTTTTTAGATTCCTTTCTTTACTGTTGCTTTAGGTACCTACCCCGGGGACTTTCTTTAGGAATCTCTTTACTGCTTAAGTCTTAAGCATCCGCTCATGCTTTCTGGATTTGTACCAAAATCCCTTTAAGGATAGGTAAACACTTATGGTTTACCTTCCACAGACTTAATTACCATTTTCACGGTTGCAGACTACATTCTTGGAATTTCTTTACTCTGTTCAGACTTGGAACAACTTACTCTTTTTCACAGTTTTCCATCGAATAAATGGAACTTGAGTGAATAATTCCCAAAAGGAATTTTATTGCCAATACTTGGGCAATCTACGAAGTAGTTCTAATCGCACATTACTTGGACAATCATGGCCAAGATTGATCAAGTCTGGTTGATCTTGCGATAAAAATAAAGACTTAGTCTTTATCTTTAAGATCTCTTAAACTATCTTTAAGCTTCTTTGCTTACCTGCAGGATTTTAGAGATCTTTCCCTCAACTTAAGTCCAAGCATACACTTATGCCTCTCAGATTCCAAAGCTAAGAATCTTTGATATACCTTTAGGTTATATCATTTATTTGGACTTAAATACCAAAACTGGTGGTTAGGGATTTACTGGGAACTACTTACTATATAACTTTCTTGAAAGATGCTAGTCTCACGTCTGGGGAGATTTTCTTTCAAGAACTTTTTTATTCCTATCAAGTAATACTAGGCTATAATTTGAAGCAAATGATTCATCTTGGAATTTTTTGCTTTCCAGTCTAATGATTCATCTTGGAATCGTTTTTAAAAAGAATATTTGAAAAGAACTTCTTTCAAATAATATCCAAAAAATTTACTGATTCAATTGTATTCATTTCTTGAGTATCAAACTAGAGACGAAATATCACATTTGCCAGTATGAAAGTTTAAGTTAAACTTCCATTTATGTGATATCGACTTCTATTCTCGAGTTTGATACAAGACTCATTATTATTGGTCAATCTTCAGATGTTACTAGAGTCCTTTAAACATATTTCACTAATCAAATTTATGTTTAAAGTCCAAGCATCTATTGATTGATCCAATAGTAATGCAACTATGAACACTTTGAACTTTATAACTTGTTTAGGAGAAGTTCATGGATTGAAAATCCATTTCTTGGAACTTTCTAGTCCTAAATGAAAAGTTCATACTTGCTTCAAGTCTTTAGGAACTTATATTATTTCCTAAAGATTGCTTAGCTAGTTGCATCATTTACCAGAGATGCAACTATAGAACCTAACATCCTTTTATTGATATCAAGGATCAATTGATGTTGAGGTTTAACCTTTTGATTTCCATCACTCCTTGATATGAAATCAAATAAAAATTTATAAAAGCTTGGTACCTTTATATCTTGGCAAAACATTTATATCCTAAAGAGGTTTTGCTTTCATCCTTCCTTGGACCTATCATATAATATGAATTTATGTGTATTTTGGGAAGAGTTCATGAATCAATTAAGATCCTCTACTTGGAACATCTACCTTCCCAAAAATAAATTCATCTTAAACATGGTAGGAGAATGATCTCACAGGAAATAGAAGGCTTGACTATTTCATATCTCAATTCCAAAAAGTTACTTACCGAGGTTTCATCATGAGATATAAATCTTGGAACCACAAAGAAACTTCTTTAAAACTTTCGAAATCTTCTAAATAGAAGAGTGCTCATGGAACTTTGGAAATATAGTTGATGCTCTCATCCAACCTTGGGATGCTTGAGAAGTTATAACTAATCAACTAAAGCTTTATCCGCATGACTTTCTAAGTACATCCAGGACTTAGAGTCATCATACATCACAAAAGAGTTTGCAAGTAATTAAATTTTCTTGGTCATCAAGGAAATTTATTACTTAACTTTCTCTTAGTGCTTACTTATACCTAGCAAGACATCTAACATACTTAATTCTCATTAAGTATTTGTCTTTGATAGAAGAGTATCGACTTGGGAAGAAATCGACTAATTACTTGAGTTGCAATACTAGAACTAGTATGTCTTTGCAACTAACTAGTCCTTGGTCTTCCCTAAGGTCAAACTGCGAGCTTTATAAAGTAAGCTAAATACTAAGAGAGTACATTTTCATATCTACTTGCAAACAGCATTCCATTCTATCATGCAAATGCATGTATCTACATGCAAAAGCATATGCTCACATGCGTATGCATGCATGTTCTTTGCATGCCCAAAAAATAATACAATAATCATGCATGAACTTGATGCACGATTTTTTCCTTGTACTAAGAATGTATATCATGCAATCCTGATGCATGTATATCCTTTCCTTTGTCCTAATGCACTATGATATAAAAACATACCCTTGAGGTGCAATAGAAAACTTACTCAATGGAAAGGAAATCTGTATTAAACTACCAAAATACATTCTTTGATGCACAAGGATCTTTTGAAATCAAGTCTTTCCTTAATGCAAACTAATGCTTGAAATAAGAAATGGATTAATTCATTATTCTAATCTAGACTTAATCAATTGAAATCTTGGCTATTTCAATGTGCATCTATGATTAAGTGTAGAATAATGAAAACAAGATAAATCAAGCATTAAGGCCAAGCAGAAACTGGAAAATACTTAGCTCCACATAGAGCTACGTCCTTCCCTTGATCCTTTGGAAGAGTGATTCTCTCAAGACTTTGGTCCGAATTCAAAGTTGGTTTGACTTTGATCACCAAAGGCCTCCGAATCTTTACTCCACAGCTCCACTTCTTTCAGACTTTGCTCCAAACTTTTCTTTGGCCTTGACCACCACAGATATGCACTCGGGTTCGATTGAGATAATAAGCAAACTCCAAAGATTAATCCAAATGAAAAGATCTCGATTCGGGATTAGAAGAGCAGAGACACGATTGGAACTAAATAAAATATGCAGAGAGAGTAATCACCAAAAACCTCTACTTTAGTGGATAAGGCAGTGCTCCTCTCAAAGAGAGGTTCCGAGTTCGAAACTCGGGCGGGCTGACGGTAGAGATCTCCTCTCTTTTGCTCCTGTATCCGAGTTCGAATAGCTCACAGTGAACCGCCCATGGGCGCATTGGATAGAAGATCGCGCTCTGTCTGGGAGGGCGATAGTTCGAATCCCGGATCCGTACAGCTGAGGAGGATTTAACTTCTTGTATGGATAAAAGAAGTTGTACTTCAGCTCTGATTAGTGCTTTAGCAGACTTTGTTCTGCAGTAGCCAAGTAAATCAAGGTGGGCGCGTGGCTACGTCGCTGATCTTCCAGTGAAGCGATCTGAGATCGATCCCCGACGGCAGCAGCGTGCGAAAACTCCTTTTGGTCTTGGCTAGAGCTTGATGAAGAGTTTATAGCGCCAATCTTTAGCAGATAATGATAATCTACAGCTTCCTGGACGTGATCCCGCCGTGGGCGCCTTGGATAAGCGATCGCAGTCCTATTGGGGGGGCGAGGGATCGATTCCTGCCGGCAGCACACAGAGAATATGAACCTTTTGCCAAGCTATGCTTCCTCTCAAGCTAAGCTAAGAGGCGATTTCGGCGGTGCACGCAGATGAATCAATCGCATAAAGGAGAGCGACTAAAGGAACAAGATGATGAAAGCTATGGAGAGGGTGGCTCTGATACCAATGCAAGAGAACAAGGATTACGACCACCACATGCTAGAGAGATGACTCTCCTCCCAACCAAATGCCTCTATATATAGCTCTCTCCAGGGGACTACCTTCTTGGGCAGGTGGATACTAACCAGCCAAGTGTCAGCCATGTAACTACATGTGCGCCAAGTGTCCAGTGGATGCTTCTAGAAGGCTCTAGAGCTCTTTGGGCAAAATACTCTTCCCATGTACCTCATGGGGGTTGAACCCAAGACCTCGTCCTTCACATCCTTGAGACTTAACCACTAAGCTAAGTGGTTCACTTGTTCACAAGAGCACAAGACCTCCTAGTAAGTCTAAACTCGAGATCTTTGGTCATACACACAGATGACCAAACGGTGTCCGATTTCAGATCTGTCTGAACCGGCCAGACCCTTGGATCATAGACTTACTTTATTACAGTAAGAGCTTGTAGGTGAAGGTATGAGTTGTGAAGAGGTAAGTACTCTGCTTTGGCAAGTCATATTTCGTTGCACTTATTACGTCACACTTAGGAAGTGTGTGTAGTAAGTTATTAGACCTAGGGAAGTGAGGGTGAATGAGTAGGAGTAGAGAGTAGAAAGGAATGAGTAGGAGAAGAGTAGATAGGTAGATTTCCCAAACTCCCAAAAAAATTTGTTTCAGTACCTTTCAGCCTTGGGTTAGTCCAAGGGGATAAAAGTAAAAAATTTTAGACTTGTATTCTGCAAGTATCATGGAGCATTGACAACTAGTATTGAGGAAGATATATGGTGGGAAATTAAGGCGTACAAGAGCAAGGTTTAATGGGAGAATCTTGGAGAGATTGTTTTGGACGTGAGGTTAATTTGATTCAAGATCTATACTCAATATTAAGTCACACATCACATGAAATGATTCCGGGTCAGTATTGTGGAGAAGGTATTGTGGGGTGGAGTGAGAATTTAATTTTCACATGAACGTAGGGGTGAAGAGGAGTGCATAAGGAGCACATTCATGTTATGCCCAGACCACTAGAACCTGATCAAAGATTGCGACCTATTCAAGTGGCGAAGTGTATGAGAAGCCACAATGATGGGTGTGGTGAGCCTTACAACCACATAACCAAATTCAAGAAAGTGATTTGCACTGAAGAAGTGGAAGATTTCTTGGTCCAATATGAGTCATTTGGTTTGACTCTCACCAATACTCCATTAGCTTGGCTCCAACCGCTTGAGCCCAATAGTTTCCTAAATACGGAGCAATTATTCCAACAAATTATTGAAGAGCTCATGAAGAATGGCATAAAAAATAACTCGTCATCTCTGATTCACGCTTCAAACAATCCCCTACTGAGTGAGTTCATCTAACAGCTAGGATATTTAAGCAATATGTGGATAGATGTCCCACAAAGGAAAGGCCTACTTAGCAAAAAATGATTTTCATTATTTTTGGAAGGATTATCCAATGGGTCTCTAAGAGCACTAGTCTATGTAAAGAGATTCCAAACATTGAGTGAGTATTTGAAGGAATGTATAGACTTGGAAGACAATCTATCAGAAGACTTGAAGATTCCTCAAACCAAGAGCAGGAGCGAAGATGCTTCTAGTAGCATCTCTTGTTCAAACAATAATGTGGAAGAAATTGCAGACTTAGTAGCCAAGAAATTATGAGTGCAAGGATAAAAAAAATACCCCAACCCTCCAATGAGAATGCCTATGCTTAGGAGATGTGTGCACTATGGAGGGGATCACTCTTCTCATGTCTGCAACAAGGGAGTTTTGCCACCACCCCTGCACACATATAACAGACAATTAACCTAGGCTCAAGCTTACTACTATAGTATTGAGAAAAAATACACTAATCATAACAGTGAAAACTACCCTTACAATATAACCTTGACCTATTGAACCTCCACCATTTAGACCATATGGATACCCACCCGGAGACCAAGGAAGAGAAGCCCCTAAATACCCTCAATATCAGAACCCACTTCCAATCCAACATCCATAAAAATACTCAGGATACAACCCACCACAAATAGTGTTAGGACAACAACCACCCCACCATCAAAATGTTGTCCCTCTGAAATCCGCCTATGTAGAAGAGAACGCTGAGAGAGCCTTAGTGCCAACCACTTCATTAACAGGCCCTGATAGTCATAATCAATTCTAGGATCAGAAGTTGGGAGTTTACTATGCATACGAAGTGGACTTGGAAAACTACGAGCAAGCCTATGAGCAACACCCATATGGTCAAGAAGCCTATGATAATTCATATCGATACCGACCCAAATATGCCACACTAATGTACTCAACCCCTAGAATCCAAGCACCTTCTAGACCCATGATTAGACCTCCAATCCCTAGAGGACTCTGTTATCACTGTGGAAGAGACCATTTCATTTGGGAATGCACATTGCCTTATCAACCACCTCCTCAGATGTGGGAAGGATATTGTAGTGATCATGGAAAGGAGCATTTGTTTAGAGATTGTCTTAAAAACCCAACTAGGACAACTCAAACTACTAAATAAATGTAGTAGAAGTGGTAGAGTCTTATGGAAGTGACAAGGAGTATACGGTGACATTAAAGGCAATTACTAACGAACGTGAAACATCGATGTCACAAATAGTGGCCGATTTAGAAGAGTGTGAAAGAAATTCAAAAGCCAAAAGAACTCAAAGATGGAAAGCTCGACAAGAGAAACTGAGAAACAAGTGGATACAGAAGAAGGTGGAAGAGAAGAGTGGAGAAGAGCCAAATCCTAGCACCTAAGAATCTTACAACTACTAAGGATTCGACTAAAGAGGAGATTGAAAAGTAGAAACAACAAGGAGGATCTGTTCTAGCTGATCCAATGCCTAAGGATCTAGCCATGTGGATACAAGTGTATCAATCTAGGATCAAAGCAAGAACAAGTCTAGAACAACACCAACTAAGTTATCTGAGAGGGGATTTAGAGAAAGAATGGCTAGATATCTATAAGAAAGTGATTGAAACTGCCCAAATACATTTAAAAAACCTATGCAAAGTCTGCCCAAAACAAGAATACCAGAAAGAGAATTTGAAGAATGTATAGTAGCTCATGACCCTACTAAATAAAGAAGGATTGAAAGGGACACATAAAGTACACCCACCGAGGACCATGAGAGAAGTTCTTTGATCTCGGAAGTCAAAGCTAATTGGCCTGAGGATCTATGGGCCAAAGTTCAAGAGGAAAGATGGAGGAGAATTAAGGGAATCGACGCACATTTTTGAAGAATTAAATGCCTCCAAGAATTTAGGTATGATGAATGAAGACATAGATGAGGAGGAGTGTTTGGAACTGAAAAAAAATGAAGAATTGGAAAGCATAAACACTCTACCAAATTACATGCGAAAGTATGAGCAAAATTTATAGCTTTATCATGCCCCAACCATGAGAATGAAAGGAAAAGGGGACTCAAACAAAACATCGCATATAGCACGAAAGTTGAACGAGACAAAAGTGCAGTACTCCATATCCCTGGAGGAGCTATTAGAAAACAAACCACAATTATGGATTAAATTGGCTAAGCAATCGGAGCAAAAAGGAAGCAAAGATAGTCAATACGGAAGTCATTGAAGACATACCAACAATCCAAATATCGGTAGACAAAGTAGGGGATTGCAATAAGGGAGATGAAGGTAAAACATGTCTACCCATTACATTCCAAGGCTATACAATGAGAGTGATCCTAGACATGGGAGCTCGAGTAGGGATAATGACAAAAGAATTGTGGGAGAAGTTATGGGTAAACTAGCCCTACGACCCACAAGGATGAAACTACAATTAGGTGATGGTCATACGGAAAGACTTCTAGGATTAGTAGAGAATGTTATCCTTACAACATGTGGAGTAGAGTTCGAGCACACCTTGGCCATTTGTAAATTTGAGAGGGCAAGTAACTATGAGATGATATTGGGAAGACCTTTCATGAGACAGCTAAAAGTGGTGCAAGATTGGGGAAGAAATGTAGTGTACCTACAACATAGAGGTAGGATCACTAGGATAAATCTCCAAAATTACGCTTACCGAGATATTCCACCTCTATAGTTGAAAAAAATACATAAAGTGGAGGATGATCTATCACTCCATAGTGTAAGATCTAAAGACCAATGATGGATGGATGAAGACACCCAACTATGGATGTGTAAACCAGCCAAGTGAGAAGAAGAAAGATGAAAAATAGGGCAGACAGGCTGTGGAATCTCTAGTCCAATAGAAGACCCAGCATATATGCCACAAGAACTCCTAGATGAAGATTTTGAACCTCATGGATGGATGGAAATAATGGCCACATTGGATGTTTGTCAATGAGGAAGTCCTAACCATGAATGAATGTATAGACAAGGACGGATATGAGGTATGTCTATACATGGTTGTGTTACAAGAGGTTGAAGCAGGAGAATGGATAGAGAAAGAATGGAAGGAGGATTATGAAAGCATAGAAATGGAGACTAAGACCCAAGAGGAAGGACATTACTTGGGTGGAGAAGATAAAGAAACTATTAAAGAAAGCACTTCCACACTTGACCAAAATGGAAAACAAGAGAAGTTACATTTAGAAGAGACTAACAAGGAAGAGAATGCACCACAAGAATAGAAGTCCCTGAACATTTTAAAAGATATGAAGTAGAGGAAACAAAAATTGTCATGCAAATGCCTAAATGAGAAGTAGAAGAAGGAATAGCATACAATAACAAGGAGCAGACCAAGAAAATCACTATGACCATAGAAGAGGAAGACGAGAGATGCACATACATAAGAAAGGATGTATCGAAAAGCGAAGCATGATAACTAATAAGCTGATTCAAAATTATAGGAACCTATTTGCTTGATTGCAAGGACTTAAAAGGCATGGATCCCTCTATTTGTTCACATTGGACTCCCATGAGTCCTGAAGTTAGACGTTTGAAACAAAGGCCATGCACATACAATGATGTATACTCTACCAAAATCAAGGAAGAAATAGATAAACTATTGGTATCTGGCTTCATATACAAAATCAAACACACTGAATGGGTGTCACCTTTGGTAGAAGTACCCAAGAAAAATGGTAAGTTAAGGGTTTGCATTAACCTCAAAAAGGTTAATGTAGCCACTATTCATGATAGTTGGATTCTGTGGTTACCCCAAACTGCAATCACTCTTGAGGATCAACACAAAACTGCATTTGCGAGAGAATGGGGTGTATATGCTTTTAGGGTTATGCCATTTGGCCTAGCTAATGCTCTAGCCACCTTTCAGAGATTAATGTGTCATTTCTTTAAGGAATTCTTTAGG
Organism: Ceratopteris richardii; assembly: GCA_020310875.1. Lineage (NCBI taxonomy): Eukaryota > Viridiplantae > Streptophyta > Polypodiopsida > Polypodiales > Pteridaceae > Ceratopteris > Ceratopteris richardii. Next base: position 7,855,091 of record CM035418.1, read on the forward strand.
AAAAGCATGGAAGTATATGTGGTGGATTTATGCACCTATTCTTCTCAAAGAATGGATCACATACCTGAGCTAAGAAAAATTTTTGAGAAGTGCAGACAATACAAAGTCTGCCTAAATCAAGAAAAATGTGTCTTCATGGTACGACAAAGAAAAATTTGGGACATATAGTATCTAAAAATGGAATATCCACAGATGAAGCCAAAATTAAGGTATTTCTAGAACTACCTAGACCAAAGAATCCAAAAGAAGTGCAGACATGTATGGCTCATTGTGGATATTATCAAAGATTTATCCACATGTATGGCATAATTGCAAGACCTCTCTATGGCTTACTGACTGAGTTCAATTGGACGGAAGACTGCGAGAAAGCCTTTAACGAATTAAAAAGCCGATTGAATTCAACTCCCATTCTAAAAGTGCCAAATTGGAACAAGCCATTCCGTATTCATGTGGATGCTTCCAAATTTTCCATAGGATTCATCTTAGCATAGCCTGTGGACAAAGGAAAGCTTGATCATCCTATAGCCGATGTGAGTGGGCAACTTAATCAAGCCAAGCGAAATTATACCACCAATGAACGAGAAGGATTATGTATGGTCTGCACTGTAAAGAAATTTAGACACTACTTATTGGCAAATAAATTCAAGTTCTTTATTGATCACCAAGCTCTTTTATACTTGGTGAATAAACCCTCTAACATTGGAAGGATTTTGAGATGGTTTTTACTCTTAATGGAATTTGATTTTGAAGTAGTAGTCAAGAAAGGGAAAATGCATGTCACAACCAATTATCTTTCTCGAATGACTCACGGAGAACCACCAATTGGAGTTGCGGATGATCTCCCTAACACTTACCTTTTTAACTTGGAAGTTTGTCCATAATGGGCAGAAACATTGATACCTATACTCATGCATGGACCAAATCATAGGATCAATGTAGGTAAAAGCCAATAGCTATGGAAGGCACGGAATCCTCACATTTTGGTAGGAAGCCTATATCATCAGGATTCCATTGGACTCCTTTTGATGTGTGTAGACGAGGAAGAACAAAAGACATGGTTAAAGCATGCCCACACTAATCAATGGAAAGAATATAGAAGTGTCAATGGTACACTATAGGAGCTCAAAAGATTAGGATAATATTGGCCAAATATGCAGAAAGATGCACATTCCCATGTAACAAGTTGTTCATCGTGTCAAGAGAAATGGCTTGGAGAGAACTCTATGCTATGTTATTCCACGATAGCACCTAGATGGAGTTTACCTTTAGTGAACTTTCTGAAGACCCATGAGTATCATGAAGGAGCAAGCCTAGCAAGAAAAGGGGCTTTGGAAGAGCAAAGTAAAGATTATGTGCTCATAGGCAGACAACTGTTTAAACATGGATGAGACAATCAATTAAGATTATGTGTATATGAAGATGAGTATATTCCTATCTTGGAGATGGCCCATACTAGAGCTACAGAAGGTCATTTTTTAGTAAACAAAACTACAAAAATGATTCTCTTCACTGGATTATGATGACTTTACATCAAGATGTGACAACATATGTTTAGAGGTGGGATGTGTGCCAACGAACAAAATATCCTGTGAGAAGAGATGAAATCCCACTACGAACTAGGATTAGTGCTACAACTTTCACTAAGAGGGGTATAGATTTTGTCAGACCGATTAGTCCACCTGCAAAAGGCTCGCATGCTAAATATATAATAGTTGCTATGGACTATTTGACCAAATGGTTAGAAGCAAAAGCCACCAAGAAAAACAACACAAGAATCGCTGCCAAGTTTCTATTTAAAAAAATATTTACTAGATTTGGATTACCAATTGAAATTGTGAGTGATTGAGGCACACACTTTATTAACAAAGTGATAGAAATGTTGATGAATGGGTTCTTCGTACTTCATAAGAAGTTGGCCCCTTATCACCCACAAGCCAATGAATAGGTAGAAAGATCCAATAAGGTGTTATCTACTTTTTCGATGAAGATTGCGAATAATGGGTGCTTAGATTGGGACAAACAATTACATCATGCTTTATGGGCTTTTGGAGTTGCCTACAAGACCGCTATTGGTACATCACCATTCAATCTAGTATATGGCCAAAATGCAATTTCGCCAATTGACTTTTTGATTCCTACTCTTCAAGTAGCTGAGAAGTATGAATGGAGTGGACACGAATTGTCCCAACAATTGGATCAAATTAAACAATTGCATGAGACTAGATTGCAAGTAGTAGCAAGCATCTATGTAGCCAAGAGGAGACAAAAAGCATATTGTGATGCCCATATCAAAGAGAAGGGACTCAAGCAATGATTTAGTTCTGGTGTATACCTTAAAGCCACATGCAAAAGAATTACAAAAGAGAGGACATGGACCGCTAGTTGTCAATCTCATTTCAACTAGTGAAGTAGTGAACCTAGCCACCCTAGATGGAGAAACTCTGCCAAATTACATAAGTTGCTATCATGTGAAGAAATACTTAGAACCATTGATCGAAGAGATGTTGAATAGACTTCTAGCAGCAAGAAACCAAAGGGAAGAGGACGAGAGAATTAGAGAAGAAGCAAGACTTGAAGCACTATAACTAATACGAAAGCAAAAATATTGGATGCATGAGAGAGATGAGAGATATCGACAAGAAGAGGAATCAATCCCCATGGCCAACTATAGAGCATTAGAGACCAAAAGCCTAGGATTTCAAGTCAAGCACCCTTACTTAAACCTAGGAGTGGGAACCGAGGAATATCACCTAGTGGATGCATTGATTGATATAGAAGCATCATTAAGTTGTGTACACTCTTCATTAGCCCAACAATTAATTGCACAACTTTGAACAAGGAATGCATATATGATGGGAATAGGAGGAAACACCATTGAATGTTTAGAAGTTACCCTAACATTTTGGAAACAATTCGATGCAACAAAAGCTTTTAGTTTGTAATGATGATGACCCTGTTAGAGGCGTTAATGCTAGGTCAAGACTGGAGATATGAATTCAAGGTGACAATCCAGTTAGCTCTATGCTATATATCAACCAAGATTGGGCAAGGAGAAGTTTTTAGTCTATTAGATGAGAGGCCTCTAAAGGATGTGAGTCAAGAGATTAATGACTATGAATGTATGCATGTTTGCGAACTTACACTGAGATCTAGCCCTATCCAGCTAACTTCTATTTTTGACTTAAACCCAAAAACTGACAATTATCTCACACTTGATACTCAACTAAATCTTTCAGCTCAATCTAGCCAACCTAAGAGACAAAGTAAGGTTTCTACTACTAGTGAGCGATGGAGAGTCCCACAACCCATAATAGAATTGCCGCATCATTATTCACCAATGAGGAAAGGAATGAAGCAAATATGGACTTGCAAGGATCAGATGGAAAACTACAAGCATCAATTGATAGAGAATGACAGGGCCTCTAATCGAAGGCAACAATGATCAAACCAAGCAACCAAAGATTGCACTAAACAAATAGTGCACGTGTGGAGTTGATGGTAGCTCAACCTTCAAGGAACCAAATATGAATACCAAAGCCAACATTCAAGGTCACCAAGGAGGTCAAAATCAATCCAAGAAACCCTCCAAGAGCCAAAGAAATAAAAGAAACAGAAGACCACCATGCAAACAAATAGTAGCTCCACCAAGAATACGATACATGTGGAGAGTGAGAGCAAAAAGTAACCAAGCAACCCAGGGAGGAACAATTAATGTCAACAACAACACTCAAAGTACCACAACCAAGAAAAAGTGGATCCCAAAGTGAGAACTACAAATGCCATTAACACGGCATCACTTCGAAGGAATAGGTAATCAATTTCACTAAAAAATTAATAATAAAGACATATAGGAATAAACATTGCTTCGGCTATGATACCGACTTTTTTGTTTTCCTTTCCGCAACAACTACTTATGAAGAGATCATGTACTAAGTTCCTTTTACACTCTGTGAGTGGGGACCTGAGGCATGGATTGGACGATTTCACCATGATAATAAACAAAATTGATCATAAGTTTGATACTCATAGCATCGATTCTTCAATTGCAGATGGCTTCCTTTGATTCCAAAGCTATGCAAGGGGCTTCCTTCGATTCTAAAGCTACTCAGGAGGCAGAAATACTTGAGTTTCCCCTAGAAAAATGCAACTAAGGCACATCGACATTGGTTCCATGCTGATCAAATAGCAAGTGAACATTTGCTCCTTATTATGATCAAAACAATAGAAATAGAGATCATCAATTTCTAGTAATGACTCAGGACTTTAAAATATTGGATGAAATGCCAAGGACAATAGAAATATAGACATAATCTAGAATAGAAGCATATTTCAGGCTTCCCATTTACAAATCAGACTTTCAAAGGTGTACGCAAATGATGAATACTCTACATCGAGTACTTGACAAGCCATCCGTCCTAGAAGCTATGGTGTTATACAGAAACAGAGAGTCACAAATAACTAGATTCACTCACGAGCTGATCAATGCAGCATTTGGATGGACTAAGGATGGTATAACTGATCTGAAGGATGAAATCCATGAGGCTAAGAAAAGGACATTCTTGGACATCAATAGAATGGACATGGAAGACGAAGTATGATTGGTGTGTTGGAGATAGATGTCTGCGGAAGCACGCAAACAACACAAGGAAGAAGAAGAAGCTTGGAGCACAAACACACAATACTGAATGTGTTGCTAGAGAATGTACAAAGATAAGTAGCCCATTACGGCAATAGGCGTATATACAAGGCGGGGGAAAAAACCTCCTAAAGAGGGAAAAAAGTGCCCCGGCAGTCCTAGTGTGTTCACACACATCACTACCTAAATATATCAACAAATCCCCCCTGGGAGTGATGCGGTGAAGAAGGAGTTGGCACTCATGTATAAGGAAGTCCCAAGCTATGTGGAAATCACTCCACAAAAGGAAGTCCCAAGCGTGAAGAGTTAAATCATACAAAGGAGGAAAACTTAATCATACACACACATATAGCATAATTGTATAGATAAAAAAATATGAAAATACTAGTGTTTTAATTAAATATATATAATTAAATATATAAAATTAGGCTTTAAAGGTTTTTTTCACATCAAATATATAAAAATAGGATTAGGGTTTTTAGGCTATTTACACATGCATACACATATAATCATACACACACACATACAGACACACACACACACACACACACACACACACACACACACACACATATATATATATATATATATATATATATATATATATATATATATATATATATATATATATATATATATATATATATATATATATATATATATATATATATACATACATACATATATATATATATATATATATATATATATATATACATGTATGTATGTATGTATATATATATGTATATATATATATATATATATATATATATATATATATATATATATATATATATACATATATACATATATGCATATATATATATATATATATATATATATATATATATATATATATATATATATATATATATATATATATATATATATATATATATATATATATACATGCATACACATATAAATGTTTTAGGTCTATGTCTTTACGATTAGGGTTTTTACATATGCATAACATTATATATACACACATACACATACATATATAATACATATATACATGTATATACACATGCATACACAAATACATATTTTAAGTCTAGGTCTTTAGGAGTAGGGTTTTAGGGTTTCTACATACATATAAATTAATTAAATCTATATAAGGAAAAAATAAAGAAATAATTAGGAAAAAATCTGAATATATAAATAAATATATATAAAAAATAGGATAATTGTATACATAAATAAATATGAAAAGATCTAGTATTTTAAATAAATAAATTATATATACATAATTAAATATGTAAGAATTTAAGGTTTTTTATCAAATCAAATACATATACACATACACATATGTTGAGAGTGATGGATGGATGCACTCAGGAAATCAGTTGGTGCTGCAAAACGTGCTTCACACCTGCCCTCTTTTCTCTTCAGAAATGCTTAGTACACTAGCTTAGCTTCCAAATGACATAAAGAAACTATATATGTACTTTGGAAATGGTTTGGGTAATGATCAAACCAAAACAGATAAGTTGGTCCTTCAAAAATCAACCAAAACCTTCTATTCTTGTAATGATACCTGCTCAGACTTTTACTCAGTGTGTCCAGCACACTTAAAATTGGCACAATTCCTTTTGGGAGTATCAATATACCTTAGTAAGCTACCAATCACATGTGGAATCACTTCAATTGATAAACTATGCACTGAGAAATAAGTTTAGCAAAATTATGATCACCCCCGACTTTTCAGGAACTCTGCAGACAAATACCAGTGTGCACCTCGACTCGATTTTCTCCCAATTGGCTGAATGGAATCCTTTGAAATTTTGTATGCTTGTAGTAGACTTTGAGCTGGTTCCAATGAGCTATAGAACACTTGATTTGGTTCAGTAGATCCAGAGCAATGTTTCTTTGAAGTTGACAGACTTGGAGTAGGTGACTCAGACAAAACAGAGATGATGAATGTATACTTCTATTGATATATGTGTTTGTACAATCTCATTAGCTTGCCAAGCAGAGCTAAATGAGGTAGTGTGATGTTGGGTATAGAGTAGCCCTCACACACAATGAGTTACAAGGAAAATATGCCTCGGGGAGTGAGCTAGAATGAGAGTGTAACCCGCGACTTTTTCAGTACATCCTTTATAGGAGTTTGATCTTCATTTGAATTTGAAATTCAAACTTAGGCTCCCTTGAATCTCTCCTCTAAAAGTAGGGAGATATTCTCTCAATCTCAACATCCAAATTTCCACGACTCTAGTAGTAGGTGGATGACTTAAAGTGATTACAAACAAATGATAAGTCACTTAGACTTTTACAAGAGGTAAAGAAGTAAGAACATATAAGCATATGTTCACATGTGTCTTCATTTGAGTGAAGCCTTAATAAACCTTTATCCATGCTAGTCTTCAATAAGTCCAAGGGTCCAAGCCAATGTGTGTAGGCTTGTCTTGCACCAACAGCTCCCCCTCAAGCCAAACACTTTGGCTTAAGTCTTCTTCTTCATTCTTCAATTACTTCCTGCAATCCAATCATAGATTTGAATCTGCATAACTTGGTTCCATCCAATGCCTTTGTAAGTAAATCTGCACATTGCATATTAGTAGATACATATGTCAATTGTATATCTTTACTTAGCAATTTCTCTCTCACATAGTGGTAATGAACCTCTATGTGCTTTGTTCTGGCATGATAAATTGGGTTTGCTGCAAGATGAAGAGAGCTAGTATTGTCTCCAAAGATAATAGGTGGTCTTGTATGTAGACCTAACTCTGTATAAAGAAGCTTCAACCAGATAGCTTCTTGAGTAGCATTTGCAAGCCCTCTATACTCTGCTTCAGTGGATGACAATGCCACTGTAGGTTGCTTCTTAGCTGACCAAGAGATAGGCTTATCTCCTGCAAAACAAATGTACCCTGAGGTGCTCCTCCTATCATCCTTGCATCCTGCCCAATCTGCATCTGAGTAAACCTTAATGTCAATATCTGATGTATAAGGGAAATACAAACCATGACTTTGAGTTCCCTTGAGGTACTTCAAGATCTTCTTGGCTGCCTCTAGATGAGGTACTCTAGGTTTGTGCATGAATTGACTAAGCACACTTACACCATATGCTATGTCAATTCTTGTCAAGGTAGCATAGTTCAAGCTACCCACCATACTTTGATATCCTGTAATGTCTTTGATTTCTTCTCCTTCATGAGCACTTAACTTTTGGTTAACCTCCATTGGAGTAGTAGATACTTTAGCATCCTGCAAACCAAACTTCTTGACCATATCCTGTACATACTTCTTTTGAGTGATGTATATACCTGAGTTTGTGTAGATCAATTCAAGACCTAGAAAATATTTTAGTAATCCAAGATCACTAATCTTGAATTCTTTCATCATCTGTCCTTTGATGTGTCTAATCCCATTGACATCATTCCCTGTAATGATGATGTCATCAACATAAACACATAAGTAAATTACTTCTGTACTACTTCTCTTTATGAATAGAGAAGTGTCTGCTTTGCTCATCACAAATCCTTGGTCTTGAAGGTAGGTGGTCAACCTGTAGTTCCATGCTCTAGGTGCCTGCTTCAAACCATACAGAGCCTTCTTCAATTTACAGACATAATGTACCTTTCTTGGATCTTCATAGCCAGGTGGTTGTGACATGTAGACTTCTTCAGATATCCATCCATTTAGGAATGCATTCTTCACATCCAATTGGTACATGTTCCAATTCTTGGATGCAGCTACACTCACCAATACTCTGATAGTTGGCATCTTGGCCACAGGAGAAAATGTCTCCTCATAATCAATGCCTTGGGTTTGTGCAAAACCCTTGGCTACCAACCTAGCTTTGTACCTGTTAATTGTTCCATCTGAATTCTTCTTCAATTTGTAGATCCATCTGGATCCTATTACCTTCATAGTATCCTTCTTGGGTACCAAGTCCCAAGTATCACTCTCTTGGAGGGCTTCTATCTCCTCATCCATGGCTTCTCTCCATTCTGGCTTTGTAATTGCTTCTTCATAGGTACCTGGTTCTTCATTCAACAAGTCTTTTGCAAGATATACAGAGTGTTTAGTTACAAGTGATGTGTCATACCCAAATCTGATAGGTTTCTTCTTCTCTCTCTGAGATCTTCTCATAGCTTGAGTAGAAGTTTCTGCTTTGTCCTCCAATTGCTTCATCTTCATCTTTCCTTTGGATTTCCATGCTTTGAACTCTTCAAGGTTTATGGTATCATCATCTGAGCTTGAGTCTTCTTGCTGAGCTGGCTCTTCCTTGGTAAGCTTTGGAAAATCTTCCTCCATGTCATAGGGTAGACTCACTTTCCTGCATTCATTCTCATACCATGAGTCATTCTCATCAAATATGACATCTCTGCTTACCTTGAAGCCTTTGTTTGTGGGGTTGTAGAATCTATATCCCTTTTGGTTTAAATCATAGCCAATGAAGATACATTTCTCTGCCTTTGGGTCTAGCTTTCCTCTTACCTGTGAGGGAATATGCACATATGCTATACAACCAAAGATTTTGCAATGATCCAGAGAGGGTCTCTTACCATGCCATGCTTCATATGGAGTCATGCCATCAAGTGATTTGGATGGCAACCTGTTGATGAGGTAAGTGGCAGTGGACACACTCTCTGCCCATAGGTAATTTGGCAACCTTTTTTCATTGAGCATAGACCTAGCTGTTTCCACTATAAGTCTATTCCTTCTTTCTGCTACCCCATTTTGTTCAGGTGAGTATCTGGTAGTGATCTCCCTCTTGATACCTCTTTCCTGCAAGAAATCTTCAAACTCATTGGAGAAGTACTCTCCTCCACCATCTGACCTTAGCCTCTTCAAGCTTCTACCTGTTTGATTCTCAACAAGTGCAAGATACCTCTTGAAACAATTAAACACTTCATCTTTATGCTTCATAAAGTATAAAATGGTCCATCTGCTATAGTCATCAATGAAGGACACATAATACCTTGAACCAGAAATGGAAGGGTCCTTGCTAGGTCCCCAAACATCTGTGTGTACCAAGTCTAGGTAGTCTTCATGCATGAAACCTTTCCTTGAGTAGGGTAATCTGTGAGACTTACCAAATTGACATGATCCACATTTGTAAATCATGTGTTGCTTGGATACATTAGGTATCCCAAGCACACATTGATCCCTGCACATTTGCTTGAGAGTCCTTTCTCCTATGTGCCCTAATCTTTTATGCCATATCTCTAACTCTGAAAGTGTCTGATCCTTGTAGTTATACAAAGCAATGTTTCTTGTATCTTCTAGCTCAAATGTAAATAATCTACCTGATTTCTCCCCTTTGGCTATCCTTCTGAATCCTTGTTTTGGGTCCTCCACATATGCTCCATGTTGTGTGAATCTGACCTGCAAACCTTTCTCCACAATCTGACCAACACTCATCAAATTCTTAGTTATTGTTGGTACATAGAGTACCCTGCTTAATAGGTTCTGATTACCATCACATGTCTTCACATTTCCAATTTTGACAACAGAGTGTTTAGTGTCATCACCTGTTTGTACCTGATGTTTGCCCTTGGGCTCTTCCAAATCAGAAAGCAATGCCACATTGCCAGCTACATGGTTAGAACATCTTGAGTCAATGTAAAATAAATGATCATCATTTGTACCTATCTTGGAGGTCATATTCATGATCAATAAGGAGTCATCCTGCTCCTCTGTGTAATTGTTGTAGTCTCTTCTATTTCTGAATCCACCTTGGTAGTTTCCATTGTGGTTGTTGTTGTAGTTGTTGTTGTATTGGTTGTTGTACCCATTGTAGCTTTGATGTTGGTTGAATCTGCCTTTTCCTTGAGAGTATCCACCTCTTGAGTAGCCTCTTCCTCTCTGGTTTTTGTAGTTCTTGTAGCATTCATCTGTGGTATGATTGGACAACCCACAGATGTTGCAAGGTGATGAGTTGTAGGGTCTCCCCCTACCTGACTTACCTCCTCTGCCTCTTCCTCTAGATGACCTACCTCTTCCTGCATAATTGGCTTGAGAGGTAGAGCCTTCTTCATCCTGTTTCTTCTTGCCTTTATCTTTAACTTTCTTATCAGTAAAGAGAGCAGAGGGGTTATTACCTTTTGATTGATCTCCAGCTTTGGTGAACTTTGCTTCATGTGTAAATAGTTGACCCATGAGTGTTGTGAGATCAGGGGTATGCATGTCCATGTAGAGGTCCATTGCAGTGGTGAAACTTTCCCACTTATCATCTGCCTTGAGTCCATTTGTCACTTGCCAGACTATTTGCTCCTCTTCAATTTCCTCTCCAATGCTTGCTAGTTGGTCTGCCACATCTTTGATCTTTGTCACATAATCTGAGACTGATTGCTTGGGCTGCTTCCTCAGTGTTGTGAACTCTATCCATAATTGGTTCTTTCTAGCCCTTGTGTTGGAAGAAAAGTAATTTGACAAGGTTTCCCAAGTCTCTTGGGAAGTCTTACAATTCCTTACATGAGGTAAAAGAATGTCAGATATAGAGTTTAAGAGATAAGACCTTGCCAAAGCATCCTTTGCACACCATTGGTTAAGTCTTTCATGCTCATCCTTTGTAGGTAGTCCTCTAGTCTTGAATGAGGGCAACTCCTCATCTCCTGATATGTATCCAAATAGACTTCTCCCTTGTAGATAGGTCTTCATTCTCAATGACCAAGCTTGATAGTTGTTTCTGTCCAATTTGTCAATGAAAGAGGGGAAACCATCACCCATGATTACCTTGTTTTGCTCTGATACCACTGTTGAGAGTGATGGATGGATGCACTCAGGAAATCAGTTGGTGCTGCAAAACCTGCTTCACACCTGCCCTCTTTTCTCTTCAGAAATGCTTAGTACACTAGCTTAGCTTCCAAATGACATAAAGAAACTATATATGTACTTTGGAAATGGTTTGGGTAATGATCAAACCAAAACAGATAAGTTGGTCCTTCAAAAATCAACCAAAACCTTCTATTCTTGTAATGATACCTGCTCAGACTTTTACTCAGTGTGTCCAGCACACTTAAAATTGGCACAATTCCTTTTGGGAGTATCAATATACCTTAGTAAGCTACCAATCACATGTGGAATCACTTCAATTGATAAACTATGCACTGAGAAATAAGTTTAGCAAAATTATGATCACCCCCGACTTTTCAGGAACTCTGCAGACAAATACCAGTGTGCACCTCGACTCGATTTTCTCCCAATTGGCTGAATGGAATCCTTTGAAATTTTGTATGCTTGTACTAGACTTTGAGCTGGTTCCAATGAGCTATAGAACACTTGATTTGGTTCAGTAGATCCAGAGCAATGCTTCTTTGAAGTTGACAGACTTGGAGTAGGTGACTCAGACAAAACAGAGATGATGAATGTATACTTCTATTGATATATGTGTTTGTACAATCTCATTAGCTTGCCAAGCAGAGCTAAATGAGGTAGTGTGATGTTGGGTATAGAGTAGCCCTCACACACAATGAGTTACAAGGAAAATATGCCTCGGGGAGTGAGCTAGAATGAGAGTGTAACCCGCGACTTTTTCAGTACATCCTTTATAGGAGTTTGATCTTCATTTGAATTTGAAATTCAAACTTAGGCTCCCTTGAATCTCTCCTCTAAAAGTAGGGAGATATTCTCTCAATCTCAACATCCAAATTTCCACGACTCTAGTAGTAGGTGGATGACTTAAAGTGATTACAAACAAATGATAAGTCACTTAGACTTTTACAAGAGGTAAAGAAGTAAGAACATATAAGCATATGTTCACATGTGTCTTCATTTGAGTGAAGCCTTAATAAACCTTTATCCATGCTAGTCTTCAATAAGTCCAAGGGTCCAAGCCAATGTGTGTAGGCTTGTCTTGCACCAACAACATACACACATACACACACACACACACACACACACACACACACACACACACACATATATATATATATATATATATATATATATATATATATATATATATATATATATATATATATATATATATATATATATATATATATATATATATACATACACATATATATATACACATACACATATACATACACATGCATACACACATATAAATATTTTAGGTCTAGGTCTTTACGATTAGGTTTTTAGGGCTTTTACAGACGCATAACATATATATACACATTTACATACACATATAATACATATATACATGTATATACACATGCATACATACGTATACATATTTTAGGTCTAGGTCTTTAGGATTAGGGTTTTCAGAGTTTTACATATATATAATTCAACTAAATTTATATTAGAAAAAAATTAAGAAAAAATCTGAATATATATATAAATATATATACAAATTAGGATAATTATCTAGATAAATAGACATGAAAAGAGCTAGTGTTTTAAATAAATAAATAAAATATAGATAATTCGATATATAAGAACAGGATTTTAAGGCTTTTTATCAAATCAAATATATATACACATACACATACACAAATATATATATATATATATATATATATATGTGTGTGTGTGTGTGTGTGTGTGTATATATACATACACATATATATACACATGCATACACAGATATAAATGTTTTAGGTTTAGGTCTTTACGATTAGGGTTTTAGGGTTTTTACACATGCATAACATATATACACGCATATAGATACACATATATATATATATATATATATATATATATATATATATATATATATATATATATATATATATATATATATATATATATATATATATATATATATATATATATATATATATATATATATATATATACATGTATATACACATGCATACACAAAGATACATATTTCAGTTCTAGGTCTTTAGGATGAGGGTTTTAGGGTTTTTACATACATATAAATCAATTAAATTTATATAAGGAAAAAATAAAGAAAAAATTAAGGAAAAAATCTGAATATCTAAACATATATATATATATATATATATATATATATATATATATATATATATATATATATATATATATATATATATATATATATATATATATATGTAATAGGATAATTATATAGATAAATAAATATTAAAAGATCTAGTGTTTTAGATAAGTAAATTAAATACATATTTCTAAATATATAAAAATAGGATTTTATAAAGGTTTTTTATCAGACTAAATATATATACAGATACACATACACATATATACACATGCATTCACATGTATAAATATTTTAGGTTTAGATCTTTAGGATTAGGGTTTTAGGATGTTTACACATACATAACATATATACACGCATATACATACATATATAATACATATATACATGTATATACACATTCATACACACATATACATATTTTGGGTCCAGGTCTCTAGGATTAGGGTTTTACGGTTTTTACATACATATAATTCAATTAAATTTATATAAGGAAAAAATAAAGAAAAAAATCTGAATATTTATATATATATATATATATATATATATATATATATATAAGATAATTGTATAGATAAATAAATATGAATTGAGCTAGTGATTTAAATAAATAAATCAAATATATAAAAATAGGATTTTAAGGTTTTTTATCAAATAAAATATATACATACACATATAATACATATATACATGTATATACACATGCATATACATATTTTAGGTCTATGAGTTTAGGATTAGGGTTTTAGGATTTTTACATACATATAATTCAATTAAATTTATATAAGGAAAAAATAAAGAAAAAAATATGAAAAACATCTGAATATATAAATAAATATAGATATAAACTAAGATAATTGTATAGATCAGTAAGTATTAAAAGAGCTAGTGTTTTAAATAAATTAATTAAATATATAAAAATAGGATTTTACGGTTGTTTATCAAGTTAAATATATATACGTATAGACATACACATATATATATACACATACACACACACATATATATATATATATATATATATATATATATATATATATATATATATATATATATATATATATACATATATATATATATATATATATATATATATATATATATATATATATATATATATATATATATATATATATATATATATATATATATATATATATATATGCATAAAAAAATAAAAATGTTTTAGCTTTTGGTCTTTACGATTAGGGTTTTAGGGTTTTTCCGCATGCATAACATATATACACACATATACATATTTTAGGTCTAGGTCTTTAGGATTAGGGTTTAAGGGTTTTTACATACATATAATTCAATTGAATTTATATAAGGAAAAAATAAAGAAAAAATTAAGGAAAAATTTGAATATATAAATATACATATATATATATATATATATATATATATATATATATATATATATATATATATATATATATATATATATATATATATATATATATATATATATATATATATATATATATATATATATATATATATATATATATATATATATATATATATATATGATAATTGAATAGATAAATAAATATAAAAAAAGATAGTGTTTTTAATAAATAAATTAAACATATAAAAATAGGATTCAGAGGTTTTTTAGCAAATTTAAAATATATAAAAATAAGATTATAAGTTTTTTTTTTCAAATTAAATATATATATATATATATATATATATATATATATATATATATATATATATATATATATATATATATATATATATATATTTTAAGACTTTTTATCAAAGAAAATATATATAATTAATCATATAAAAATAGAGTTTTAGATAAATACTAACATATATAAACATATAGTTATAAAAATTAAGAAAAAAACAATATATAATCAAATATATATAAAAAATAGAATTAGGGCTTTTAAGCTGTTTATACATGCATACACATATATACATATATATAACACACACACACACAGTCACACACACACACACACACACACATATATATATATATATATATATATATATATATATATATATATATATATATATATATATATAATATAACATTATGGTTTTAGGGTCTTTATTTTTATGATATATAGAAAATAGGTCATTAGGATGACATAATAAAAAAAAATCAAATGTTCTAAGATATCCATATTGTATCTGATGGCTTGTTTGGATCCGGAGAAGAGAATGGCATGTCCGTGCACTCAGTCCAAGTATCAAATTTATCAGAAATGACAGATTTGTACTACACATGTTAGAGAGTATGGATCCTTTGATAAAAGTCCACTACAAAACCTGCTCTACCATTCGCATGATCCCCAAGGTGAGCATATGGATCCAAACAACATTGTACCGATAACCTATTGTGGACAGAAGAGGACAAAAAAAGAGTTAGAAGTACAAGGTACTAATAGCATTGCACAGAATGAAGAAATGCTTGAAGCATTTTATGAGATGGACGAAGATCATGATGGTGGAGAAGATGTCGTGAGTTTCATGGACACAACATAATATCCAAGATTAGAAGCCGATGAAGAATACGAAAACATGCAAAGACTAGCTCGTTTACCACTGTACAATGGTGCAAAGATATCTGTACTACGTGTGTCACTCGCGATGCTCAATCTGCAATCCATTTATGGATGGTCAGATAGTAGTGTCTCTGAATTGTTCAGGTAAGTAGATTTGAAATAACCTTTTAGTGTTGTATCAAAATAACTTGATTTACTAATATCATTCTAATTGCTTATTACAGGCTTGTTAAAGATCAAATTTTCCCACAGGGCAATGACATGCCTACAACACGTAGAGATGTGAAAAAACTTTTATAATCCATTGGAAAGGACTACACTAAGATTCATCCTTGTCTAAATGATTGTATCCTCTTTTGAAATGAGTATGAGCATCTCCACATATGTCTAAAGTGTGGAGAAAATAAATTTAGAGAAAACCTTATAGGTGAAGCGGTCCCTGCAAAGGTTCTTTGCCACTTTCCTATCATTCCACAAATTAAAAACATGTTTAGATGCAAATCTATAGCTGAGTTAATGTCATGGCATGCAAAGAGCAGGTCTAAAGATGCTGTAATGCGAGTGCCTGCTGACTCTGATGCTTGGAAACACATAGATAGTAAGTGTCTAGAGTTTTCTAGTGAGACTCGAAACATACGTCTAGGCCTAGCTATGGATGGAGTAAATCCATTTGGTTTACACAGCTCTTCATGGAGCACATGGCCTGTGTGTTTGGTCAATTATAACATCCCACCATGGTTGGCCATAAAGAAAGGTCATTTATTATTAGCTCTTATTGTGCCAGGTAAGTATAATGTAAAAAACATGGATGTATAGCTTGCACCATTTGTGGAAGAGTTGCACATTTTATGGGATGATATTACTGTGCATGACATGTCTCAAACTATAAGAAGACAAGATGTACGAGTGCAAGACATACTTCTGTGGATGATGCATGATTGACTTGGTTATGTTGAATATTCAGGTTTGTTGATTTTCGGTTACCATGCTTGTCCCTTATGCGAACCACGACTTGAAGCACACTATTCCAAAGCACTGCATAAAACTGTTTATGAATGACATCATAGATATTTTCGTGATGTACATGTTTTAGATGAAGGACAAATTGGTTCACAAGTGCAATGCCAAATGAAAGCTAACGATTGGAAACAACTATGGGATTCAGAAACTCCAGTCACTGGCATGAAATAGTAGTCGATCTTTCATGAACTCCCTTATTGGAGCGAGGTATTGATCAATCATTTGGTAGACCCGATGCATATTTTTAAGAATGTGGGAGAGATTCTTTGGAAGAAATTGATCGGAAAGAAAGAAAGCAAACCACAAAGGGAGGGCTTAGAAGAGCAATTTCATATGCAAGAGTTGTGGGCAATTACAAAGCCCAACGAAATAGTATCGTTACCAAGAGCTCCTTGGGTGCTTCGTAGGATGGAAGAGCAACAAGTGAAGAAAATAATTTCAAAGTTTCGGATAGCTATTGGATGCATGAGGTCATACGAAACGAAGATCTTGGAGGGCTCAAGTCTCATGATTGGCATAAGTTTTTACAGTTTGTGCTCCTCGTAGCTTTAAAAGATTCTCTTTCAAAGGATTTGCGAATAACCATTTATAAAATTAGTTCCTTGGTACAGTGGATCTCTTCTAAAGAGATAAATAGAGATAGCATAGAGAGTGCAAAACTCAATGCTATCAAGGCTATTTCTATGGTAGAGAAATACTTTCCCACAAGTATTCTCACTATTCAGCTTCATTTACTGGTTCATGTGGTAGATGAAGTTGCAATTGTAGGAACTGTCCATAGTTGATGGATGTTCTTCTTAGAGCGCTTTATGAAGACATTAAAAGGGTTTGTTTGACAGAGAGCATGTCTAGAGGGTAGCATGGCAGAGGGATGGCTCGTACAAGAGTCTCTTGTACTCATAACTGAGTTTCTATGTACGTCGTATCCAAAAATGCCTTGCTTATGGAGAGATGATGAAGATGTTCGTCTCTTAGGTGATGAACCGCAAGGTAAAGGGTTGCAAAGAAAAATGGATGTAGTTTTCAGAGAGAAGGTAATCAAGTTCCAATTTGCTTGACTGAATGTTTAGTGTCATCACCTGTTTGTACCTCATGTTTACCCTTTGGTTCTTCAAGATCATATAAGAATGCTACATTCCCTGCCACATGATTGGAACAACCTTAGTCAATGTAAAAGAGATGCTCATCATCTTTACCTTTCTTGGTTGTCTTGTCATTATGAGCATAGAATATTCTTGATCTTTAGTGTAGGTGTTGAAGTCCCTTCTTCCTCTAAAGCCTCCTTGATAGTTGTTGTTGTTGTAGCCTTGATTGTAGTTATGCTTGTAGTTGTCTCCATCATTGTTGTATCTATCTCTAGTTTGTCCATAGCTTCCTCTATGGAAGCCTCTTCCACTTTGGTTCCTTATATTTTTGTAACATTCTTTAGTAGTGTGGTTGTTGAGACCACATATGCTGCATGGTGAACTATTGTAGGGTCTCCCCCTACCTTGCTTACCTCCTTTGCCCCTACCTCTAGCACCTCTTCCTCTTCCTGCATAACTCGCTTGAGAGGTGCTAGCCTCTTCATCTTATTTCTTACTTTTACCTTTATCCTTAGCTTTATTATTATCTGTATAAAGGGTAGAAGATTGGTTGCCTCTTGAGCTATCACCATTTCCATTGAGTTTTGCTTCATGGGTGAAGATTTGTCCCATCAAAGTTTTGAGATCAGATATCTACATATCCATGTAGAGATCCAT
Organism: Ceratopteris richardii; assembly: GCA_020310875.1. Lineage (NCBI taxonomy): Eukaryota > Viridiplantae > Streptophyta > Polypodiopsida > Polypodiales > Pteridaceae > Ceratopteris > Ceratopteris richardii. The sequence goes on from CM035418.1 coordinate 7,873,862, forward strand.
TACAGTGGTGAAGGATTCCTACTTATCATCAGCTTTAATTCCGTTGATGATCCACCTCACTATGTGCTCTTCCTCTATCTCTTCTCCAATGCTCCAAGAGAGTAGCCTCTCCTTCACCAAAACTCCACAGCTTCAAGAGTTTGTGAACACTCTCTCTTCAAGAAGACCTTCAAAATCTAGCTTGAAATCTTTGAGTGAGTGATCCATAATGAGCCTCTTCTTTTATAGTTTACAAGTACCCTTCAAAAGCGTATCGAAAAGCCACCAATAAAGCTACGATCATTTATGATCGCTAACAAGAGAGCGATTTGAAAAGCTAAACAAAAACCGATTCGAAAAGCAAAATGATGCCGGTGTCAATATTTTGCAACTCTTTTTTCTAAAAAGCAACTTCTAACTTGCGATTTGCATGAACCAGAATTCGAACTCACATTGCTGCTTTGGAAGAACAATGTTCTATCCACGTTTCCAATCACTTTTGTTGTAGGAATTGATACAACCTATTATACTAGCCCATCATCTTCAAGAAGAAGTATCTAGCATAATCATCATATGCTAAAATTATTGAGGATCTTGGACAAGTTGTGCACATTGTTTCCAACAGATGATGCAACAAGATGGAACACTTTATGTAATCAAGGACAAATCTGAAGTCTTCAAGACATTCAAGCATTATCAAGCTTATGCAGAAGGATTACAAGAAAAAAGCTCAAGAGTTTGAGATCAAATGAAGGGGGGGAATATTTTTCTAAAGAATTTGATGATTATTTGTGGAATGCAGGTATAAAAGGAGAAGTAACTTCTAGGTACTCCCCTCAACAAAATGGAGTTGCAGAAAGAAGAAATAGAACTCTTGTAGAGTTTGCAAGATCAATGATGAAGGAGAAGAATCATCCTAACTACTTGTGGGTAGAAGCTATCAACACTACAACATACCTTGTGAATAGGTTACCTTGCAAAGATTTCGATGGTAGAACACTTTATGAAGCATGGTGGGGTAAGAAACCTTCTCTTGATCATTGTAAGGTATTTGGATGTTTGGCATATGCTTATGTTCCTTCTCAATTAAGACATAAGCTAGAGCCCAAAGTAGAGAAGTATGTGGTCATTGGATATGATGATAGACAGATGGGATACACATTGTGGAGTCCATATACAAATCAGTTTCTTGTCACAAAAGATGTTACATTTCATGAGCAAGGCACATGGTATATAGGGTCAACTAATGATCATGCAGATTTTGAAGCAATTCAAAGGAAAGGGAAGACAAAAGTGAAAGTATATGAAGAAGATATTGATGATGATGGTTGTAAAAATAAATTGCAGGATAATAGGCCAAGATTTGATCCAGAATCAAATGCAGCTGAGACTTCAAGAAATGTAGAGGTCACAAGATCTTTGAGAGAAAGAAAGGAACCTATCAGGTATAGCTATGATACATCTTTCTTAACAACAAAAGATTATGCTTGTATTGTGAAGGGAGATGAAGATCCAACCACATATGAAGAAGCTAAAGGAAAACAAAATTGGGAAAAAGCACTACAAGAAGAGTATGATGCTCTACTTGAGAATGAGACATGGGAATTGGTGCCAAGACAAAAGAATCAGAAGGTAATTGGATGCAAGTGGGTATATAAGACAAAGAGGTTTGCAAATGCTGAGGTGTCTAGGTACAAAGCTAGACTTGTGGTCAAAGTTTATGCTCAAACTTATCGGGTAGACTATGATGAATCTTTTAACCCAGTTGCTGAGATGTCTACAATTAGAACTCTAATTGCTATTGCTGCTTGTAAAGGATGGAAGTTATCACAATTAGATGTGAAGAATGCATTTCTAAATGGATATATTGCAGATGAGGTATACATGGAGCAACCAGAGGGTTTCATGGATTCAATTGGATTAGAATATGATGTAAGCTCAAGAGAGCTTAGTATGGTTTGAAGAAGGCCCCAAGGGCATGGAATTATAGGCTTATTAAGTTCTTGAATGAATTAGGATATCAAGCTTCAAAAACAAATAGTAGCTTGCTAGTGAAGGCAAGTGAACATGGGTTCATATATATGTGTATCTATGTTGATGATATTATTTTCATAGGTATAGATGCTCAAAGAATCAAGCAACTTAAGAAGTAAATAGAAAATGAGTTTAAGATAAGTGATTTGGGAAACTTGTCTTATTTCTTAGGAATGCTGGTTGTGTATACTCAACATGAAGTATATGTTACACAAGAGAGATACTTAAAGAATCTTCTGATTAAGTTCAACATGGAAAATTGCAAGCCTTCAACCCCACCATTGGAGGTAAATCATAAATTGAGTAGATATGGAGGAGAAGAATTTAATGACATGAAGAAGTATGAGAGTTTGGTAGGTAGTTTGATCTATGCTACCTTGACAACACCAGATCTATCATATGCAGTTGGTGTCTTATCACAATTTATGCATTGTCCAAAGAAAACTCATTCGATTGCAGCTCAAAGGGTACTTAGATATATCAATAGAACCCTGAGTGAAGGTTTGTATTATGGTTTTCCTTTTGACACAAGAATCAAAGTGTTTAGTGATGTAGATTGGGCAGGTAATTCAGATGATAGAAGGTCTACTCATCGTTATCTTTGTTATGTTGGAGATAAGTTAATCTCTTGGTGCTCAAAGAAGCGAAATACAGTTGCTTTGTCATCCACAGAAGCTGAGTATAAAGGAATGGTAGAGGCTGCAAAGGAAGTAATATGGTTGAAGACCTTATTGAAGAGTTTTGGAACTGATTAGAGTACTCTAATTATTTTTGGGGATAACATGAGTTCATTATATTTGGCAACTAACCCTGTTTTTCATGTTAGGACTAAACACATAGAGATTCAGTATCATTTCTTGAGAGAAAAGGTACTTGAAAAAGAAATTCAAGTCTTTTATACACCAACAAAAGAGCAAGTTGCAGATATGTTGACAAAGAGCTTAGATGGACCTAAATTACAGAAGTTCAAAGAGATGGCAGGAACAAAGATGGATGTCATAATCACAATTAGTGATTGAGGGGGAGCTCTTGGAACAAAGAAATCACCAATTGATGATTATGAAGTGCTTGATGTAGGTCAGAAGTCAAAATGAAGTCAAAGAAGTCATTAAAGGAAGTGAAGAGATCTCAGAAATATAGCTTGTATACATATGTACATTACATATGAAAATTCTTGTATAATAAGTATAGATGTTCATTAGAACAATAAAAGGAATAATGTAATAGACGTGGGATGAGTCTAGAATCATATTTATATAAGACAATAATGTAAAGGAAAAGAAGAGAGAGTCATTAGAAGTCAAGAGCTCATGTGATAGATGTGTAGAGAGTCATCTTATTAAGTTAGCATCGAGTCTTTCTCTTCTTTCTCTCAGCTTGATCAAGTGGATCAGGAAATCCTTTGTACACATCTAATCTGGAAGATAATCAAGCTATGTTAAAATTTCCATGGTCTAATTCCATTTATTATCAATAGGAATATGCATATGTAAAGTCTGTAGATAAAGCTCTCATAGTCACGCATATTTTCGTGTCAGAATTTTGCTTAGATCTCAATTAACAGTGTAAAGTTTTTTATAATTGAGCATTCAAAATCTAAGTTGAAAGGTAAGGAGGCTATGGCTAAAAGCATTTAGCAAAAGGGGACTTGTGTTGTGAGAAATCAACTTGAGAAGTTGACTATGCGAAAGTGGCTTGTTTAGAAAGACAATTTCTGACATACATTTGGTCTTTATGATCAAATCAGAGTTTTAATGATTCTTTTGAAGATCTAGTGAATTTTATGATTGTGCAAAGGTAGCATGGAGGTATGTGAATCATTAGATTTAAGAAATTTGAAGATCTGTATAGGTAATGAAGTTAATCTCTGAAGCAGATTCTTTGAAGAAGAAGAAACTTCACACAGAGAAGTGTTTGTGGATGATTTTGTAAATCATAGTAATAATTGTGTAAAGTTTTGTCTATGATTGATATAAGAGTGTTCTTAAATGAGTATAGATCAAGCATTTGGAGATTTAGAGGTCTCCATCACAAACACACTACCAAGTCTTAGTCAAAACAATAAGGTATCCATTACTCAAGCTTGAGTTCAAAAACTAGCAAGTTAGATAACTCCTATACCAAGGATAGATTAACAACTAGTGTGAGGGTGGCTTACTTAGAAGTTCAAGAAGGACCATATAAACCAAAACTTCCAATATAACCATGCTAACCAATTAGGTGCTTGCATCTTTGAGGAGAGATTGAGGAGATCGATGGACCAATTGAGAAACCTTGAGCAACCTTACGAGGTAGATCATCCAGTGGTCAAGTTTGAGAATGGACCCTACATAGATAAGCAAGGAACTATGTACATAGTTACTAGTTTCAATGATAGAACTAATGAGTTTTAAACATTTCTTAAAGTGGAATAAGATCAAAGAAAAACTACATATACAAGACTATGCACTTTAGGACCAAGAAGGGATTGCAGAAAGACTCTTATACAAGGGGTCAAGTAGGGATAAATGATGCATGTGCAAGTAGGTATACCTCACACATGAACCAATACATAGAAACAATATTGTGGGGAGTCCAAATGGGCCCTCGTCAAAACATATTATGGGAGGGGGGAGCACTAGGCCGGCCCATGATAGGTAGGGAACACTTATACAATATTTATTTATTGTAATGGGGAACTTGGTAGATATCATCAATGTTACTATAATTCAGGGCATCTTCATTTGAAGAGACCTCGACTATGTTGGGATAAAAATGGGAGAACACCATGTAGTCCTCGATGACACTACCTTCATGTATCTTAACCTAGAAGCAAAGCATTAACACAAAAATATTCTTCATAACTAGGACTCTAAAAAAGTTTGAAAGCATACTCCCACAATATAGGTATCCGTGAGATCTAGCTTTAATTGAAATACGAGGTCATGCCCTCACTACCCATCTAGGAGTACATGGTTAGCCATTGCTTTTTTCTTAGACCAAGGGATGTCAACTAGGGCCATGTTGAAATTCATCAAGGAAATCTACATAACTTTAGAGCCTCTTACGTATATGAGAAGGTGATTGGGCAAGAGATTAATTGTAATAAGAAAACAATGTCTTGCATACTTTAACCTTAGCAAGTTCCGTTCTCTCCAAATACTATATATAATTCTACTTCCAAGCATATTGCACATGAGGAGGAGAGTAAATGAGTTCTTCCCCAAGAGTATCTCCCTCCAGTGGAAGGGTTTCGGCTTCCAAGTAAGCCATCATGCATCAAGCATTTTCCAATAAAGGATGGCATGTTTTCATTCAAGAAAGAGATGTGCATTTGTTTCATATTGCTTGTAATATGGACATAGAACTTGTGGCTGTCATGAGAAAATGGCCTCTTTTTTACAAAGGGCAAAGCCGTGAGAATATGAAATCTATACTCCCATTGAGGCTAAGACCACTAAATCTTCATAGCTTGTTTCGTTTAGCACTAATCCTTGCCGTCAAAGTGTCTTTCCCTTTTGAAGTAGCTAACATTTTCTAGAATTCATCTTGGTTCCTAGCACATTTATAAGGAAAGGCAGGTTGATCATACTAACTCTCAAGAATACTATATTCACTCTATGAAATGTGTTTTTCATGGTGAGAACATCTATGATTTTAAGACTTTGATATTCATCAATGACCTCCTTGAAGTAAGCTATGCCTGCATTCATGAGCTTATGCCCCATTTTGAAGTAAGTCGTATTGAGAAGTGCTTGAGCTAAGTTGAACTAGATATTCTTCTCCTTGTAAGGTATCGAATGAAACATGGGTAAATGAGCCTACTTCTTAATGTTTTTCCAAGCATCAAAGGCCCTTGTAAAAAAAATGAGGCCTTTGAGTTGCAACTCTTGATTATTGTAGCATATTGTACTTAAATCGAAACCTATATATGGTACACACAAGGAAAGCTTCTAAGAATATTATATTTGAGCAGGATAGCCCAATAGTCTATCCAAGAAGACATTTTGTATATCTATTTAGCCACAATTATTTTAGTGATTCAGTCCACATCTATTAGACCTACAACCCCATCAAATTTGGGGAGGCAATAAGTGAACCATTTGACTCTGACCATCTTCTTCCTTTGCATATTTGAACCCCAATTGTTATTCAAAAGGACTGTCATATGATAGACATTTTTTATCTTGACCGTATAGATCTAAGACGGTGCAATATGAAAGTACTTGAAAGGAAGAGAATGAAAGTAATCCAATGCCTTGATTAATGAAGTAAGATTCAACTTTCTAGTATACAACTTACTTTTTATCACTTGGAGAGTATATTTCACCTTATAAGAATCAACTTAGTCCAATAAAACACCTTGTCTCCTTTCTAACATCACTATGGGAAAGTTGATGCAAAACAAACTATTCACTCATAAAGAAAATACAAAGAACTTTCTATTTATGGATGATAAGTGCATCTTGAAATACTTAGTTATCTTAGCCTTAATACTATTGTTTGAATCGCCCTTAGAAGATGTTTCCTTATAGAATAAAGATGCTATTATGGACCAAAGTATGATTTACAAGCAATGCATACTCTAATTATGAGCTTAACATCTACAAGTGGTCACCCCAACTTTTCAAGGAGAAATAGTAATAGACCATGATACAATGATTAAACTCTTACACAAAGTAGAAGAAAAATATAAAAAGACACTAAAATCTTTCCAATAATTTTTTAATCATGAGCATTGGATTTTTTGAGTAAGGAGAATGAAGATCTACAAGTCAGCTAACTTTGGAGAAGATTACATAGAGAATGGGAGTAATGAACAAGATGTACATCAACCTTGATTTAATTCACTTCTAAATAATAGTATACGTACATAGCGTGATTATATATACTCCTTCAAGTCCCTTCATGGTATTCCATGACTCCTAACAACCAAAATCAATTCAAAACTCTTCTAAGATTAAGTTATTTGTGACATGCTCCCTTTTCCTACAATCTAGGAAATGAGGAATCAAACTCAATTTGATTGAAGTTTTGGTAGGAGGCTCCAACCAGGATTCCTGGCTTAGGACTTAGCTCACAAGTCCTAAAACTGCATGAAACTTCTTTAATCATATAGCTTCATATGTGGCTACTGTTAAGCCTCTGTATTCAGCTTTAGTTGAGGATAATGCTACTCTAGGTAGCTTCTTAGAACTCCAAGACAAAATTTTTGATCCCCCAAATGCTATAAATCTTGATGTACGTCCCCCACCATCCTTGGATCCTATGTAATCTGCATGTGAAGATAGTTCGATATCCAAATTAGATGAATAAGAGTAAAATATACCCTCATTGATGTTGAAAATCAAGTCTCAATCATGCAAAAAGGCTCAACCACGAGTTTTGCAAGTGGACCAATCAAAAAGGAGGACCCAAATTCGTGGAATAAAGTTAGAAGCTCCATCAAACTCAATCAAATTCAAATCTCATCAAATCAGCCACCAAAAAGTGCACCGAAACTGGTTGGTGGTTGGTTAGCTAGATTGTAGGAAAAGTAAAAGTCTATGTAAGCCTCATCTCGCCTTTGTTTATTGATTTGTATGCATTCCATGAGTTTCCCACTTAGTTTAATGAAGTCATAAACTCCAGCAAGCAGTCCCCTTACTTGCTTACCTCATCTTCTCATGATTTTGCTCTGCTGTATCTAGAGGTGTAGTTAGGCTTTTCCAAATTTGGTTGTCCCAGATTGCAGAGCATTGTTTGCTCTCTCGTTGTACTCATTTTCATTGATTTAAAGCTTCATTTGGTCTCTCATATTGTGCCCTGAACTTTGAAAAAGTTTCAAGTTATTTGGCTGAGTGATTTATGAGAAATTGCCAACTTTGTGAAGGTATATCTCTGCATATAGGCAGAAAGTGTTGCAAACAGGTAGCCTATTTTGCAGAGGGTGGTTCTCCCGGTTGGAATATCCATTTTGGATTATTTAAAGCTTGTTAGTTAGCTCTTTAGTCTGCTACAAGTTTGCAGAATTTCATTTTAATTTCTCTCTATTGGTGCAGAGAAAGTTCACAACAGTGAGCATATATCACTGCTTGTGGACCTAGTGGAGGGCAGCCATCTTCCATTTTCGCATTGGGGTGTTAGAATCATCCCCCATTAGTGGTATCAGAGCCATTTTGGAGGCTTGGAGACATGAGTGGAATCTTATTGAAGACCTAAAGGGATCAAGACAACTCGTGGAAGCACAAGGAGGACTCATCAAAGGAAGACGACATCAAAAGGGGGCTACGTCGATGGAGATCTCAACTAGTCGAAGGTTAGCAAGGGAGAAGCTATCAAAAGATAATATCCACACCTTCTAAAGCATACAAGAACTTGAGGAGAAGCTAAAGGAGCATCTTAGAGCTCCGTATGGCTGAGTATAATGCACAAAAAAAGAAGTTAGAGAAAGGCAATTAACAACCATGGAAATTTAGAGTTAGCAACTAATTTATGGGCAAAGGATTGTGGGGATTAGTGAGTGGCATGGAGCCAATGCCTCATGTACATGATCCACCATTATAAGGAAGATTCAGCTCAAGAATGAGCTGAATAATCTTAGGAAATTACCAAGTACCAACAAAAATGAGTACAATTTGAAGGTTAAGGAGCTTGCATTCACCACATCAGTTTATGGGAGGGATTCCCTACCAGAATTTGATCAATTAGTCGCATTGATGGTGATCGAGGAGATGAACCAAGGAGGTTCACAATCAAAGGGCAGCCAAGCCCAAGTTTTCTATGCAGGGAGAGGCAAAGGCAAAAGAGGTGGAAAAAACTCCCAAGGTAGAGGGAGAGGAAGGTCAAGCTCAAGCTCAAGTAACCAAGAAGGCTCCAACCAAAGCTATGGATCAAGAGGAAGAGGAACGAGTAGAGGAAGAGGAGGAAGATCACATGGAAGAGAAGCATCCAATGGAGAATGCTACAATTGTGGAAAACCGGGCCATTATGCAAGAGATTGTTGGTCCAAAGGAGGAGGCAATCAAGGCTACAAAAGGAACCAAGATAACTATGCTAGTACTTCAACAAATTCAAAAAATGAGAACATGCTGATGATGTATGGTTCATGTGAAAAAGTCAATTCATATTTTACATGGTACATTGATAGTGGTTGTAGCAACCATATGAGTTACAATAAAGATGTTTACTTTAATTTACATTTGCCCATCAATCATGGAAATGTAGAGACAGGGGATGACATTGAGCACAAGATTACACATGTGGGAGATGTTGCATTGAATGGATCTCAAAGCTCCAAGGTGTTGAAGGATGTGTTGCATGTGCCAACCATCACAAAGAACCTAGTTTCAGTAGGTCAAATGGTTGAAAGAGGTTATGAGGTGAGGTTCAATGAGAAAGTATGTTTTCTTGAAGACCCCATGTAGGACTACAAGCTCATAGCAAAAGGAAAGAAGCAAGGAAGAATGTTCACCATGGAGGTAAAGCCATCAACCCCTCACACTGTCTACTTGTCAATTGGAAATAAACAGATTGGAAATAAACAGATTGCATAAAAGAATTGGGCAAATAAACTTACAAAGGATGAAGGACATACAAAGGAAGGGCTTGGTGAGTGGTCTACCTGATCTTACATCTCAGAATATGCAACATTTGTGCCATGCTTGTCAATTAGGAAAACAAAGGAGATTGCCATTCAAGAAGAAGGCACATGTGAGCAATGACGTGTTGAATCTCATACACACAGATGTATGGGGACCTACAAGGGAGCCATCCATCGGAGGTAATAGATATTTAGTCACATTTATAGATGATCATTGAAGGTTTGTTTGTATGTATTGCTTGAAGTCAAAGTCAGAGGTGTTTTATCACTTCAAGAGGTTCAAAAACCTAGTGGAGAAGGTCTCAGATCGGATGGAGGGGGAGAGTATTTTTCAAATGAATTTTTAGATTTTCTACATGACCATGACATCAAAAGGCAATTCACGTGCAGGTATACACCTCAACAAAATGGGGTGGCAGAAAGGAAGAATAGATACATAGCAGAAGTGGCTAGATCTTTTTTAAATGAAATGAATGTTCCTAACTCTTATTGGGATGATGCAACAAATACAGCCATATACATTATGAATAGGTGTCCAACCTGAGGAGTACATGGAGCTACACCTTATGAAGCTTGGTGAGCTAAGAAACCTAATCTTTCACATCTCAAAGTATTTGGTTATGTGTGTTATGTTCACATATCTCAAGAATTTAGACACAAGTTAGACCCAAAGGCGGATAGGTGTATATTTCTTGGATATTACTCATAGCAAAAGGGTTTTAGATGCTATAACCCTTGCACCAAAGAGCTTAAGGTATCTAGGGATGTAATATTTGATAAGTTTCTGCCTTGGTATGGTAGCAAAGATGTGTTACAGGTTGACGATGCATATGAAGCCGAGAAGAAATTCAAAGAGCAACAACAAAGCATGGAGATAAGTGGTCCAACCACTTCAAGCACACCATCAAAGGAGAGTACTACATCAGCTTGGCATGGAAGGACAAGGAATGAAGCTCATTCAAGTGAAGGAAGTAGCAAAGGAAAGGAAAAGGCAAATGATGAAGACCATGGATGGGTAGAGATGGAATCTACAAGTGATGAAGATATGGAATAATTAGAAACTTCAGGATTTAAAGCATCTAAAACAAGGAGGAGGAGATTCCTACCACTAATGGTGAGGTAAGGTCATCGAATAGGGTTAAATACCCTGTTCAAGGGTTAACTTATGATTCATTCATTGCAAGACACTATGCCTACATGAGTCAAGTTATAGCTTGTGAAGAACCTAAATTTTTTGAAGAAGAAAATAAGCATATGCAATGGATTGAAGCCATGGATGAGGAAGTCAAAGCACTTGAGGAAAATGATACTTGTTCATTGGTGCCAAGAACAAAGGACATGAAAGTCATTGGCAACAAATGGGTGTACAAGGTAAAGATGCATGTAGATGGCAGCATCTCTAGGTATAAAGCGAGGCTGGTTGCCAAAGGTTTTGCTCAAAGCTATGGCATAGACTTTGAGGAAATAGTCAGCTCAGTAGCTAAGATGTCCACCATCAGAAGTTTGCTTGCAATTTTAGCCTCAAAAGGTTGGAAGATGTACCAGTTGGATGTGAAGAATGCTTTCCTAAATGGAGAGCTTGAAGAGGTAGTCTTCATGGACCAGCCCCAAGGCTTTGAAGATGAGAGGTTTCCACATCATGTATGTAGGCTAAAGAAGGCTCTTTATGGACTCAAGCAAGCCCCAAGAGCTTGGAACCAAAGACTTGTGGAGTACTTAGTAAAATGTGGATACAATCAGAGTCATGCAGACCCATCACTCTTTGTGAAGAAGGAAGGTAGCAAAATTGTTTTCATTTGTATATATGTTGATGATTTGATCATTACAGGGGATGATGAAGCCAACATCAAGGACATAACGAGGAATCTTGGATGTGAATTTAAAATCTCAAATTTAGGGATTTTAAGGTACTTCCTTGGGTTTGAAGTACTATATAAAGAGGAAGGTATATACTTGATGCAAAGGAAAAACATTCTTGATCTTTTGAAGAAGTTTAGCTTGTGTGATTGCAAGCCCATTTCAAATGCATTAGAAGTAAATGTTAAACTAAGTGCTCATGAAGGTGAAGAAGTGAAGGATGTAACCATGTATAGGTCAATAATTGGTTCTCTCTTGTATGCTACTATGAGAAGACCTGATATTGCACATGTAGTTGGAGTGTTATCTCAATTTTTGCAAGCACCAAGAGTACCTCATCTTGTTGCAGCCAAAAGGGTACTTAGGTACCTCAAAGGATCAGTGAATGAAGGTCTATATTATCCATTTGATGATGGACTAAATTTACAAGCTTATTGTGATTCATCTACCGAAGCTGAGTATAGAGGCTTAGCACGTCTCATGTGAGCTTATGTGGCTCAAGAAGTTGTTTGTTGAATTTGATTTGCAGGTTAAGCAAGTACCTATTTTTTGTGACAACATAAGTAGCATATGCTTGGCTGAAAATCTGGTGTTCCATGCAAGGTCGAAGCATATAGAAGTGCAATACCACTTTATTCGAGAGAAGATCATGTCAAAGGATGTCAAGGTGGAGCATGTCAATAGAAAGGACCAATATGCAGATATGTTTACCAAAGCATTGGATGGAGTGAAGCTACAACACTTCAAGGCATGCATTGGAATGAAGGAGCTAGGCATTGAGACTTGAGGGGGAGTGTTAAAAATCAAGTCTCAATCATGCAAAAAGGCTCAACGATGATTTTTGCAAGTGGACCAGTCAAAAAGAAGGACCCAAATTCGTGGAATAAAGTTAGAAGCTCCACCAAACTCAATCAAATTCAAATCTCATCAATCACCCACCAAAAAATGCACCTAAACTGATTGGTGGGTGGTTAGCTAGATTGTAGGAAAAGTAAAAGTTTATATAAGCATCATCCCACCTTGTTCCTTGAGTTGTATGCATTCCAAGAGTTTCCCACTTAGTTTAGTAAAGTCATAAACTCCAGCAAGCAGCCCTCTTGCTTGCTTACCTCATTTTCTCATGATTTTGCTCCGCTCTATCTAAAGGTGTAGTTAGGCTTTCGAAATCTGATTGTACCAGATTGTAGAGCATTGTTTGCTCTCTCATTTTAGTCATTTTCATTGATTTCAAGCTTCATTTGATCCCTTATATTGTGATCCTGAAGTTTGACAAAGTTTCAAGTTATTTGGCTTAGTGAGTTGTGAGAAATTGCCAACTTTGTGAAGGTATATCTCTGCACATAGGTAGAGAGTGTTGCAAACAGGTAGCCTGTTTTGCAGAGGGTGGTTCTCCCAGCTGGAATATCCATTGGGGACCAAATCAGTGGAATGGCCGTGTAACCCTTTGCAACAATAAAAGAATGGGTTCTCTTTCAGTGTAGAGAGAGAGAGAGTGATAGGTATCGGACTTGCAAGACTATTGATCTATTGTATCGAAGAGGACAGATTTGGTATATGTTGAATCTTTGTTTTTGAAATAGTTTAATGTATTGTTATCATTCTACGAGTACAAATTGTTACGTACCGGATTAACTAGTGTTTTTCTTTGCAAAGTTTGAAGTATTTGGTGGTTGTGTCTACAACATTACTGAAAATTTTGTGTATCATCAAAATATTATGTGTGTTTGGTAAATATTGGTGAATTTGGGAGAAACAAAAGAAATCTTTTATCTATATTTTTCCACCCAAGCACCCTCCAAACCTATTCTTCCCTGAACTGGATAGGATAGAGGTTAACACTAGCAATCCCGCTAGGGAGTCGTTGTTCTAGCCTACATGCTGATAACATAATCCGACGAATCGTATCCAAAGTATAAGATTGACAAGCATCCCGAGCAAGTGAACAATGCTTTAGGAACACCAGAGAGCAAAGTAGGCAAAGTCACAATCTCTGACCCTAAAGTTGTAACAAGTCGGAGCAATCCACCAAGACCCTTCTTAGTTTCTTATCAATGAGAGATACTAAAAACTTCATCGGTGGTGTCTGATTAAACTCCGCTAGCGTTGGATTAAACTTCGATGGATTCCAATGAAATTTCACTAGAGTCCGATGGAACTTTGGTTGTGTCCGCTATTTTCAAATAATGAAAAGACATACAATACTCGTTTTGTGCAATCTGAATCTCCACTTGAAGTTGTAGTACATATCACGAAAATTTTAGAAGACCCATTGGTGAAAGCAAGATGTACTAGAGAAGGGTGGAGAAAACCCATAGAGTGATGAATTGCAACGACCTTGCCAAGGTTTTGCAGTAGCAAAAAAGCATGTATGATAAAAGAACTAGAACCCATCCAACCGCTCAACTTGGAAATTCTAGAATGAATAAAATGACTGATTGGTCAAGCATCACCTGCTAGTTCTAATTCTGCATGCATTGTGGACACACTTGAGTATTTTAGCCCTAGATCCATGGCAAAATTACAAGGTGGCCAAAGAAGGTAGCATCTAGTTAGAGTAACCTATGCCAAGTTTGGTGGATTTTTGGGTGATGACCCAGATGCACATGTTCGCACATTTGAAATCAATTACAATGAACTAGATGATCAGAATGATGATGAGTATAAGGCTCAAGTATTCCATTCTACCCGCATAAATGAAGCTGCATGATTGTTAATAGACTTTTATTTAGACCACTTTCAACAGTATAATGCAGTCAAGGAATCCTTATTACAAAGATTCTAGTTAAAGAAGATTCCAAAACAAATTTTAGACTTTCTACAAAATAATAGACAAAAGCCCAATCAAGGTGTGTAGGAATATGCAACAATTTTTTGCAGTCATCTGAGGCAACTCCCCATGGCAAATGCCAATCTACCAATAGATTCCACTAGTGCCTAAGCCATGGGGAGGCTAATCTTCTTGGCCATCAATCATATGTCCTTGAAGACCAACTAATCACTTATGATTTGGGTGATGCTACAAATCCATGCCTAGTAAAAGTTAAAGCTGACTTCGATGGACCTTTTAAATTTGATCTTCTAGCTTAAAAACAAAATTTATTGACATGTTTGCATGGGATTACACATATATGAAGGGGCTAGATCCTCATATTTACCAACATCAAGTTGTTCTAAAACTAGATGTTTATCCGGCTAAGCAACAGATTCATAGGATGAACCCACACTATGCCAAAGAAGTGAAGGAAGAACTCGAAATCCTTTTACATGTTGGTTTATTGTCCCGATTGAACATGTTGAATGGAATTCCCCTAATACTGAAATCTTAATGCTACCACAATTCTTGATCCTTTCCCATTACCTTTTTCTAAATAGTATGCTCGAGGAGGTAGTAGCCCACAAAATGTATTCTTTCTTGGGTGGGTAGAGTGGATATAACCAAGTTTGCATGGTTTAAGTAGACATTCCTACAAATACTTATTATGAATTAGGGAGTCTATGCCTATACTATTATGTGGTTTAGTCTATGCAATGCCCCTGGCAGCTTCCAATGTTGTATGCAAGACATCTTTTCTCCTTATTCGACCAGCTTCATGGGGGTATCTCTAGATGATTTTTCAGTTTTGAGTACTAAATCAGATTATTTATAACATCTCCACCTTCGTTTTACAAAGTGTTGAGACTATCTCGTTTGTCTTAATCTAACCAAATCCATCTTTTCTATAACGTGTGATAAATTGTTCCGCCATCTTTTTGCACCATGGTATTCAAGTTGACCTCGATAAGTTGTAGGCCATCCTTAAAGATCCCACCACCAAAGTCTCCAATGGAAGTTATCCAATTTTGGAGATAGATGCAATGTCATGGTCGCCATCTTTGCTAGTTGGCACATCTTAAGATCCCACTTATGCGGTTGATGACACCTCCCTCTAAATTTTATTGGACTAATGAGTATAACACTAGTTTTCTTTTCCTTAAGCAATTACTCATGCAAGCTCCTCTTCTCCACTCAAAGTCGATGCCTCGCATCAACTTGCACCACAAAATCGATGCCAAGCATGGACTTTGCACCAAAAAGTCGATGCCAAGCATCAACTTGAAGCACAAAGTCGATGCCAAGCATCAACTTGCACCTTAAAGTTGATGGCTGGCATCGACCTCAACGTGATCGAGGACCTTCATAGAGAGAGAACCAACATTTCTACACATTTCACTAACAATGAGGGAAGAGTGGAAAAGACTGTAAAGAAGCTTAAGGTGAATGTGAGCACAGGAAAACAACCTCATGATAGGAGCATGGGTCACCCCATGAAAGGAAAGAAAATCATGGCTTCATTATCCTCTAAGAGGGCAAGCAACCCGATTGCAATTTCAGTCGGTGGACATAGTAGTATAAAACCTAGTGATAATAATTCAATGAAGAAGGAGAGGTTAAAGGAAATTGAGGTTGTTATGAAAGATCAACCATTTTGGGATCTGAAAGATTTGGAGTGGTGTCTTCAATAGATTGAAGATAAAAATGCAGCCCTCTTGGTGTTTGTAGGAGCCTATGAGAGGGGAAAGGTAATGACAGCATAGGCTTTTCAGTATGGCTTTGTGTTCAAAGTAGATTATGGGGATGAAGATTCAAACAACCTTCTGTTCCTAGTGGATACATCTAAAGGCTTCTGAACTACAATCTGCAAAATGGAGCTCTTGCACCGAGAGTGTCGTGTGCTAGAAAATCTTGTAGATATTTGCAAGGAATCTGAGAATTTAATCAGGGATTTAATGTCTTGGATCTAAGGGAACATAATGCCAACATAGCAAAAGAAGAAAACTCCAATAAATTCAAAGGGTAAGCAGTGTGTATAGAAGAAACCACTCAAGAAGTTGAAGATTGAAGTATCCACTGAGTCAAGTTTTGACTCAGAGGATGTTATCATTGCACTTGGTGGAGAACTTGCATCTGGGATCTTGGGTACTGAACAAAACAAGATGAGAGAAGTCATTGCTAAGAGTAAACTTGTTCAAAAAGGGCAACATTCCACCTTCCCATAAATATTATCCAGAGACCACCAATTCATCCAGTCATAGGGAGCAGGCCCTTGAGATAAGGGAGCCACATAATCTGCATGTGCAAAACCTAAAGATAAAAATGAAGATCAACCCTCATGCAACTGTAGTTACCTTTCTAGTGATGGTGGACCCAAATGAATGCAGCTCTCTGGAAGATTTCAATAAGGGTTTGTTTGAGGATTACATATACTATGTGATTCGTGGATCACACTTTGTAGAGGCTTGTAGACAGCTGGTGAAGGAGCACCCCACAACCTTCTTCTTTAGGTATACAGACTGCAAGATAGATGTAGGACTTACTACTGAAGAGGCCAAGCTCCTCGCTTGCGACCATACTAATGACAATGATTACAAGAAAAAAATTTCATCTATTGAGCCAATTCGCTTCTTCCACCATGAGTATGAAGATTCACAAAGGAAAGATGCTAGCAAAGTACATCCTAATCTGAGGAAGCAATATCTTATTGAGGTTGGGATTGTTATCCATGAGAATCTAAAATCAGATGCCTTGTGGAAATTCGACCTTTAGTTTCAATTGGCCTTTAGAACAAGTGAAATATGGGATCTCCAGAACAAGATTTTTACAATGTGGGAGAATAAGGAGTTTAAGGGCCAAAAACAAAGGAAGTCAAGGCCATATGTTCAAGTGGATGTAAAGGGAAAACGAAAAAAACTTGACCTTTTTATTGAAGAGGCTATTGAGGATATGAAGCTTACACCATGGAGAGCCCTACAAGGAATCAAGGATGATACCTTGATAATATTAAGGTTATCAAGACTAATTTCCAAGGATTTAAGTCTTGAAGAGATGGTCACTAAGATCAATGAGTAAGTAAGAGTTTCTAGGATCTACTTTGCTTTGTGTTTCTGATTACTGAACTCACTGAGTTTTATCCACGTTTGGGAATGTAGTCACAAAGTATATATGAAGATTCAAGAGGTAATGAGGAAGAGGTTGAGATGCTTCTCTTGGAGTGAAGTCCAAGCAAGGTATCCAAGCACCTCATCATAGAAAGCATTGTTCGAATACTTTATACTCTTCCGTGACTCAGTAGGTGCTACAACTGCCTGATCTTCTAATGCTTTTGTTCCACTCTATGTTGGGATTCGATGCATGGCATCAATTCAGCAGAGACATGATGCGTGACATCGACTTGTGAACAAGAAGTCAAACATGGCATGCACTTTAAGCATTCTTCTCTTCAAGCACTATGGTGAGGAAGAAGCAGTTTTGGATGGATTCCACCTCCCTCATGAAGCAACCTAACCAAAATTTCACCATGAGTTTATTGATAGAACTTGGAGAAGCTTGTAGGAGTTAGATTAGTGAGATCCCAAGTGATGAAGCTTGGTCCAACCAACCAACATAGGACCAGACCTTGAGCTCTTGGAGACTTAAATAGACCCTATAGGCATGTGAGTAGTGCAATGAATTCGACTAGGTACTCTAGAACATCAAGGAGTAAGAGTTGGTACAAAAAAAAGTTTGCACTTTGACTAGCTAAAAAACTTGGTATTTTTGGATGAAATAATCAACTTCAAATGCTCATAGAATGCAACATGATTACAACTCAAAAAATTCCTTCTCAAAGAATGCTATTACATAAAGTTTAGTATCTAGGATGCACAAGAGTGCAAGTAATAATCAAATTATGCTTCTAGAATGAGCTTAACACTCAATAGAGGTATCCTTGATTTTTCAAGGCTATGTAGAGATAGATTCCGAGATAGGAAAAAAAAGATTTCTCAAAATCCATTGAAATAAATGCTCTAAAACAGTTTTACACATAAGGTGTTTTATCTTCTTATTATTTTTTTCTTCCTCTTTCTAGTGATTCATAGAGGCTTGAGCTTGGTTTGCTCTCTGTGGAAGAGTTTGAACAAGGTAAAGCACTTTATCAAGATCAATGAAGATTCAAAATGGGCGACCAATATTAGATAGAATAATACAATTTGGTTCCCTATCAAGGGCATCCGAGCTGTGGAGTCTTGGAACCTCCAAAAAGCTAGGAATCTTTAGAAAAAAGGACTCAGTTTGTTTAAACACCTCAAGAATCAAGAAACATGCCGATGGATTAGATTTGAGCACATTGATCTCGATAGAAGAGTGGACTATGAAGAATGGTGCCTGTTGTAGAGTAGAGTCAATGCTTGTGAGTGCTCGAGGACTCACCTCCTCATTATTCATGACTCTCATCACCTGGAGGTTCTTACATGGCATAGTGGCAATAGGCTTGATAAAATTTAGAGATTTAAGAAGAACATGGACTTCCATGTCACGCTCAAAAGGAAATGTTTTTAGATTGGTCAAGCTTGAGGTGAGATTTTAAGTTCGTATCCCTGATGTTCCCTCCTTGCTTCTATGGCAAATCCACTAGGGAAACTAGACCAATGTAAAAGCTAACAAAATTTGTGGGATCCCCTCATGGTGCAAGCAATGCCTACATGGCAATGAGGACTGTGAAGAGAGATGGTGGATGCAATCCAAAGATGAGTAGGTGCTGCTACAATCAGCTTCACACAAGCCAACTGAGACTTCAGAGTTGATTAGTAGACCCTTTGAGCTTCCTAAATCCACCAAAATATCATCCAAGTACTTTGTAACATGTATCCCAAAAGTTTAAGTCAAGAGAGACTAGTTGCGAAATGACTAGCTCCCAAAACTTGCTATTTTTGGACATACACCTGCTGGAAAAAATGAACAGTGCTCTCAACCTCGTAGGAGTTAGAAATATTCCTTTTGGGCATAGCAAATAGACTTAACAAGCTTGCTATTCCAAGTTAAAACACTTCAAATGATGGACTGAGCACTGAGAACAAGATTTATCAATTTCTGGAACATGCCCACAATTCTCGGGGCTCTGCAGAGATAAACCAGTGAGCAGTAAAATGAAGATATCTCCAAAACTTTAAATCTAAGGAACTTGAAAATTGATATGCAGAAACTACAGAATAAGAGCTATCAAACCTTTGTTAAATCACTGAAAAAGGATCAGTAGAACTCGAGATATGACCTTTTGAAGGTATTGCTCTGAGTGAGTATAGCAGAGAACAAAACAGAGAAGTAAATGATGATAAATGTATAGGTTCACATATGATTACAACCACATTGGCAATGAATCTTTGCACAATGGGAGTAGAATGATAGAGCTATGGATTAAGCTCTTCAATCTCTACAAAATGACATGAAGTGGTCACGTACAAGGCTTGCTAATCGCCTCTTCCTTCTTGCTCCTTTTATAGCTATTCTTGGAGGGAGTTTTGAATTCGAATTCGAATGGCTCCACCTAAAAGTGATCCCCAAAGTTAGGAGATATTCCCTCAGCTCAAAAAGTCATGGTTTTTGGTAGTTATTAGAGCCACGAAATTTCTTTTACATCATGCATGAGGTAAGCCATCCTTTTCCTTTTTTCTTTTTCAAATTACAAGAGATAAAAATGAACTCTTTTACAAGAGGTGTTCACATGACTACTCATGTGACTTACAAATGAGGATGATATCAAACATATCAAGAATGTAGGCTTGGGTAAAATGCACCAACAGCTCCCCCTCAAGCTCAACATGCTTGGCCTCCAAATAAGTCTTCAATTGTCCTTGATTTCCTGCAAGCCAATCATCAACTTGAATCTACTTAATTTTGTACCATCAAGAGCTTTAGTCAACATGTCGGCACATTGCATATCTGTAGAGACATAGGATAGTTGAATATCCTTGCTCATTAGCTTCTCCCTTACGTAATGGTAGTGGACTTCAATATGCTTGGTTCTAGCATGGTATACCGGATTAGCTGCTAGATGTAGTGAGCTTGTGTTGTCACCAAAAATATGAGGTGTTGAAGAATGAAGTCCAAGATCTGTGTACAAAGACTTTAACCACATGATTTCTTGAGTTGCATTAGCCAAACCTCTATATTCTGCTTCAGTAGAAGATAATGCCACGGTTGGTTGCTTCTTTGATGACCAAGAAATGATTTTTGAACCTGCAAATGATATATACCCTAATGTGCTTCTTCTATCATCTTTAGATCCGGCACAATCTGCATCTAAGTAGACCTTTAGCTCAATATCTGAAGTATATGAATAGAAAAAACCTTCATTCATGGTCCCCTTTAGGTACTTGAGGACTCTCTTGGCCACTTCCATATGTGGTCTTCTCGGCTTATGCATAAACTGACTGAATATGCTAACACTATAGCATATATCCACCCTTGTGAGTGTTGCATAGTTCAAACTTCCAACCAAGCTTTGATAGCTTGTGATGTCTTCAATTGGCTCTCCTTCATAAGCACTAAGCTTATGATTTTGCTCCATAGGTGTACTTGCACACTTGGTATTTTCCATCTTGAACTTGACGAGCATGTCATGGACATACTTCCTTTGTGTGATGTATATACCTGAATCTGTGTAGATCAACTCCAATCCAAGAAAATAAGTGAGTGGTCCGAGGTCACTTATTTTGAACTCCTCCTTCATTTGACTCTTTACCTGTTTGATTCCTTCAAGATCATTGCCTGTGATAATAATATCATCAACATACACACATAAATAGATCACTTCAGATCCATTCCTCTTTATGAACAAAGAGGTATCCGCCTTGCTAGCTTTGAATCCTTGGTCCTGCAAATAAGTCACCAATCTGAAATTCCAAGCTCTTGGAGCTTGCTTCAATCCATACAAAGCTTTCTTCAGTTTGCATACATAGTTAGGATGATGTGCATCCTCATATCCAGGAGGTTGTGCCATATACACTTCCTCAGAAATCCATCCATTCAAGAAAGCATTCTTTACATCAAGTTGATAGAGATTCCAATTTCTAGATGCAGCAAGACTAATGATAACCCTAATTGTAGGCATTTTTGCAACAGGAGAGAACGTCTCCTCATAATCAATACCATGGGTTTGAGCAAACCCTTTAGCAACTAACCTTGCTTTGTGTCTATTTATTCTTCCATCTGGATTCCTCTTGATTTTGTATATCCATTGAGATCCGATTATCTTCATAGATGGCTTGTTAGGTACAAGCTCCCAAGTGTCATTCTCCTTCAAGGCTTCCATTTCTTCATCCATTGCATCTCTCCAAGCTTTCTTGCTTTGTGCTTCTTCAAATGTGGTAGGTTCTTCATTGGTTGAATCCTTTGCAATGTAGATTGAGTGCTTCGTGACCAAAGAAGTATCATAACCAAACCTCTCTGGTTTCTTCTTCTCCCTCGAAGACCTTCTAAGTGGTTGATGTGAGCTCTCGAGTCCATATGTAGCATCCTACATCTTTGCTTTACCTTTGTTCTTCCATAGCTTTAGTCTTTCCAAGTCTTCTAGGTCAATCTCCGAATCACTTTCTTCAATCTGCTTTGGCTCCTTTGGTTGAAGTGATGGAAAATCTTCATCCAAGTCATATGGCAGCTTCACTTTCCTGTCATCATCAAACCATGATTTGTTTTCATCAAAAATTACATCTCTACTCACAGAAAATCCTTTATTGGTTGGATTGTACAATCTATATCCTTTTTGGTTTTGGTCATAACCAATAAATACGCACTTCTCTGCCTTGGGATCCAATTTCCCTCTTACTTGAGAAGGAATGTGAGCATAGGCTAAGCATCCAAAGATTTTACAATGCTCTAGACTAGGTCTTCTTCCATTCCACACTTCATATGGAGTGGTTCCATCTAGTGACTTCGATGGAAGTCTATTTATGAGATATGTGGCTGTAGACACAGCCTCTGCCCATAGGTAGTTTGGCAATCCCTTTTCGTTGAGCATGGACCTTGCAGCTTCGACAATAGCTTTGTTCCTCCTCTCTGCTACACCATTGAGTTCGGGTGTATACCTTGTAGTGACTTCCCTTTTAATGCCTCTTTCATGCAAGAAGGCATCAAATTCAGAAGAGAAGTATTCTCCTCCACCATCTGATCTGAGTCTTTTCAAAGTCCTACCTGTTTGGTTTTCAACAAGAGCAATATACTTCTTAAAGCAATTAAACACTTCATCCTTGTGCTTCATGAAAAACAGAACGGTCCACCTGCTACAATCATCTATGAAAGACACATAATATCTTGAGCCTGATATAGATGGCTCCTTACTTGGACCCCACACATCCGTGTGTACTAGATCCAAAGGATTTTGATGCATATATCCTTTCTTATTGAAAGGTTGTCTATGAGCCTTGCCGAGTTGACAAGCTTCACACTTATAAATCATGTGTTGCCTTGTGATATTAGGCAAACCAAGTGCACTTTGGTCCCTGCAAATGTGTTTGAGTGTCCTCTCACCAATATGAGCAAGCCTTTTGTGCCATATCTCCAACTCTGTTAGAGTTTGAGATCCATAGCTAAACAAAGCTATGTTCTTTGTATCTTCCACTTCAAAAGTGAAAAGCCTTCCTGTCTTTTCTCCTTTGGCAATCCTTCGAAAGCCTTGCCTTGGGTCTTCAACATATGCTCCAAATCTGTTGAATCTAACCTGCAATCCTTTTTCAACAATCTGTCCAACACTTATTAAATTTTTGGTAATTGTAGGGACATACAAGACTTTGCTTAAGAGGTTCATATTCCCATCTGATGTCTTCACATTACCTATCTTCTCCACTGAGTGCTTTGTATCATCTCCTGTCTGCACTTCATGCTTGTTATGAGGATCTTCCAAATCAGAAAGTAAAGCCATATTTCCTGCTACATGGTTCAAGCATCCCGAATCAATGTAAAATATGTGATCATCATCCTTACCCTTCTTCGCTGATAGATTCATAATCAATAATGAATCTTCTTGACTTTGGTCCTCTGCATAGTTATTGTAATCTCTTCTTCCTCTATGGCCACTTTGATAGTTGTTGTTGTTGTTGTAATTGTTGTTGTTGTTGTAGCCTCCATTGTATCTACCTCTATTTGATCCATAGCCACCTCTATTGAATCCTCTTCCTCTTGAGTTCCTCGGGTTCCTAAAACATTCTTCAGTAGTATGGTTAGATAAGCCACATATGTTGCAAGGTTGAGATGATTGGAATCTCCCCCTGCCTTCTTTTCCACCTCTGCCTCTTCCTCTAGCTCTTCCTCTACCTGCAAAGTTTGCTTGGAAAGAGCTACCTTCATCTTCATTCTTCCTATTCTTTGACTTGTCCTTGACCTTAGCTTTATCAGAGTATAAGGCAGAAGTTTGATTACCTCTCGAGGACTCACCACCTTTGCTAATCTTTGCTTCATGAGTGAAGAGTTGGCCCATGAGTGTGTTGAGGTCGGGTACATGCATATCCATGTATAAATCCATGGCTGTTGTGAATGACTCCCACTTGTCGTCTGCTTTGATTCCATTCATGATTTGTCTAATGATTTTCTCCTCTTCAATTACCTCTCCAATGCTTCCAATTTGGTCGGAAATCTCCTTCATCTTTGTGACATAATCAGTCACATTTTGCTTCGCGCTTTTCTTCATTGTTGTGAACTCCATCCACAATTGGTTCTTCCTTGCTCGAGTGTTGGAAGAGAAGAAAGAAGCAAGTGCATTCCATGTCTCTCTTGATGTCTTGCATCCCTTGACATGAGGTAAAAGAAAATCAGAGATTGAGTTTAGAATATAGGACCTTGCAAGTGCATCCTTTGAACACCAATTCGAAAGTCCTTCCACTTCTTCATGTGATGGTTGCCCTTTGTTCCTCATGGTTGGCATTGCTTCATCTCCGGATATGAATCCATATAGATTCCTCCCTTGAAGGTAAGCCTCCATCCTTAGATACCATGCCGGGTAGTTGTTTCGATCCAATTTGTCAATTGTTGATCGAAATCCATCTCCCATGTTGCTTGACTATGCTCTGATACCACTGTTAAGAGAGATGGTGGATGCAATCCAAAGATGAGTAGGTGCTGCTACAACCAGCTTCACACCAGCCAATTGAGACTTCAGAGTTGATTAGTAGATCCTTTGAGCTTCCTAAATCCACCAAAATATCAGCCAAGTACTTTGGAACATGTATCCCAAAAGTTTAAGTCAAGACAGACTAGTTGCGAAATGACTAGCTCCCAAAACTTGCTATATTTGGACATACACCTACTCGAAAAAATGAACAGTGCTCTCAACCTGGTAGGAGTTAGAAAAATTCCTTTTGGGCATGGCAAATAGACTTAACAAGCTTGCTATTCCAAGTTAAAACACTTCAAATGATGGACTGAGCACTGAGAACAAGATTTATCGATTTCTGGAACATGCCCATAATTCTCGGGGCTCTGCAGAGATAGACCTGTGAGCAGTAAAATGCAGATATCTCCAAAACTATAAATTTAATGACCTTGAAAATTGATATGCAGAAACTACACAGTAAGAGCTATCCAACGTATGTTAAATCACTGACAAACAATCAGTAGAACTCGAGATATGACCTTCTCAAGGTACTGCTCTGAGTGAATATAGCAGAGAACAAAACAGAGAAGTAAATGATGATAAATGTATAGATTCACATATGATTACAACCACATTGGCAAAGAATCTTTGCACAATGGGAGTAGAATGATAGAGCTATGGATTAAGCTCTTCAATCTCTACAAAATGACATGAAGTGGTCACGTACAAGGCTTGCTAATCGTCTCTTCCTTCTTGCTCCTTTTATAGCTATTCTTGGAGGGAGTTTTGAATTCGAATTCGAATGGCTCCACCTAAAAGTGATCCCCAAAGTTAGGAGATATTCCCTCAGCTCAAAAAGTCGTGGGTTTTGGTAGTTAGAGCCACTAAATTGCTTTTACATCATGCATGAGGTAAGCCATCCTTTTCCTTTTTTCTTTTTCAAATTACAAGAGATAAAAATGAACTCTTTTACAAGAGGTGTTCACATGACTACTCATGTGAATTACAAATGAGGATGATATCAAACATATCAAGCATGTAGGATTGGGTAAAATGGACCAACAAGGACTTGGGACACATCTTGTTTTCATGCTCCAAGTCAATATTCGTCTATCAGGCCCTTGGGAGAATCATGCTACTCTAGGGAAAAATCAATTGGAAACAAGTGCTACTCGATGAAGCGATCGGATGTTCCTCAACATTGCAGAACTTTATTAGAGGTGAGAGCCTCTAGAAGATCTGGAAAGAGAGGTGTATCTCCAACTTTGGAAGACCTCCTAAAGACTGTTCGATCAAAAAATCTCTTTTTCCTTAGGCAAAATACTTTCCAATTGTAAGAAGCCCCCACCTTTTAGACATCACAACGTGGTTTTCCTCGAGAGAAACAAGATTAAAAGCAAGTGACCCCACATGAGGGGGACGAGAGGTCTATCAAACTTCTTTGTAATTAATCAAGGTGGTATAGGTTGTTGAAGAGAATTAATTCACTTTCCTTGAATATAGGAAAACTGAAGATCTAATCCAATCTACTTTTTAGTGATTGATTGATTGATTTATTGATTGTCAAGTTCAACCACCTCAAATGTGTGGAATTTGAGCTCTTATTTCCTTCCTTTACAAGTGTAACTTGTAGGCTTTTAGATTGGCAAATGATCCATATAAAATCCATATGAAAATACCATAAAAATAAATGATGAAGAACTTCTTCAAGAGATATCTTTGGTACATTCCTAATGATCGTTTCATGAATTAGAAAAAAATCCACCTCAAGAATAGTGTAATCTTGATGTTCCAAATAGCTCCCCCTCAAGATAGAGTATGCTTGAGTCTTCATTCTCCAATAGGTTGAATACCTTCCATTGATTTAAATCTACAAAGCTTTATGCCATCAAGTGCCTTTTGTTATCATATATGCTACTTTCTTTATAATTGGAACAAAATGAAATTTCAATCTCCTTTCCCATGAGTTTCTCCTTGATCAAGATATAATGAAGCTCTATGTGTTTGGTTCTTGCATGGAAGATAGGGTTTGCTACTAAGTGCATATAACTTACATTATCTCCAAATATGTGAGATTTGGAACTCACAAGACCCAAATCTGAGTACAATGTTTTTAACCATATCACATCTTGAGTTGCTATGGTAAAACCTCTATATTCAGCTTCACTTGAGGATAAGGAAAATGTTGGTTGCCTCTTGGATCTCCATGACACTAGCTTTGAGCTTGCAAATGCAAAGTGACTTGAGGTACTTCTTTTATCATCCTTAGGTTGTGTCCAATATGCATTTGAATAGATTTTGATATCAAAATATTAAGATTGAGGATAGAATATACATTCATTGATTTTACCTTTTAGGTCCTTAAGTACTCACTTAGCTGCATCCATGTGTGGTCTTCTTGGTGAGTGCATGAATTTGCTTATCAATCCTAGACTATATCACATATCTACCCTTGCATGAGTATCATATATCAAGATACCTACCAAGCTTTGATACTCTTTAACACTAGTGTTGTACCAAAACATGACACTTTAGTGTCACTTTTTTTAACAAGTAAAACAAATCATGCATACTAATCAAACAAACTTTTAGAAAAAACTTATAGCCCCATAAGGACCTATACCTACGTGACCTATAATATATATATATATATATATATATTTAAAATAACATTTTTTGATAACTCAAATTATAGAAGTTTTGCATATGGATAAAAAAATAGTTTTTTTGGTACATCTATATGTGAGAAGAAAGCAATATCTCTATGAAAACAATTTTCCTCGTATTGAGATATTTTTTCTAATTTTTATTGAAAGTCATGTAATCATTTAACACAAGTCTTGGGAATTAGAAAAATCATTTTTATAATAAGAAATTTACGTAAGTATAGGGTGCTCCTTATATAGCTTTAGACTGTATGAGCCTTCTATATGATATTTATGCAAAAAAAAAACACTAAAATGGTTGGTATTTTATTTCAAAAATCACCATATAGTATCATAACAATATGGTACATGTCTTTGAACCAATTATTTTTGTACCCATCTCACATACCACCAACAATCTCAATATTTTATTGAATATCCATATTCCACTCTATGAAGAATAGAGATTCATCCAAAAATGTTAGCTTTTCCAATTGATATAAGGTATGTAATATCAATCAAAATAACTATATAAACATTATAAACTACTTTATATAGAAAAAATCTTGCATATTAACTTTGTTCATATAGCATATGAAATATTTTCTTATTAAATGACGTTTTCTTACCATAGAAAAATAGTACCATTGTTCAACTTGAAGCATCTACATAGAAATTTGACTCCTAAGGTTGTCAAAAAATATATTTCTAGATTTACTAATCGTAAATAGTAATTGATCATAAACAATGAGTCACATCCATACCATCACTTTCCAAAATAATTCATAGATGATAAGACTATCATGGCACATATGAGATTGATTTAATGCCATATGCTTAGTAAAAATCAATAAAAATCTCTAACTATGGATAGAAAAGTGTTGATGTATATGAAATAAGATAATTTATTGCATTTACAACAATTAAAAATGTGAGATCATGATTTTAATAAAGAATAACCACTAAGAGACATCACTATATTTTATGCGCAAATATTGAAATTAGTGTCAAAGAATTAGTGAATAAATCTTAATTTTTCTATCTTTAAATGAAAACTATATTTTTATAGAAATATTCAACCCATATGCTAACATGTTGCATGGTTACATTTATAAATGGTTCCTTCTAGTAATCTAAAAAATTCATCAAATAATGTCTCTTTTTCAACTCACTAAAGTATCCAAGGACACCAAAGTGTCGAAATACAACATGAGTAATAATTTCTTCAATTTTATCACCTTCATAAACAGTAAGTTTATGACTCATCTCCAAAGGGGTACTTGTAGGTTTAGTGTTCTCCATTTTGAACTTAAGGAGTAGATCATCAATGTATCTCCTCTAGATCAAATACATTTCTTCATCTGTGTATATGACCTTCATACTTGAGAAGAATGTGGGCTCACCTAGATCATTGATTTTGAACTCCTCTTGCATATGCCTTTTGATCCTTTGTATGCCATTCAAATCATCTCTTGTTATAGCTATTTTGTCTACATATACACATAAATAGATAACTTCATTGTGATCCTTCTTCATGACCAAAGAAGGGTTTGCATTGTGTAACCTGCAATCTTGATCTTGAAAATAGGCTACCAATATGAAATTTCAAGCTCTAGGAGCCTGTTTCAATCCATAGAATGACTTTTTGAGTCTGCATACATAAGATGTATAATTAGGGCTTTCAAATCTTTGATGTTTTGACATGTACATGGCTTCACTTGTCAAGCCATTGAGAAATGCATTCTTCACATCTAATTGAAATTGCTAAGACAAGCTTATGAATTATTGAAGATACATAAAAAGGTAATCATTCCCTTGCCTCTTACATTGATAAAGGTAGAAGTAAAGATGCTGATGGAAAATGGAAGAAGTTTTATGAAGAAGCAAGTACCTCCCTATCTAACATAGAAAAGGTAGGGGGATATAGAAAAGTACCTCCCTTCAAGAGGAAAATAAAAGAAGTTTGATGAAGAAGCAAGTACCTCCCTTCAAGAGGAAGAGGAAGAGGAAATAGAAAAGGTAGGGGGATATCTCACATCTCCTCACCTTGTGCTATATGAGGACTTAAAAATCATATCATTGATCATTTCTTCGAGAAGTGAAGGAACCCAAGAGGAACATGATATAATAGGGGAGTATATGGAGCTCCTAGAGGTAGATACAACAAAAATACTGGTTAAAATTGTAATCAAAACTTCAACAACAACTATGAAGGGGGTTTTAGAGGAAGAAGAGACTAAAAGAACTTTATTGATTGTCAATCACAAGAAGATTCACTTCATGAATATGACCATGAAAGAAGAAAAATCATATGAACATGTATTCTATATTGATTCTAGATGTTCAATCATGTCGCATTACTATCACATTTTGGAAGAACCCAAGAACAAGCATCAAGTGCACATTACACAATCCACCCTATGGAAAAGATTGAAAATGTATAGGCATCAAATGGTACTTTCAATTTATTGAGCAGAGTTCTCTATGTACCTAGGAGTGCCAAAAATTTCATAGTTTTAGGATAGATTGTGGAGAAGGGATTACACGTGAGAGTTACAAGGTATAGAGCTTATGTAGAATATCCATACCAAGGATTCAATAAGATTTCCAAAGGTTAAAATAGGCACTCTATTCATCTTTGAACTCCAAGACACAAGGAACATCACATTGTTATATTATGGTACACAAACTCTATCAGAGTTAGAAGTTTGGCCCAAAAGCTTAACTCACATTGGAGAGAGATCCTTGAAGCGAATTAGCCAACATCAAAGCGTACTTGGAATATTGATCTATAAATGCCGTGCATGCAATTTGAAAAGTCTTACAAGTAACCTTTCACAAAAAATGGATGCATACATGGAAACATCTTGGTGCGTGTCCACATTAATATTTGCGGACGAAGAAAGGAAGCGTCTATCTCAAGGTCAACGTACTATGTTTCTTTCATTGATGATTGTAGCTCAACCACAAAGTTTATTGGATTGAGATGGAATTTCAAGGTAAAAAAGAACTCTAATGGAACCATAAATAGGTGCAAGGCTAGGTTAGTAGCCAAAGGTTTGGTATAGATTATGAGGATACGCTCTCTCTTGTAGCCAAGCTTCTTACAAATAGAATACTTATAAGTATTTAAGTTGCCAAGAATTGGAAGATATACCAAATGGATGTCAAGAATGCCTTCTTGAATGGGTGGATCTACAAGGAGGTATATATGAATGAACGTCTTGATTTTGAAGAATCACAATTTTGTCAGTATGTTTTAGGTTAAGAAGAGCTGTAAATGGTCTAAATCAAGCTCGTAGAACTTCAAAGGATTCATGGTGAGCAAGGTGGTAGCTCCTTCCTTTTTCTTTAAAAAAGGACATGAAAAAATCATATATCTCTCCCTATATATGTGGATGGCACTATTGTAACACATAATGATTCCAATGGCATAAGAAGAAATCAAATATCAAATGAAGGAAGATTTCAAGATATCTAATTTGGGGCAGCTAACATACTTCCTTGGATTGGAATCCATGTATACAAAGCATGTCATGTATCTTACTCAGAGAATGTATAGAAAAGAAATGCTCACAAAGTCTAAGATGTAAAACACAAAGAGTGTAGGTACACCAATGGAAGCGAATTCCAAACTGATTTCTCTTGAAGGAGAACTAATTGAAGTGTGCTGGGATATCAAAGCCAAAAGGATACTCAAGTATCTCAAGGGGACAACCAATGAAGTCCCCTTATCTCCTTAAAAGTCTAATATAGATATTAAGATCTTCTTTGATATAGATTGGGTAGGATCAAGTGATGATAGGAGAATCACCTATCAATTTCTTTCATTCTTAGGGTCTAAACGCATCTCTTGGTCATCAAAAAAGCCACCCAATATTTCTCTCTCATCTACAAAATCTAAACAGATAGGGTTGGCTAGTTCGACGCAATTTTCAATGTGGATTATAAAACTATTTGGTGATTCAAGAATCAACTTATCTACTCCTCATCTATTTTGTGATAACATTTCCTTAAATCTTGTAGCTAACCCTATTTACCATGCAAGAACCAAACACTTTGAGGTACATTATGAATTCTTTAGCGAGAATATCAAAATGAAAGAAATTGAGCTTTCATATATCACAACAATACAACAACAGTGTGCAAACGTGATGCCTAAAGCTTTCGATGGAGTAAATCTAAGGAGATACAAATCAATGATTGGACTTCAAGAGGTTCCAAAGGAATGAATAATCAAGAATCTTAGGATTGAGGGGACCTTGTTGGTACATATGGCAAGACTAAGTTCTTGACCATATGCATGGATCACATTGGAATATGAGAATAAAGCATGTGCATATTAATGTATCCTTAGTTCATACCTTTGGATACCTCTCAAATGATCTTCTTACCTATTGTTAAAGGTTCTAAAGACCTAAACTCAAGACGTATGGTAATTATAGAAGGATCTAAAAGACACAAGTCATATTTGAATTCAAAATTCAAATAAATAGCTGAAAGTTGATTGGAGTATTTTGCCAAAGTCATCAACACATAAAAACTAGAATCTTGGGCAAATGATTATATATATATTAGTGAAGAACTCATGGAGAGATAGTGATCTCTCACTCACATCATGAGTGTTCATTGTAGCCATTTGAATCCTTCAACACCTCCAAGAATTTTATTCTACATATGAATACATTTGAGTTTTCAACATCACCTTGAAATATTGTGTATTATTGTCTGTATATTCTTCAAGTATTCTAACTTTTGGCATGGTCATTGAAGTGAATCTATGGTATAATTGTTTCCTTCAATTCGTGGATCATAATAGAAACACCCTCGCAAGATTTTTCATGCAAGTAATTGATTATATGACCTTTTTGTATAGAGATATGAATCAATCTCTCTAACTCTCTATATAATTTTATCTACTTCTTGAAATATTGTGATCAAACCTTTGAGTTCCTAAATATATTTCTTACTATTTAGTCATTGTAAACTAATTCTATAAGTTGGAACACCTCAATTACATTCCCATTAGAATTTCTAAAAAATAAGTTTTCGAGATTCATAATAGGTTGGAAATACTAAATATTTTTTTGAGTGCCTTCTTCCATAAACAGGAGGTTTTCTCTTCATGTTGAAAATCTAAAATAAGTCTACCTCAAGTAAAAATATTAGATAACTGCTTCAAAGCACTATGGTCATATGTATTCATTATTTGCAAGCTTAGGAAGTCTATTAGTTTCTCCAAGCAAGCAATAGGTACATCTTGGTAAGGTTTTTGCAAAGAACCTCCCATATTTGTACTTGTTCATAACCTCTTCATAGATGAGAATCTTCATAGTCCTCAAAAATCATGTCAAAGCATTTTGGAATAGAGTCTCCTAGTAATGATCATGCTTTTAGGGTGGAGGAAAATGTTGTTTTGGTGTGGGGTGATGCATTGGTAGGGTTTTTGGAGGTTTATAAAGCTTGAGAAGAGAGTTCTCAAGCTTGATGTTGCACTCTATATTGAAAAGATTCTTGGTCCATACTTTCTTAATTCTATGTCTTTTTCGTCCCAAGCCCTAGGCTTCCTTTTACTAGGGGCCTCCATCTCACTAGAGTCTAATTCCTATATTACAATAAGTCCATCCACATGCACACATCAATATTTGACTTATCCATGTGATATTTTTATGGACATGGTAGGATTTGCCTTGCTCACCACAAATCTTTTGTTTCGCAGGTAAGTAACTAGTCTATGGTTCCATGTCTTGAAGATTTCTTTCGCCCATATGTAAAGCTCTTCTTAGGCTACATACATACTCGGGACATTGTGATTCTTTAAATCTAGGAGATTCAACAATACATACCTCCTTTGGTATCCATCGATTTGAGAACACATTCTTCATATCCATTTAGTGTATCTTCCTATTCTTTGAAGCTCAGATACTCATGAATATTCTCATTGTCGGCATCTTGGCTATAAGAGAGAAGGTCTCCTCATAATGAATACCCTAAGTTTGATCATACCCATTGGCTACTTACCTATCCTTGTACCTAGTTATGGTTGAAGTATATCTTTTTTCTAAGCCTTGTATATTCATCTGGATTCAATAACCTTTATTGTTGAGTTCTTTGGCACTGAAAATGGCACTTAGAATAATGTGTAATTGGAAGGTAATTGGGGTATTTTTCAAGTTATATGACAAGTTTGGAGTGACTACAAAGTGAGCAACACACTTAAAAACTCACATGCATGATCTTGAAATTTAAAGAAGTAGATAATACCCATACATAGTCATAGATATTGATTCATATCTTTGCATAGAGAGGTCCAATGTTCAACTCCTTACTTGCATAATCTCACAAGGGTGATACCTTATGGTGCAAGAATTAGATGGGAGAATGAGAACACATAATCATCTCAATCACTTTGAAAGGTGAGCACACCTGAATCATAGTTATACAACAATGAATAATGGCTCAAGACGATGATCGGACTTTAAGTATATGTATTGATATCCGAGTACTATATTTCGAGGTGTTTTAGGACTCTAATGGATAGTATATAGGTAACTTTAAAACTGTAAAGATTAGTGTGATCTAATTCACTATCCATGACCTCTTTACTAAAGTATAAGTAATATTTTCTCATGATTCTAGTTGGTAGGAGTTCATGAATCTAAAACAAGATTCCAATGATTTTTCAATTCATTTGGATATTGAATTCAAATATGAATCATGTATTTTTTGGTTCATATTTACTTAATACCTTGAATTTAGGTCTTTAGATCCTTGACAAGAGGTAAAAAATAATTTGAGAGTTTACCTTAGGTATGAAATAAGGTTAATGAATATGAGCATATTTATTTCTCAAGCTCTAAAGTATTCCATGGATATGGTCAACCACTTAGGATTTCCATATGTACCAATTGAAGAATTATATGTTTTTTTTATAAAGGAAGTTCGGCCTTAGCCTACTATCCTAGATTTGTATTAATTAAAGGGAAAAGAAAAGTACAAGTGAAGGGGACTAGTGCCAACAGGACCCCTCAAATCCCACAGAGCAGGGATAGTTTTACATGTCCTTTCACCCTCAATAGTCTTCTTGAATCCTTATTATATGTTCCTTGTGTCTTGGAGTCCAAAGGTGAATACTCTACATGTCCTTTCACCCTCAGTAGTCTTCCTGAATCCTTATTATGGATATTCCAAATAGACTCCATACCTTTTAAATCTCACTTGCAACCCCTTCGCCACAATCTTCCCTACACTTGTCAAATTCTTGGCATTGTTAGATATAGAGAAATCTACTGATTAATTCATATTATCATTTGATGTCTTCATATTTATAATCTTCTCCACAGGGTTCCTTGTGTGATCTCTTGTTTTCACTTCATGCTTGATCTTTAGGCCTTCCAAATTTTAGAGTAGTGCTACATTCTCTCCTACATGATTTGGACATCCGTAATCAATGTACAATACAAGTTCATCTAATTTACCTTCCTATTGGTGATATTCATGAGGATAAGTGAGTCTTTTTGTGATTCATCATCATTATGTGTTTAATTCTCTTCTTCCTTTGTAAGCATATTGATAGTTTTTGTTGAAGTTGATACTCTCATCGTAGCCAAAGGAAGTTGGAGAAGCTTCGAGAGGCTTGGAACTAGAGTTGTCAAATGGTGAAGATGGTCGAGCATAGGACAAGCCCTAGATCTTTAGTTGCAGTAGTTAGAACTTTATATTTTTGCTTCAGTTTAAGATAAAACAACTATTGGTTTCTTCTTGGAACTCCAAGAAACCAATTTTGAACCTACAAATGCTAGGTATCCATATGTACTTCTTCTATCATCCTTTTCTCCTACCCAACGTGCATCTCAAGATATTTTGATGTCCAAATCTAAAGAGTAAGGATAGTAGATACCTTCATAAAATGTTCCTTTGAGGTACTTTCTTACTCTCTTTGCAACATCCATGTGTGGCATTTTGGGTGAGTGCCTAAATGACTAAGCACTCCCATACTATATGATATGTCTGGTCTTGTGTGAGTAGCATATATCAGGCAACCTACTATACTTTGATACTCTTTAGGAACATCATATCTTCTCACCTTCATAAACACTTAGTTTATGGTTTAATTTTAAAGGTGTACTTGCAAGCTTGGTGTTCTCCATTCTAAACTTGAGAAGTAAGTCTTCAATGTTTCTTTCATGAGTTAGGTATATCTGTTCATTTGTATAAATTAGCTGCATACCTAGGAAATATGTGAGCTCACCTAAGTCACTACTTTTGAACTCCTCTTGGATGTGTCACTTGATCCTTTGAATGCCATTCAGAGCATCACCTCTCACCATAATTTCATCTACATATATACATAGATACATAACCTCATTGTGATTCTTTTTTATGAACAAAAAAGGATCTGAGTTGCTGGTTCTGAACCCTTGATGTTGAAGGTATGTAACCAACCTAAAATTCCAAGATCTAGGAAACAAAAGTCTATAAACAAAAGATGTACGTTTAACACTAGTTCTGTACTAGGACACTTGAGTGTCCTGGGACACCAAATTGATTGATTTTTCTTGATGAAACCCTTGACGCTTTGATGGCATACTCACTTGGATTTGATAGCCCACATCATGTACGTTTAGAGAAAAATATAATCTTTGAAATTTTACAACTTCACATGGGTTATTAAATGAAGAAGAAAATGGGGATTTTCAAAAACTTAACTTTTAGCATAACTGAAAAAATAACACAATTCAAACATTTTGACAAATTGGATATGTTTTGAGAAATGGAAAGTTGTTCATGGACTTGGGCAGTGTAAAGCAAGTGTTAAGGGATCTTTGGAGAAGGTTGAACACTTTCTTAAGTGATAAACATGGACTCAAAACTGTTGATATATTTAGGTAGTGATGTGTGTGAACACTCTAGGACCGTTGGGGCACGTTTTTCACTCTTTAGGAGGTTTTTTTCCCCCGGCTTGTATATACGCCTGTTGCCCTAATGGGCTACTAATCTTTGTACATTCTCTGGTAATACATTCAGTATAGTGTGTTTGTGCTCCAAGCTTCTTCTTCTTCCTTGTGTTGTTCGCGTGCTTCCGCAGACGTCTATCTCCAACAATTGGTATCAAAGCAGGTCGTCGCTTCTTCTAGGGCCCCGTGGACACTCCTCCGTTTGCGGTCTCAGATTCGCACGAAATTTGGTGAGCTCGTTTCGGCCTCCGAACGCACTATCGCAACGCTTGTGCAGGCTATTTCGTCCTTTTGTGCCAAAGGTATATACCAGTTTCTGTTCGCCAGTATAAGCGTCTCAAAGTCTGCTACAGGTCTAGCAGAACTCGTCTGGGCAATTCCGTTCAACTTTTTGAGATACAGTCAATTTTTTGCATCAAGGTATTTTAGTCACCGGCCATGGCTGAAAGCAGTGATGTATTCCGTATGTTGGCTGTTGAGGATAAGTTGGATGGTACCAACTACCCATTATGGGCTTATATGATGCAACATGTACTGGTTGCAAAAGGACTGTGGAACATTGTGCAGGGTGTTGAAAGACGTCCTGCTACACCTACGACTATAGGTACTACAAATACAGGTGCTGGAGCTGATGAAGATGGTGTCGAAGATGATATTCCACAGATTCCTGTTCATGCTGCTGTTTCTGTTGCACCTACTCCAGAGCAGATTCGTTGGGATGGCAGAGATGCTCAGGCACATGCATTGATAGCTTTGTCTGTCAAACGTGCCATTATTCCTCACATTCGCTCTTGCAGAACAGCAAAGGATGCTTGGGATACACCTACCACTTTGTACCAGGATAGGAATGAGGCTCGTGTTGCTTACCTCCGAAAACAGTTGGAGAGTGAGCACATGAATGAAGGTGATTCTATGGAGAGTTTTCTTACAAAGATCAAAGACCTGAAGGAACAATTGATTTTCTGCTGATGAGGTTATACCAGATAGCTCACTTATGCAGACCGTTTTGAATGGTCTTCCTGATTCATATCAGAGTTTTGCCTCTACTCTTCGGTTGATGATGAAAGGCAATCTGAATGCCTTGTCATTTGAGGAATTAGTCTCTGTTCTGTTGCAGGAAGATCAGTCAAGGCAGAACAAATCCATTATGCGTGTTGCAGATCAAGCTTTCCTGGCTAGTCAAAAGGGCAAAGGAAAATGGAGCTCTTCCACTAGTAAGCAGAAATCTGCAAATGCTACACAATCGAAGAACCAGGATAAAGATGAGAAGAAATCAGAAAAGTAGAAATTGTTTTGCAAGTATTGTAAAGGAAATGATCATATTATAAAAAACTGTCCAAAACTGGTTGCTAAAGAGGCAAAGAGGAAAGAGGCTGGAATGGTTGTTACAGAGGCCTCTACACCAAAAACAGAGTTTGCAAATCTTGTGCAGGAAGAAGAATGGGCGTTTACTACTGTCTGCAGTTTTGACCCCTCTTCTCATGATCAGTGCATGTCTGTAGTAGACTCAGATGTTTGGTACTTTGACAGTGGGGCGACCAAACATATTACCTCGCAGCGCAGTTTCTTCTCTTCACTCGAGCCTGCCCCTACAGGGAATACTGTCACATGCGCCAATAAATCCTCTTATCCTGTTATGGGAGTTGGTAAGATCATTCTGACTACTGCTGATGGTAGTTCTTTCACTTTGTCAGAAGCTTTATTTGTGCCAGGGATAAAAAAGAACCTGTTATCAGTTTCTGCATTAGCCAAGATTGGCTTGGTTGTGAAATTTGTTGATGACAGGTGTACAGTCCATGATCTCTCAAGTGGTGATGTGATTATTGCTTCTGGCATCTTATGTCGTGGGCTGTATAAGCTCATAGACTATGAAAGATCTGTGAATGATTCGGCATGTGCAGTTCATGATTCTCAGGCTATGTCAGATGCAAAGCTTTGGCATGCACGCTTTAGTCATCTGAATTTTGCTAGTTTGCTACGCCTGTAGAAATCTGAAATGGTATCCTCTTTGCCCAAACTTGAGGCTCCTGGAAAACATGTTTGTGAAGGCTATATTTTGGGCAAAATGCAGCGTTCTTCCTTTCCAAAAGATGGTTCAGTTCGGGCTACGCAGAAATTGCAGCTTGTACATAGTGATGTCTGTGGTCCTATGCAGACACCCTCTTTTGGAAATTACCTTTACTTCGTGACTTTCATTGATGATTTCTCCAGGCATGCATGGGTATATCCACTCAAAGCAAAGTCCGAAGTGTTCATGTGCTTCAAACAGTTTTTGGTTTTGGCTGAAAATCTGTCAGCATGTAAAATGGGCACCCTCCGTTCTGATCGAGGGGGGGAATATATGTCTTCAGATTTTAATGCATTTCTGGCTGAACGTGGGATAAAACACCAATGTACAGTGCCTTATACACCTGAACAGAATGGATTTGCTGAACGAAAGAACAGGTCACTCATGGAGATGGCGAGGTGCATGGTCAAAAGTCAGGCTTTACCACATAGTTTCTGCTTGAGGCTGTCATGTGTGCAGCATATGTACTGAACAGGTGTCCCACTAAAGCGTTGCAGTCTATCACTCCATATGAGGCTTGGCATGACCGCAAGCCATCTGTTGCTCATCTGCGTGTTTTTGGTTGTTTGGCATATGCATTAGTGCCTGAACAACATCGCAGAAAATTGGATGATAAGGCAGTAAAATGTATTTTTGTTGGGTACTGTTCTGAAAGTAAAGGCTATCGTCTGTATCATCCACAGACTAAACGCATTCTGGTTAGCCGTGATGTTGTCTTTGTGGAAGATGCTATTCAGCCATTGCTTCAAGTACTAAGGAGACATCTGTTAGCTCCAAAGACATGTATGATACTTTGATGCCTCTTTTTATAGGTGGACAGTCTAGTGCTGGTCCTAATGAGGAAACTTCTCAGCCTTTGTAGGTTTCATATGATGATGCAGATCATTCCATTTCTGATGCAGATTTACATGATGCACTTGCTGATGAGAGAGCTGATATTGAGCAGGCAAAAACTATGCCAAAATGGCTGGTGCAGACTTTGCGTGACAGCAAATTAGATGCACCTTTGTCATATCGTACTCGTTCAGGCTCTCATAGTGCCTCCTTTGCATCAGATTGCTATGCTATGGCTGCATCTAGTCTCTGTGATGAGAATGAGCCTGTTTCTTTTGATGAAGCACAAAATTCAGAAAATTGGATGGCTGCTATGCAATCTGAATATGATGCTATAATGAAGAATGGTACATGGTCTTTATGTGACTTGCCTCTTGGCAAGAAGGCCATTGGCACTAAGTGGGTATACAAGTTGAAGCGTAAACCTGATGGTACAGTTGACAGGTATAAGGCTAGGCTTGTTGCAAAGGGTTATGCGCAGGAAAGAGGCATTGATTTTGATGAGACCTTTGCACTACATGCCGTATGACTACTGTTCGGAGCATTTGTGCACTTGCAGCCCATCATGGTTGGAATGTACATCAGTTGGACATTAAAACAACATTTCTGAATGGTAACTTGCATGAAGAAGTGTATGTTCTTCAGCCCCATGGCTTTGTGCAGAAAGGGCATGAAAACCAGGTGTGCAGGTTAAAGAAGGTGTTATATGGTTTAAAGCAAGCACCACGTGCTTGGTATGAGAAGATACATGCCTATCTGATTGCACATGGTTTTGAGAACAGTCCAACTGAAAGCACCTTATATGTTAAGCGTGCTAATGATGTGCTTCTGATCATTGTTGTCTATGTAGACGACATGCTACTCACTGGTCCTATTGAGAAGCATATTGCTGATTTCAAGGCTGATTTGCATGCCTCATTTGAGATGTCTGATTTGGGGCATTTGCATCACTTTTTGGGCATTCAGTTTATGCAAGTTGATGGTGGAATGGATTTGTGTCAAACGAAATATATTGACACATTATTGCAGCGTTTTGGCCTTGAAGACTGTAAGCCTATTGCCACTCCTATGGAGACAGGTTTACGATTGAGTCTTCATGATGCTGGAGATGCATTTGATGCTATTCTCTATCAGCAAGCTGTTGGATGCTTGATTTACTTATGCATTACTCGGCCAGATGAGCAGGTTTATGCATTGCCCAGGAGTCACGCATTGGAAGGCGGTTAAGCGCATCTTTCGCTACTTGAGTGGTACTCGGCTACTTGGGTTGTTTTATCCCAAGGGGGGATCACTACCGCCAGATTTGCATGCTTTTTCTCACTCGGATTGGGTTGGTTGCTATGACACTCGTGTGTCCACCAGTGGCTTTCGCTTCATGCTTGGTAGCTCATGTATATCTTGGTTGAGCAAGAAGCAGCCTACTGTGGCCACTTCTAGTTGTGAGGCTGAGTATAGGGCAGCTTTCACAGCGACTGTTGAGTGTGTGTGGCTCAGACGCCTTATGGCTGATTTGGGTGTTGGCCAGTCTTCTGCCACCACCATCTTCACTGACAGTCAGAGCGCATTGGCAGTTGCGAGGAACCCTGTGTTCCATGCTCGCACTAAGCACATTGAGGTGCATTATCACTATGTCAGGGAGAGGTTCTCTGCTGGGGAGATCAGCTTGGCATATGTGCCCGCAAGAGAACATTGCAGACCTTTCACGAAGGCTCTGCCTAGGGAGAAGTTTGAAGCTTCCCGCAAAGCTTTGGGCTTACTTCCTTTTGTGGAGTGATTTCCACATAGCTTGGCACTTCCTTATACATGAGTGCCAGCTCCTTGTTCACCGCATCACTCCCAGGGGGGCATTTGTTGATATATTTAGGTAGTGATGTGTGTGAACACTCTAGGACCATCGGGGCACTTTTTTCCCTCTTTAGGAGGTTTTTTTCCCCCGGCTTGTATATACGCCTATTGCCCTAATGGGCTACTAATCTTTGTACATTCTCTGGTAATACATTCAGTATAGTGTGTTTGTGCTCCAAGCTTCTTCTTCTTCCTTGTGTTGTTCGCGTGCTTCCGCAGACGTCTATCTCCAACAAAAATTTGTCTTCTCTAGAGCAGTGCCATTTATCGCACCTTTTAAAGAATGGCTCATTATAATTTGTGTGTAAGTGAGATTGAAGAAAATTGGCAAGTTATCAATGGATAACCTTCATACTAATTGAATGCATATTTTTATTCAAATTTAGAAGGCCTCCACTTTGAACAAGTAGCCATTGTATTTGGTGCTGACTTTCATGCTGAACTGGCAAAGCATATATTTCTATGTTCACAAAAAGAACATAGCTCCAAAAGTGGAATAAAAACTTATGATGAAAAATAATAATTATTTAAATGCTATTCTAGGTATTAAACCTTCCAAAATATGCTTTCATGCCATGTTTCACTCTTAATCTCGTCAAATAATATGTGATCCGCAATGGTGATTGTGATAAGAATGAAAATAATTGGCATACATATTTCATCTGACAAAAAGAAAATGGCATCCATGATGGAAATAATAAACATTTTTTCAAATGATCCTTATCATTTTATGATATCAAAGATTAGATCAAAGACTTTTGAGTATGTGTCCACAAACTATTCATGATTGTATCTGTAGAATTTGGTTGATGCCCACACAACAAAAGATTCTTGGTTGTGTCCGAAAACGTGAAAATTTTGGTGGATTTCAATAAATTGTTTAGCCTCATATATGTAAGATTTGGTTTGTTATATCACACATTTTCTACTTGGTAACTTGAATGTGTACACCTTGAATGATGTCCATAAATTCTTTTGAGTCATATATATAGGCTTTAGTTTTCTATTTTTGGTGACTAGATTCATAGCAGTTGATTTTTTATGTGTATATCTTGGTTGTTGTCTTCATACCTTGTTTGATTGTTGGCACATTTGTACACTTCAGTGGATTCCCATAAGTTTGTTTGAACCATGTTTAGAACCAGTTGTTGTTTTTGCTGTACAAAGTCAAAATAATTGATTTTATTTGAATTGAAATGGTTTTTCTAAGTGATTTTGAGGCTCATACTATGTGATCTATGTTTCAAGGAATATGTATAAATTTTTTTTTCATATGATGATTTTTTTTCTTTTGAAAAAAATACATTTGATCAGGAATTTTCATCCTGTTCACTACCATAGCATCTTGAGAGGCTATTTACATGAACAGAAAACATGATTTATTGTGCTTTATAATTTTTCATTAACCTTTGAAGTATACTTAATATGTGTGTTAAAGGATTTTCTCAAATTCTCTTTGTAGAAGGTGTGTGATTTTTTGGAAAATTATCAAAAAAGGACACTTAAGTGTCCTGTTTTGGTACCAAACTAGTGTTAAGGTTTCCAAAACTTGGAGATCGTGAAATGTATACCTCTTCACTTATCGAATCATTTAGAAATGCACTTTTTCACATCAATTTGGAGGATTCTCCAATTTCTTGCACTAATTACACTTATCAATGTTTTTATTAATATAGTCATCTTTGCAACTAGT
The DNA here is from genome assembly GCA_020310875.1 of Ceratopteris richardii. Lineage (NCBI taxonomy): Eukaryota > Viridiplantae > Streptophyta > Polypodiopsida > Polypodiales > Pteridaceae > Ceratopteris > Ceratopteris richardii. Next base: position 7,916,216 of record CM035418.1, read on the forward strand.
GAGAATGTTTCCGCATAGTGTATACCAAAGTTTGTGAGCATCCTATGGAAACTAATCTTGCCTTCTACCTGCAAATTGATCCATTTCAATTCCTTTTAAGTTCATATATCCATCTGCATCCAATCACCTTTAGATTGGATGACATTGGAACCGATTCCCAAGTATCCATCTCCTTCAATGCATCAATTTCTTCTTTCATGGAATTTTCCTAATTAGGGTTTCCCTTTTCCTCTTCATAGGTTGAGGGTTCCTCTAGAATTGAGTCCTTCGTCAAATAGATTCAATGCTTTGTAACAACGGTGGAATCATATCCATACCTTTTTGGTTGTCTCTTCTCCCTTGTTGACGTTCTAGGTGCTTGCTTGAAGCATTCTCCACACTCTTGCATCTTTGCTTTGCCTCTTGACTTCCATAGCTTGTAATCATATTCCCTTTCATCTTGTTCATCATTTGTATCACTTCTTGGATCCTAGACCTATGTATCATGCTTTCTTCCTAATCAATGGAAATCAGAATCACGATCATATGGTAAAGTTACTTTTTGTTTGTGTTCATCATACCAAGACCTATGCTCTTCAAACATAGCATCCCTACTTGTAGTGAATTGCTTGGTTGAAGGATTATAGAACTTATAACTCATTTGAGTTGAATCATATCCAATAACCATTCCCTTTTTTGCCCTTTCATCTCGCTAACCTTTGATTTGTGATGGTACATGAACATAAGCTAAACAATCACACACCTTGCAATGTCAAAGACTAGTTTTTCTTCCATACCATGCTTCATAAGGGTTCATACCTTGGAGTGATTTGGATGGTAGTCTATTGACAAGTAACACAGTACTTGAAATAGCCTCTACTCTTAGATAATGAGGCAACCTCTTCCTTCAAGCATTGTTCTACCTGATCCAACCAATTTCTTAGTTCTCCTTTCTACAATTCCCTTTAGTTGAGGAGAGTAATTGGTATTCACTTACCTTTTGATACATTTATCCTACAAGAACTCATCAAACTCTTTGGAGAATTATTCTCCCCCTCCATCAGATATGAGATTCTTGAGTGATCTACCTGTATGGTTCTCCACATGTGCTAGATACTTTTTGAAGCAATCAAACACTTACTTCTTAATCTTGATAAACTATAGAATAGTACATCTACTATGTTCATCAATAAATGAGACATAATACCTTGATCTTGCCAATGAAGATTCTTGACTTGGCCCCCATACATCTATATGTACTAAGTCCAATGGATGTCAATGGATCAACAACATCCTTGACCTTTGTAAGAAACTCAATGATGATTTGCTTTGGATTATTCTTCATGTGGTTGAACACATTCCAAAGATGATTCTTCCTTGCCTTTGTACTTGCAAAGAAGAAAGTCCCTAGGGCATCCCAAGTCTCATTAGATATATTGCATCCTCTGACATGTGGTAATATAAATTTAGAGATAGATTTTAGTATGTATGAACTAACTTGAGCATCCCTTGCACACCAAAGTGTGAGCTTATCTGTTTCCTCTTGATTAGGTCCTTCTTTGTATCTTGGAATAAGCATTGCTTCATCATCTAAAAGAATCCCGTATAGATTTTTTCCTTGCAAATAAGCCTTCGTTCTTATTCTCCAAGCAACATGATTGTGTCTATCAAGCTTCTCAATCATTGATGGAATCCATTTCCATCTTTAAGTTGCTCTAATACCACTAAAAGAACTTGGAGAGGCTTGGAAGTAGAGTTGTCAAATGGCGAAGATGTTCTGGCAGACTACCATAGAACTAATGATAGCTCTTTGAATATGTAAAATAGACCTTCTAGGTTTGTAGTTAGAATAATAAAACCCAAAAGGTACTTTGGATCATCAACAAGAACAAGTTGATGCAAAATAGATAACTTACACCTTGAGAAGCTCACAAAAGCCTTCTAAATATGGATGGAAGTTATGACCTCAAACACTTAGAGCATCCAACATAGTTAGAATTGGAAACTTTCCTCTTAAGGGAGTGTCACTAACAACTTTGGATGTCATCTTGGTTTTTCAAGGATGTGCAGAAGATGACCCTAAGATCTTCAACTAGAGATTTCTCTAGATCTACTAGAAAAATGACTTGAAAATTTGTATACTTACACTAGAAAAAATTATCTTTAAAATTTATGCTTAATCACCTCATTTAGAGCTATGTAGAGAGATCATAAACCTTTGCAAGATGCCTAAGTGGTAGGAAGAAGGTGCAAAGAGATGAAGGAGCAATCCAACGATCACCAAAGTATATGTATATTGCTTCAATTAATCAACCCTATAATGTAGAAATGATTTGGACTCATTATATAGACTCTCAAGGATCTAGCCATTCATTTTCTTCATGAATTTAAATTTGAAATCAGGTAGGCTTGGAAGTTTAAGTGGATTGGAATATTTTACTACAATTTGGAAAAAGAGAAAGTTGGAGTTACAATTATCTTTTGATCGGTTGATTGATTATCCATTTCAACCATTCCAAAATCATGGCTTTTGGGCCTTTTACTCTTATCTTTTACAAAGTTAAATACCTTGAATCTTACAAGAAAAAGTGATCATAAATGATGAAACAAGTAATACAATAAAAGGTCTATGCATAAGTGATCTTTTCAAGGTACATGTAAACACTATCCATATGATAGTTGGAATGGAAAATTTTCTCTTCAATCATAGTGAAAGCTTGGTGTTCCAACAATAGCCATAGCTTTTGTTGTTTATACCCCTAGAAGCTCCATATCCTCCTAAGTAATATCCTCTTTCTCTTAGGATCATTGGGTTCTTGAAACAATGCCTAGTAATATGATTTTTTAAGTCCATAGAAATCACAAGGTGAGGAGCTTTGAGGTCTCCCCCTACCCCTCATACCTCTTCCTTTGGAACGTCTCCCTCTACCTACAAATTAAGCTTGGGAGGTACTTTCATCTTCATCAAACTTCTTTCCTTTTCCTTTAGCATCTTTACCTCTATGTTTATCAATGTATGTGGTAGAGGATTCATTAACTATTTTTGTATCTCCATTGTTAATAAGATTGGCTTCATGAGTGAAGATTTGTCCCATGCGTGCATTGAAATATAGTACTTGCATTTCCATGTATAAGTCCATGGACATGCTGAATGCTTCCTCCTTATCATCTACTTGGATGCCATTGATGTGTCACTTATCTTACTATTTCCTCTTCATCTATGATCTCTACAATGCTTTGTAATAGTTTATCTATGTACTTTATCTTGTTGAGAAAGTCACTAACACTCATAAGGTTTCTCCTTGAGGCAACTTGATCAGAAAAATGCTTCAAGAGCATTCCAACTTCCTTGTGAAGTCCTATAGCCCTAATGTCTGACAGTAATGTGAAGAGGTGATGAGATATATATAGAGATGAGAGGGTGTTTGTCCAAACCTACTCTAAACCAACCAATATTTCCTTAGCCTCCAAAATATACATAATAAACCACTAATTTCTTTGGAAAATCATTCTCACTAGATTGCTTCAATATAGATATGTTTGCTCCTCACAAGATTTGAACAAACCTTTCATTTTGGGAAGTGAATTGAGGTCAGAACAAAATGTTCATAGCTTACAACTTGGTATGAATTGAAAAAAGCACTTTTGAAAACATTTTATTGAAGTGTCTAGCTAATTGAAGCAAGTCATTTGATGAATTTATCTGGACTATACCATCAGCAATAAGTATAACAAGTGAGGTGGGTCATGCCAATTTTTTAGGAACAAGATGAGTACAGACACACTCACTTTCAAACGTTCATAACTCAAGATATTAATGTTACAATGATAATTAAACCTCATATGTAAACTTAGAAGAGTTCTATCTAAGTGATGTAAGTATTTTTTTTTGAAATTGGCTACTCACACAATGATTCATGTACCACACAAGTTGATTGTGTACCTCAAGTTACTATAACAACACACAAAGATTGAAGAATCAAGATATATGAATCATAATGTGTATTGATATTGCATATATGAAACAAGGAAATTATAAAGGACTACTCTTACTTTAAGTGAGCACAACTTGTGCTCATAACATCATCTCAAAGATCTCAAAATAGGCTATATATATCGCCACTAAGAGTTAATCTATTTATACATCTTTTTGAATTTGAATATGGTGAGTTATCCACCTGAAAGGGAATCTAAACCTCAGGATTGATTTAAATATGAGTCCCGAATAAAAAAATTCATGGAAATGGGTCCCCTCTTTTCATGAGACTCCTTCGATTTTTGGCTTTTATAATTGACCAAGATAAGTACATAGATTTAGTCTTTGGAACTTTACATGATCACATCTATGTGAGATAAAGTATGAGAGTAGTCCATGAACTAAAGAAAAGCTCTTAAGCTTGCTTCTTCCATCAACAAATCCCCCTCAATCCTAAGAAGCTTCAGTCTTCAATCCTTCAAAATCTCTTCCATTCCCATTTTTGCAAAATAAGTTTATGACATGAGGATTCCACATGTATAGACAGATCTAAGATTGTAGATCATTTGGTTATTCAAGTGTAGGTCAAAAGTCTCAAGAGTAGCCTTAATTAAAGGTGCTTATGATCTCTAGACAAGGAAAGGTGATTGGCCTAGTGTTTAATGTTGGAAAATCAATCTTAAACTATACTTGAGGTGCATTTGATCTACATCAAAAGCTATTGCTTGGATTACAGCGAAAGAATACCCATTGGAGCATTCTTTTACCTATGCTCATTTTTTGTGTTCTTTTAAATGGTTTTTCATGGAACTTTTACCATTGTAAAAGCCTCGAGCTTTACACATGTAAAAGTAGAAAAATAGAGCTAATTTTCCACGAATTTGAGGTGGTTGAGCTGCAATGAATGAATCAATCAATCACCTAAAAGTAGATCAAACTAGATCTTCACTTTCCTAGATTGTAGGAATGTGAATTGATTCCCATCCAACAACCTTTCATGCCCTCATTTGAATCTAAAATCCACTTGTAGAAGCCTTGGATCACTTCAAGAGTCTATATAAATACTTCAGATCACTTGTGCATTATATGGAAGCAACACTTGTGGCCATCATTGTCTTGCTCTTTCATTTTTTTGCATCATCTTCTTCAACAACATTAAGCTTGCAAAGGCTACCTCTCTCTCTACAGAGATCCAAACTGAATAGATGAGCACTTATTGGAAAGGAATAAATGTCTTGTTTATGTTTATAAATTTTCAATGCATTTTATTTGGTACATTGAGAGAAATTCTAGTTTTTCTATCTCGAGGTGTATCTCTAAGCATTCGTGAAAAATAGGAGGTACCAATGTTGAGTGTCTAATTCATTCCAAAAGCATTTTGCTTATTTCTTGTACTCTTATGCATTCTATACACTCAAATCTACGTGTATCGCTCCTCCAAAATGATTTTTTCTAATTGTAATCACAATGGTCACTATGAGCATTTGAAGTTGATTGTCTCATTCAAAGATAGTAATTTTTTCTAGCTACTCAATGCGCAAACCTATCTATTTTGTATTGGCTCTTTCTCCTTGATGTTCCAAAGTACATAGTGCATTTGTTTGCACTTATCGCATGCTTATAATTTCTATTTCAGTCTTCATAAGCTCAAGGGCTGGTCTTATGCTCGTTGGCTGGACCAAACCTCGTCACTTCACAACTCACTTTTTTACCGCCTAAAAACTTCTCCAAGTTCTTTCAGTGGTATAAGTGCTAGATCAAGATGCATGAAAACTTTCCATCTATGATTTAGAAGCTTGATCGACACAACTATGCGGCTTCAAAAATCATAATGGAGGCCTATTTGCAAGGTAGAAATCTTTATGGAATTGTAGCACGTGATGAAGTTATGCCTATTCTAGGATCCAAAGGAGGAGCTACACAAGAGGAGATAGATAAGCTCATACTTCGATGCGCAATGGATGCTCAAGCAAGGCTGTACATACTAAAATCTATCTTGAATTTCTATTACCACATATTTGAGGATGCAAGACATCTCAAGAGACTTGGGATGCCCTAGAGACTTTCTTTTCTCCTACTATCAAAACAAGAAAGAATCATCTTTGGAATGAGTTAAACCAAATGAAGAAGACACCTAAACAAAACATCACAGAGTTTGTTGTCAAGGTCAAGGAGGTTGCAGATCAGTTAGCATCCATTGGAGAGCTGATTGAAGAAGAGGATATCATGAGGAAAATTCTCAATGGGATTCAAAGTGACAAGCAATGGCAATCTTTCACCACGGCTTATGATCTCATCATGGATGTGCAATCTCTAGACTTCAACATCTTTCTTGGAAAACTCTTCAATGAGAGGCCAACAATAGTATAAAACAAGGTAGCTCCTATCATGGTAATTCAACTAGTGCTCTATATGAAGACAAGAAGGGCAAAAAGTTAAAAGGCAAGAAGAAGGAAGAATATGAAGAGGAGACTTCCCAAGCCAACTTCGTAAGCAAGAGCAAGTGGAAAAGGAAGAAGAAAGGACCAAATCATGACAAAGCCAAAGGTCAGATTGTTCAACCTTCTGCCATATGTGATAAGACCAACCACACCACTCAAAATTGCTGGTTAAATGAGAAGACACAAAAAGGAAGTGGAAGAGGTGGATATGGCAACAATAGAGGCAGAGGTGGACACAACTTCAACAATAAAGATAGAGGCCATAATAGAAGGGACCTCAACAATTATTCAGAAGATCAAGCACATGAAGACTCATTGCTTCTAATGAATCTAATCCATAAACAAGGTAAAGAAAATGATCATTTGTTCCACATAGATTCAAGATGTTCAAATCATGTTGTAGGCAACATGATTTGAACATCTTGAGTGATTAATTGAGTGTTATAAGGTGGATTCAAATCAAACTTGAGTACAAATATTAGTGCTTACCTTCTTGCTTCACATTGCTCAAAGTGTCATCCATTTAAAGGGTTAAAAACCTCGTAAGGGTGGAGCTTGATTTTCAAGACTCCCCCTTAAGCTTCAACTTTCAAGGCTTCAAATTAGCTCCATCATTCCAATGCCCTTTTGAACTTTGTTAGCATGATTGAGCCCCATGCTCTGGTGAAAATGTGAGATCATTGATCCTTGCTACTTATGTATTGAAATTGTGCCTCCTTAACCAACACTTTCTCCTCGATATAATGATAGTGTAGCTCTATGTGCGTGCTTCTAGTTTGGAACATACAATTGGAAAATAGGTACACACTAATCATGTTGTCACACATAATGGAAATTGTTTGACCTTCAAATGCCATTCAATCATGAGTTTCTTGAGCTACATAAGATCACATGTGACTCCTAGTATTTCTTTATAAAAGATAGGAAAACTATAGGTTGTTTCTTCTCCATCTATGAGATGAACTTCTTACCTAGAATCATTGCATATCCACTTGTACTCCTTGTATCTTGATTGGATCTAGCCTAATGAGGATCTGTATATGCTTTCATTTACAAATCATTTTCAAAAGGATAGAAGAGACCTTCATTTAAGGCACCCTTGGGATATTTGAGTACTCTTTTAGCTACAAGTAAATGAGGAACCCCTCATGTGTGTGCATCAATTGAGATAACACACCAACTATATATGGTAGGTCAAGCCTTCTAATAGTGGCATAGTTCAAAGAGCCTACTTGCTCAATGGTTTGCACCTTATGAGTCCAAACTTCTTCAACACATCCAAGATGTGCTTTCTGTACATAATTGAGATACGAGTATCCTTATATATGACTTCAATACCCCCTAGATCTCCAAGGTATGATATGTTGAGCTCCTTCCCAAAACTTTTTTTGATGTCCATGATGCCTTCTTAATGATCACTTCTAATAATAAATGCATCTACATACACACATAAGTAGAAAAATGCTTCAGCTTCTCTTTTATAGATTAATAATGTATATACTTTGCTTCGATTGTATCCACAATTGATCAAGTAGTCTACAAGCCTTTGATTCCATGGCCTTGGTGCTTGCATGAGACCATATAGTGCCTTCTTTAACCTGCAAACATAATCATTTTTATTTTGTCTTCAAACCCTTATGGTTGGTCCATATATAGTACCTCATCGAGCTCTCCATTTAGAAAAGCATTCTTCACATCCACTTGATACATCTTCGACTACTTGTTGGATGCGATTCCAATAATTATTCTGATGGTAGTCATCTTATCCATAGGTCTAAAATATTCTTCATAATACACTTTGTATGTTTGAGCAAATCCTGTAGCTACAATCTCAATGCTTCCTTAAGTTATATACCCACTTGTTTCCAATGTCCTTCATATACTTCTTTCTTGGTACTAATTTTCAAGTATGATCTTCTTCCAAAGCCTTGATGTCCTCTTTCATAGCCTCTTTCCATTCCCTACATGTATTGGCTTCTTCAAAGCATATGGATTATTCAATAACTTTATTCATAAATTCTTAATTTATAGCCATGAATGAATCATATGTAAGTCATTCAACTAGATAACATACCATATCAAATCTTCTTATCTCACCATTCCAATCATTTGGATATTTATTTTTGAACTTTGATCTTTCCTCATTTTTTGTATGATGGTTTATATTGAGCTCAATCCACGTCTTCATCTTCTTCAAGTCCTATAATTTTAGCTTTGCCCTTGCTCCTTCCATTACTAAGTGGGCTTGATGTAGGACTTCCTCCATTCCATGATGAGTGTTTTCTTGAATCATTTGGTCCAATAATGACCATGCTTTCTAGTTCTTCACTTTCTCTTGAGATCTTCCTTTCTTCATCTTCATTTGCCTATAGAAAACATCCCTTGATAGGTTTACCTCCCTTTTCGAGGGGTTATAGCATATATATACCCCTTTTGGTCACCTACATACATTGTAAATACACATCTATCTCATCTATCATTGAGTTTTCTCATTTATTCACTTAGAATTCACACATAGCAAGTACATCCAAACATTCCTAAGTGTTACACATCTAGTTCATTATTGTATTAAGATGCATGAGTTGTTGTTGCATGTATAGCTAATGTGCATGATAAAATCATGATGTATATTACATTGTTCATTGCGTCAACCGAATAGAAATTAGTCATCCTCATTTCCTTCATCATAACCCTAGCACATTCTACAATGTACATATTTTCTCTTTCTCCTAAAGCATTTTGCTGTGGTTTGTACCTGCATGTGACTTGTCCCTTGATACCATTTGACTCCAAGGAATAAAAGAATTCATGGGAGAAATAGTCTCCCCCTCTATCTGGCTTAAAAACGTGATACACCTATCACATTTTTTCTCTACAATAGCTTGAAATTGCTTGAAGTAATGAAAGACATTTGACGTATGATTCATACAAGAAAGCCAATTCATCTTTGTACAATCATGAATGAAAATGAAAAAGTATCTGTTACCTCCAATTGAGTTCTCTATTGTTGGCCCCTAAACATATGTATGAACTAGGTCAACAGGATGATAACTCACATAAATGCTCTTGCTAAAAGGAAACCTAGTCTCCTTACCCAATTTACAATCACAAGCTCTTAAAGTTCTCATTCTAAAGATTTGGTAGTCCAAGCACTAACCTCTTCCTTGAAATATACTTTATCTATGAGTATTGATATGTCCATTCCCTCTATGCCATAGTTCCAATTCTACTACCTTTCTGCTTCCATATGTGAAGTAGGTAGTTTGGTTGAAATTTTTCTTTGAATCCAATGTAAATAGACTTCCCTCATTCTTGCCTTTGGTTACAAATCTATATCCTTCCTTAAGATTCTCCACAAAGTATCCCTTCTAGTTGAAATACACGATCAATCCTCCCTTAACCATTTGACCCACAAAAACAAGATTCTTTGTGATTGTGGGAACATAGGGAGCATAGGGAACATAGGGAGCATAGGGAACATAGGGAGCATCCTTCAAACACTTATCCATATGGGAACCATCAAACACAATATCAACTATATGTGTGATAGCATGGGTGCTATCATCACCTCTTTCCACATGCCATTCGATTGATGGTACTTGCATATTTGAAACGAAATCCTTGTTGTAGCTCATGTCCTTGTTTCATGCACTATCAATGTACCATGCGCTTGACCCTTCTGTTTTGTAGTCACGAATATTCATCATGGCTTACATACTTTAATTCTCAATTTAAGTAGATGCATATTCACCTTGTCCTTCATATGATGAATTTCTCTTGTATGTGTGATAGCAATCCCTTGCATACTGGGCATAGTTGCCACATATATAGCATCCTTCTATGTTTTTGATGTCTTGATTCTTGTTGTAACTTCCTCTTCTTCATGGGAACTTGTTTCTCTATATTGAGGAAGATTTCTTGCTTCCTTGTTCTAAATCAGAATCTATGTTTGTTTCTCTTCCTTGCCTTCCTTTGCCTCTACTTGGATTTCTTCCTCTACTCTTCCTGTACCTACAAAACATGCTTGAGCTTCATTTCCCTTTGCCTTTGAGTCCCCAAGGCTCATCTCCTCAAGAAGCATGAAGGCCTCTAATTTCCCAAAGTCAGGAAGATTATCTATCACATATATAGAAGTGGTAAAATCCTTCCACTTTTCATCATCCCTAAGCCCATTCAGCGTATATGCAACTAGGTCATCATCATTTATGTGACAACCTATGGATCCCGATGCATCACTTACTTTTTTATCTTCAAAATATATTCATTGACATTGATACTATGATTTTTCCTCACGCTATTGAGTTCAATCTTCAATTGAATCTTTCTACCTTTGGTTGAAGTGGAGTATAGTCTCTTTAGAGTTCCCCTCACTTTCATTGAAGTGTCTAGATCTTGTATATGCCCTATCATTCATTGCTATTATGTTGGGTCAAGAAGAAGATGACTCTCTCATTCTACTTTATAAAGATCCTCAACTATTCAGGATTTGGATTCTCACCCAATCTAGGTCTAACATCTATACAACTAATAAGACCCCATAAACCTTCTCCAATGAGGAAGGTAGACATTCTAAACTTCCATGTCTCATAGTTGTTTTTATATCATTTATGAATTTGAGTTCTATATTCTAAAATGATGTGCTCAAATGTCCTCTTATAGAACTCTTTGATGCAAGAGGAGTAAACCATATCAAAACCACCAAAAACAAATGGGGTCGATGGCTTGCTTCTACACTAGTAGACTTTCCTTGAGTTGTTTGTGTGCCCTTGAACTTGAATCTGCAACTCACCTTCCTTAAATATATTAAGTGGATCCTTCTAGTCCCCTTTGAGTGTCCTTATGTGTCAAAATGCTTCGTTACCACTGATGGGAGAATGTACAATTTCCATATGCATCTAGAAGCATAGGTGGCCTCACAAGTATGCTCACAAATACCTCCACTCACTCAATGACGATTCTTTGAGCTTCTAGAGAATTGAGCCAAGCATTTTCACACAACTAGAGTAGAATGTGAAACCTTCCTAAGGAAATTTATCTCCATAAAGGAAACATTTTCCTACTCTTAGAACCAATGCCTCAAAGATAGACTACTTATTTCCTTCACTAGGCATGCACATAGAGACACTTGCTCACTATCAAATCTATTTCTCTTATAATATGCAAAGGTTAGACTTGAGATTCAAGAAAACTTTCAAAGAAAATAGTAGCCTTCTAAGAAACCAAAGATTACAAGAAACTCATACAAAATGATCAATGAATTATGTTCATCACTCAAAGCTAACTAGATCCTTCATAGAGAAATCTAATAGTGAGCTATGGAAACTCAAAGTATGAAAAACTCCTCAAGCAAGTAGAGGGATTGCTTAGATGGGGTTCTACTAGCTTATGAAAATCCTAGTAGAGATAACACATGTGGGATCATCACAATTCAAACTACAAGGTGTGTTTATAAGAACTTGAAAACATTCCCTAACTGATTGGGAGCTCTTTTCCTTAGTTGTAGGTTTTATCACACCTAAGTGTGATACGTGATTGATTGAGTATTACGAAGGGGATTCAAATTGAAATTCGATAATGAATACCTGCGCTTCGTTTTTTGCTTCACATTGCTTCAACTTTCTTCAATTCAAAGGTTTTATAAGCTCCTAAATTTAAACCTTGATTTTCAACATCCCTCAATGTTGTTCTATTGCAATAGGAAGGCGTTGTTGTGAAAGATGGAGTTTATCATGATAGAGGGTCTCTATCATCACCTTTGCTTTATCAAGATAGACTAGTCTATCATGATAGAGGATAAATGTCATGTGGCCTTTCTCATGGGTGTCTATCTTTCATGATGGACATGGCCTATTGCAATAGGTGTTTTGTCTCAATAGATGTTTCTTGTCTTGATAGAGTTGATCTATCATGCACTAGCCTATTATCATAGAGCGGAAATTTTCCTTATGTGATGAGTGCATTGCTAAGTTGTGGGGGATACCTATCATGTAGTTGTAATGCTATTCCAAGAAAGTAAATTTTTTGTTCTATCATAATAGATTGAACGTGTCATTTGAAGGCTTGTAAAAATGTCTATCATACTTGTGTCACCTATTGGACTTGATGATGAGTCCAAATTTATAAGAAAATATAAAGAAAGAGGAAGAAATTATAAACTCTCTCCCTCTCTCTCTCTCTCAAACACATGCAAAAAAGCAAATGAGGATTGAATGGGAGAAGGTGGTTATATGGTCAGGGAGGTGAAATTTCCATGAAGAAGGAGAGAGATTAGGAAGGTGAAACGAGTTGAATGAAGGATAATGGAATTTGAAAGGAGGTAAAATGAGCAAGATAGTAGAAAATGTTACAAAAATCCTACTTACCCATGATTCCAATGTCTTTCTGTACACTCTTACCATCAAACCCAGTGTTCCTTGTATAACTCTCCCAAAAAATGGTGTCAAATTTTGTATCTCTTGTAGAAAAATGGTGAGAACTAACATCAATAAAGATTCACCTCATAAGGATAAGAGGGTTATATGATGATCATGAGCAATTAATTCACATAAATACAAATGTGATAAGCACAAAAGGTACACACACATACACACATGCATACAAGGAAGACTAGGTAGAGTGGAGCAATGCAAACTTCCATTCATCCGAATAGCTATAATCTCGTAGAAGTTGTATTCCTCTAACTTTTCTCTTCTACTCAAAAGGGGCCCTTAAGCTCCTTTTATAGTTTTTTATTTTGTTTGATAGGTTTCACATCTAGTGTTTGGCATAGTTAAAAGTTAGGTCCTCAAGCTGATTTCATGGATCAAATGAGCCCCAAAGATTGTGAAATTGGATACAACCTCTCTAACTAAGTGTCGCAAGCTCTAGGACTCCTTGGCTTTGACAAAATGGAGACAATATTAAACAAATCAAATTTCTTTTATAGTACTTAAGTGATAAAAAGCATTATTTGAAGAAGGACATAAGCTTCACTTTGTTTGAGCTATATGGCTTGATTTTCAAATATCGTTTACATGCTTCCACACCTTTTATGCCTGCTTGGTTGTTTCCCAACAAAGTACATTTAAAGGAAAGATGCATTTAGGTAGACAACTCAAAAGAAGGGTTACATGAGAGAAACATTATATACATTTCAAAGAAGGCTAGAGTCATACTTAATGAGATGAGTTTACCTATGCTTTTTTTGAGTGATGTAGCAAATACAAGAGTGTAGCTTATGAGTGAGAAACCTAGCTCATGGTTTCATGTCTTGAAATATTAATAGTTCTATTATGTTATGAGTCGTGATCTCTTCAACTTGAAAATATTGGAATGTACTTACTACCATACCATTAGATGGTACAAATCTCCTCCTGCTTGGTTTGGATGTTTTAGATGCTTGAGTCTCTAATCTCTCCACATCTTCATCACTTGTAGAGTTCATGTCTACCCATCAATGTTTTCATTGTTATCCTTTTATTTTCCATTGTTTCTTTTTTCACTTGGATGAGCTTAATTCCTTGTTCTTCCTTGTCAAGCTCATGAATTACCCTCCTCTCATGGTGTGCTTGAAGTGGTTGGACCAATAATTTCCATATTTTGTTATGTTTCTTTGAACTTCTTTTTAGATTTAGGTGCATCTTCAACGTGTAACACATCTTTGCTACCATAACAAGGTAGAAACTCATCATATTACATCCCTAGACACCTTAAGTTCTTCCTTGCTAGGGTTATAACATCTATAATCCATTTTCCCTAAACAATATTTAAAAAATATACAGTTATCTAGCTTAGGGTTTAGATTGTGTCTCAATTTTTGAGGTATTTGAACATAACTAAGACAACCAAATACTTCAAGAAATTTGGGTTTCTTACAATGTCAAGCTTACTAAGTTGTGATTCCATGTACTCCTAAGGTTGGACACATAATCATAATGTATATGGCTATATTTTATACATTGACTAAATAAGAATTAGGAACAATCATTTAATTTAACATAGCTCTAGCCACTTTTGCTATATATCGTTTCTTCCTCTCTTCACCCCATTTTTTTCAGGTCTATACATGTAAGTGAATTCCTTTTGCTGCCATGGTCATCTACAAAATTTGAAAATTCATTTGAAAACTAATCTTCCCCACCATCAGATATGATGGTCTTTATATACCTCCCTATCTTCTTCTCCACTAGGTTTTTGAACCTCTTGAAGTGGTAAAACACCCCTGAGTTTTTCTTTATGCAATAATGCCAAAACATCTAGAATGATCATTTGTAAATGTGACAAATATCTATTACCACCAATGGATGTATCCCTTGTAGGTCCCCATGCATCTGTGTATGCAATTCAACACTTTATTCCTCATGTTCTCCCTTCTTGAATGACAAGCAAGGTAGAAATGTTGCATATTCTAAGATCTAAGATGAAATAGAACACTCATCAAGCTCTTTGTTTTCATGTACTTTATCCTTTGTAAGTTTCTGTGGGCAATTGTTTTATTCCAACATTCCATCTATGCAATGTGTTAATTTCCAATTGATGAGTCGAAAGTGTGAGGGGTTGATAAATTTAACTCCATGGTGAAGAGTCTTCCTTGATTCTTTCCTTCTTCTAGGAGCTTGTAGTTCTGAATGGGATCTTCAAAAATGCATCCTTGTTTATTGAACCTCACCTCATAGCCTCTTTCAATCATTTGACCTACTGAAACCAAGTTTGTGATGATGGTTGGCACATGCAACACATTCTTCAACACCTTTGATCTTTGGGATCCATTCAATGGAACATCTCCCACATGTGTAATCATTTACTCAATTTTATTACTTCTCTCTACATGTCATTGATAGGTACGTGAGTGTAAATTAAAGAAATGAAATTTATTACAACTCATATGGGTGTTGCAACCACTATCTATATACCATGTAAAATTTGAATTCACTCTTTCACTTCAACCACACATCATAAGCAAGTTCCAATTTTTTTAATTTCTTGAAGTACTAGTATAATTACCTTGGTTCATTTTGTATCCTTGATTGCCTCCTCCTTTGGACTAGCAATCTCTTCATAATGGCCCAATTTTTCACAATTCTTGAAGTTTTCTCTTCCATGTGATCTTCCTCCTCTTCCTCTACTATGTCCTCTTCCCCTTGACCCATACCTTTGGTTGAACCCTATTGGTTGCTTGGTCTTGACTTTGACCTTCATCTCCCTCTACCTTTGGTATTTTCATCCACCTCGTTTGACTTTGTATCTACCTACATAGAAAACTTGAGCTTTGCTTCCCTTTGATTGTGAAGCTCCTTCATTCATCTCCTTAGTCACCATCCATGTGAATAATTGATCAAATTCTTATAAGGAATCCCTCACATACACAAATTTGGTGAATGCTTTCCAACTTTCATCATCTCTCAAGCCATTGAGAGCATCAACAACAAGATCCTCATCTTTGATTGGCCTCCCAATTGAGCCTAGGGAATTGACAAGATCCTTAACCTTCTAAATGTAGTCATTAATATTGTTAGTGCTTGGTGATTTCGTAAGAATATTTAGTTCATTCTGAAGCTGAAACTTCATGCCCTTGGTGGATGAAGAGTATAATCTCTTCAAGGCCTCCTAAACCTCCTTGGATGTGTTCAAGTCTTTTATATAACCTATCATGATATTGCTCATGTGTCACTCTCCTATCCCTTTCTATGGATTCCTTAAGTGCCTTGGCCTATCCTTCAAGTGGTGGAGCATGGCCATGAGGCTTTGACTCTATGCCACCCACTAGTCCTCACAATCCTTTGCCCATAAGATAGTTATCTAATCTAATTTTCCATGATTGACAGTTGCCTTAATCTAACTTATATATGTGTGCACTATACTCACACAATTTAGCTTTAAGGTCCTCCTCTAACTTGATGTCAACATTTTCTATGCTTTAGAAAGTGTTTATGTTACTTTTGATAGCTTCTCCCTTACTAGCTTTTGATTAGTTTAGGTCTTGATTGATGCAGTCCCCTTTTTTATATCTTCTTGCTTTGGTAATTCTTCCTTGTTCTTCCATGATTTTTCTTGATTGCTCCAAGTCTTCAGATTCTTAATTATGCAACCCTAACAAGAGTGGACATATGTTATGGAGTAATGACATTAAGCCAATTTATGCATACACCAAGAACACCTCACATGGAAGCTGCCAAGAGGATCCTAAAATATCTAAAGGATACCATAAATAAAGGGATGTTTTATCCATTCACTTATGATTTGGATATCAAGATGTATTCTGATGCAGATTAGGCTGGCTCAAAGGATGATAGGAGGAGCACTTCTAGCTACTTATCTTTTCCAAGTTCAAAGATAATATCATGGTCATCAAAGAAACAACTAACTGTAGCATTGCCATCAATAGAAGCAAAATATAGATGCTTAGAAAATGCAACACAAGAAGCTATGTGGCTCAAGCTACTCTACATAGATTTGGGATTACATTCCTATACTCCAATGATTTTTGGAGATAACACTAGCTCATTTCATTTGGCTACTAATCTTGTGTATCATGAAAGGACTAAGCACATTCAAGTGCACTATCATTATGTAAGAGAGAAGCTACTTAGCAAGGACATCCAATTGTCTTATGTTTCTACAAATTTGCAATGTGGAAATATGCTCAAAAAGTATTTGGATGGAACTAAGATGAACAAGTTCAAGATGATGTTTGGTTTGTAGGAAATCAAACAGAAATGAAGACCAAGCATGTTAGGCTTAAGGGGGACCTGTTGGTGCAAACAAATCCAAGCCTACATACTTGGACAATTAGCATGTATCTCATATAGTCACATATGACTATTCCCTTGTAAAAGTCAATTTACCTTTATCCTTATAAAAGTGCATATGTTAATTGCACTATCCCCACGTGGAATTAGGAGGAACCAAATCAGGAATTCTTGGTGGATGATAGATGAGAGAGTAAAGCCTAATTTTTTGGACTAACTATATGATGAGAATGTGAATTTGAATTCAAAACTTGGCTCGAGCTCTAGCTGCATGGATAAGAGTCTGATTTGAAGATCAATTGAGAGGGATTTCTTGTGATTAGAGATCTCATTCCATAGTTCTATCAATACCCCCACATTGTGCAATTATAGATTGCCAATGTCATTGTATTTCTATATGATCTAATACATTTAGATTGGTTACTTATCTAATTCACTTCTCTGCTATGATCATCTCAAAACAGTGAGTTTTTGAGAGCTTGTTTTCACTGCACAATTCATCATTTGATGTGATTTGTATAGATTCAGCATACCAAAAATGTCGGGCTAGTCCTCTAACTTGCTAAGCATCATTCTCAGTGTACAATTGATTATTTTTTATCAAATAACTCATGATGGGTAGCTATGTAAGATAATTAGATACTCCTAAAAGGAATTTGGTCAATTGCTAACAGGTTGGGAGCATTGTTCATTTTAGTGAACATGTGTAGAAATTAAAATAGCAAGTCTTTACTCTTGGTTGAACTTTCTACTCATCTGTTTTGATCCATTGATTAGAGGATCATGTTCCAAAGCACATATATGATTATTTGTGATGATTGGTAAGCTCAAGGGGTCTACTATACTCCCGACAACTTGTTTCTGGTTGGTGTGAAGCAGGATTTTGTAGCACCACTTCATAACTGGAATCTATCCACCATCTCCTCCAACATTAACTCCTTTTCTTGCTCTTTTTCTCTATATAACATGTGCTCCATGAAAACATAGCCAATACGTGGAGTAAATCCATCATATGAGGACCAAGCATTAATGCTTCTACTTTTCAGACTAACCCCACATTCTAGACTCTCAGGGAGATGTTCACGAAACATCATTTAAAAATGTCATAACCACTCAAATGGAAATATCCTGAACATGGAACATCCATGGTCCTACATCTGAATGCCAAAACCATACCATTGAATTGCATTCAACAAGGAATGGATAGGTTGAATCAGTAGTCAGTAGCAACATGTAATCATCTATCTCAACCACATATTCCAACACCCATGAAAGAGATCATACGTAGCAGGTATTCAACAGAGAAACCATAACGATTCTACTTCAATAGAGGGGTCAAGTTAAAAGTGTAGCCTACAGAACATAATGTAGGTTTTGCAATCAGTTTGCAAGGCATATGACATTGAATGATAAGATCCAACAGTGAAGATGAATACTGCCACTGACAAAAGATCGACCAATTGGACACAATCAACAAATGGTCTAAGCTCTTCCACGCAGACACAACATGCCAAAAGAAGTTTTGACACAGAATATGATAGACCTTCAGCATAGCTGAGCCTACATACAATGCAGGAATTTAGATCAATGGGCCTTCTTAGAGTGACCAATTGGACACAATCAACAAATGGTTTAAGCTCTTCCACACAGACACAACATGCCAAAAGAAGCTTTGACATAGAATATGATAGATCTTCAGCATAGATGAGCCTATATACATTGCAAGGATTTAGATCAACCGGCCTTCTTGTACTAGTAGTTCAGCTCTAAGTTCTTGTACTAGCATGAGAATGTACCAAACTTTTTGCCAAGATCATCCACCTTACTGAACATCATGTAGAAATGTCATAGCTACTCAAATAGAGACAACCTTAGTAGGGAACATCCATGATCCTAAGTTTGGAAACCAAAACCACTTCATTAAATTGCATTCCACAACAAATGCATAGCCTAAAAGAGTAGTCAGCAAAATTGTTTCATCATCTATCTCAACCATTCATATACCAATGCCCATGATGGAGATCACACGTAGCAGGTATTCAGCAAAGAAACAACAAGGAGTCTATGTCAATGACCTCATTGTCAATGGTGGGGTCATTCAAGACTCTGCTATAATGGATATCACTAACTTGTCTCCTGATTGTCTTCAGGTATTTCTGCTGCACAAAAAGGTGTTGTAGGAGAGGTCTTCAATGCACTTCCCACATGCCTATTCACCTTGTTGATGTTTCCAGATACATGGTGCAGAAATTCAAGAGCTATAGAGGGTTCAAAGACATTGCACTGAGGTGTCTTCTTGCTATCAAGACAGCCCCTCCTAAGAATTTTCAATTGTCTAAACATCTGTATAACACCCCACCCCCCAACCAGTGGAGAGATTCATTAATTAAGTTGTACTCCAGTTCTAGATTTGAGATGATATATCACGAACCTTTGTATCTCTTTGACTTGTATCTTGCCCAGATCTATGTCCCCTGCTCTAGCAGTATTTGCTGAGTATTTATTGTAATCTCGGACCCTTGTGTGGGATCCTACCCTCTGTACACTTACACATACCATCATTAATCGAATCTTCTTGTTGTCTTAAAAAAAACGGTGGAGTGTGTATCTGTATTTGGTGAGGGTTTTCCTCTAGCATAGTTTGTAAATCTTCTATATTAATATTCATTTTTTTGTTCTCTCAAAACAAAACAGAGCATGGCCCGTTTAGTTGGATTGGCTCTTCGCCTCTTGAGGCGGGGGTGGGGGTTCAATCCCTGGCTACAACAAGACACTATGTAACTCATCTAACCCTTGCTTTGTGGGATATGCGAGGTCCCATGGGTACTATGCCCGTTCACTTGTACAATTGCAATTTCAAAATTAAAGTCCAGGGGAATAGACTTCGACTGAACCTCCATTTCAAAAGAGAAAAAACAGTGTGGCAGCCTACCCCCCTCAGAACAAAACACGCACCCCTGAAACAGATGAATTGATGTGCGGGTGGAAGCATGATTTCGGAAGGAAACGCCATTTATGTACCATCGGAATAGTTTGAATCCACCCATAGACTTAAAAGTTTTTTTTAATGGAAAAGAGAGATTAAATTAAATTTAGGAAATATTGTATAGCTATGTAGGGGGCAGGCCCTCTTGGGACAATACATCTTAGAGAGAGTAACTCTCCACTATTGGTCTCTAACATTACATATGATTTTTGAATACATGGCTTGATGCATAGGAGCATCACAGATACAAGGAAGGTAGGCTTGTCTAGCAAACTTCATTTCTTTCCAACAGTTGTAAATTTGATTCCTACTACCATCTTAGAAGCATCTTTTATTTCTTCCAACCCAGATGTTCCATAATATTTGTGTTCTCCATGTGTGCCAAAGCAAGGGATACAACCCATTATTGGTGTGCCAAGGGTGAGGTAGAGATTATTAAGAGGGGACCAAATTTTTTGAGAATGAAAGCATTCCATGAACAGGTGAGAAAGATCCTCCAACCTGCCACACTTATTACTGTTGGAGATAGATGTCTGCGGAAGCATGCGAACAACATAAGGAAGAAGAAGAAGCTTGGAGCACAAACACACAATACTGAATGTATTACTAGAGAATGTACAAAGATAAGTAGCCCATTAGGGCAAATAGGCATATATACAAGCCGGTGGAAAAAAGCCTCCCAAAGAGGGAAAAAAGTGCCCTGACGGTCCTAGTGTGTTCACACACATCACTACCTAAATATATCAACAAATCCCCTTTGGGAGTGATGCGGTGAAGAAGGAGCTGGCACTCATGTATAAGGAAGTGCCAAGATATGTGGAAATCACTCCACAAAAGGAAGTAAGCCCAAAGCTTTGCGGAAAGCTTCAAACTT
This sequence comes from Ceratopteris richardii, assembly GCA_020310875.1. Lineage (NCBI taxonomy): Eukaryota > Viridiplantae > Streptophyta > Polypodiopsida > Polypodiales > Pteridaceae > Ceratopteris > Ceratopteris richardii. The sequence goes on from CM035418.1 coordinate 7,937,199, forward strand.
CTCCCTAGGCAGAGCCTTCATGAAAAGGTCTACAATGTTCTCCTACGTGGGCACATATGCCAAGCTGATCTCCCGAGCAGAGAACCTCTCCCTGACATAGTGATAATGCACCTCAATGTGCTTGGTGCGAGCATGGAACACGGGGTTCCTTGCAACTGCCAATGCGCTCTCACTGTGAGTGAAGATGGTGGTGGCAGAAGACTGGCCAACACCCAAATCAGCCACAAGGCGTCTAAGCCACACACACTCAACAGTCGATGTGAAAGCTTCCCTATACTCAGCCTCACAATTGGAAGTGGCCATAGTAGGCTGCTTCTTGCTCAACCAAGATATACATGAGCTACCAAGCATGAAGCAAAAACCATTGGTGGACACACGAGTGTCATAGCAACCAGCCCAATCTGAGTCAGAAAAAGCATGCAAATTTGGCGGTAGTGATCCCCCCTTGGGATAAAACAACCCAAGTAGCCGAGTGCTACTCAAGTAGTGAAAGATGTGCTTAACCACCTTGCAATGCATGACTCCTGGGCAATGCATAAACCTGCTCATCTGTGAGACAACAAACTGAATATCTGGCCAATTAATGCATAAGTAAATCAAGCATCCAACAGCCTGCTGATAGAGAACAACATCAAATGCATCTCTAGCATCATGAAGACTCAATCATAAACCTGTCTCCATAGGAGTGGCAATAGGCTTACAGTCTTCAAGGCCAAAATGCTGCAATAATGTGTCAATATATTTTGTTTGACACAAAGCCATTCCACCATCAACTTGCATAAACTGAATGTCCAAATAGTGATGCAAATGCCCCAAATCAGACATCTCAAATGAGGCATGCAAATCAGTCTTGAAATCAGCAATATGCTTCTCAATAGGACTAGTGAGCAGCATGTCATCAACATAGACAACAATGATCAGAAGCACATCATTAGCACGCTTAACATATAAGGTGCTTTCAATTGGACTGTTCTCAAAACCATGTGCAACCAGATAGGCATGTATCTTCTCATACCAAGCACGTGGTGCTTGCTCTAAACCATATAATGCTTTCTTCAACCTGCACACCTGGTTTTCATGCCCTTTCTACGCAAAGCCACAGGGCTGAAAAACATACACTTCTTCATGCAAGTCACCATTCAGAAATGCTCTTTTAATGTCCAACTCATGTACATTCCAACCATGATGGGCTGCAAGTGCACAAATGCTCCGAATAGTAGTCATACATCATGTAGGTGCAAAGGTCTCATAAAAATCAATGCCTCTTTCCTACGCATAACCCTTTGCAACAAGCCTAGCCTTATACCTGTCAAGTGTACCATTAGGTTTACGCTTCAGCTTGTATACCCACTTAGTGCCAATGGCATTCTTGCCAGGAGGCAAGTCACATAAAGACCATGTACCATTCTTCATTATAGCATCATATTGAGATTGCATAGCAGCCATCCAATTTTTTGAATTCTTTGCTTCATCAAAAGAAACAGGCTCATTCTCATCACAGAGACTAGACGTAGCCATAGCATAGCAATATGATGCAAAGGAGGCACTATGAGAGCCTGAACGAGTACGATATGACAAAGGTGCATCTAATTTGTTGTCACGCAAAGTCTGCACCAACCATTTTGGCATACTTTTAGCATGCTCAATATCAACCCTCTCATCAACAAGTGCATCATGTAAATCTGCATCATAAATGGAATGATTTGCATCATCATATGAAACCTGCAAAGGGTGAGAAGTTTCCTCATTAGGACCAGCACTAGACTGTCCACCTGTAAAGAGAGGCATCAAAGTATCATAAATGTCTTTGGAGCTAACAGATGTCTCCTTAGTACATGAAAGCAATGGCTGAATAGCATCTTCCACAAAGACAACGTCACAGTTAACCAGAATGCGTTTAGTCTATGGATGATACAAACAATAGCCTTTACTTTCAGAACTGTACCCAACAAAAATACATTTTACTGCCTTATCATCCAATTTTCTGCGATGTTGTTCAAGCACTAGTGCATATGCCAAACAACCAAAAACACGCAGATGAGCAACAGATGGCTTGCGGTCATGCCAAGCCTCATATGGAGTGATAGACTGCAGCGCTTTAGTGGCACACCTGTTCAGTACATATGTTGCACACATGATAGCCTCAAGCTAGAAACTATGTGGTAAAGCCTGACTCTTGACCATGCACCTCGCCATCTCCATGAGTGACTTGTTCTTTCGTTCAGCAACTCCATTTTTTTGAGGTGTATTTGGCACTGTACACTGGTGTTTTATCCCACGTTCAGCCAGAAATGCATTAAAATCAGAAGACAAATATTCCCCCCCTCGATCAAAACGGAGGGTGTCCATTTTACATCTTGACAAATTTTCAGCCAAAACCAAAAACTATTTAAAGCACATGAACACTTCAGACTTTACTTTGAGTGGATATACCCATGCATGCCTGGAAAAATCATGAATGAAAGTCACAAAGTAAAGGTAATTTCCAAAAGAGGGTGTCTACATAGGACCACAGACATCACTATGTACAAGCTGCAATTTTTGTGTAGCCGGAACTGAACCATCTTTTGGAAAGGAGGAACGCTGCATTTTTCCCAAAATACAGCCTTCACAAACATGTTTTCCAGGTGCCTCAAGTTTGGGCAAAGAGGACACCATTTCAGATTTCTGTAGGCGTAGCAAACTAGCAAAATTCAGATGACCAAAGCATGCATGCCAATGCTTTGCATCTGACATAGCCTGAGAATCATTTACTGCACATGCCAAATCATTTTTCAGATCTTTCATAGTCTGTGAGCTTATACAGCCCATGACATAAAATGCCAAAAGTAATAATAACATCGCCATTTGACAGATCATGAACTATACATCTGTCATCAAAAAATTTCATAACCAAGCCAATCTTGGCTAATGCAGAAACTGATAACAGATTCTTCTTGATCCTTGGCACAAATAAAGCATCCGACAAAGTGAAAGAACTACCATCAGCAGTAGTCAAAATGATCTTACCAACTCCCATAACAGGATAAGAGGAGTTGTTGGCGCATGTAACATTATTCCCTGTAGTGGCAGGCTTGAGTGAAGAGAAGAAACTGTGCTCCGAGGTAATATATTTGGTCGCCCCACTGTCAAAGTACCAAACATCTGAGTCTATAGCAGACATGCATTGATCATGAGAAGATGGGTCAAAACTGCAGACAGTAGTAAATGCCCATTCTTCTTCTTGCACAAGATTTGCAGACTCTATTTCTGGTGTAGAGGCCTCTGCAACAACCATTCCAGCCTCTTTCTTCTTTGCCTCTTTAGCAACCAGTTTTGGACAGTTCTTTATGATATGATCATTCCCTTTATAGTACTTACAAAACAATTTCTGCTTTTCTGATTCTTCTCATCTTTATCTTCCTTCTTCGAATATGCAAAATTAGCAGATTTGTGCTTACTAGTTGAAGAGCTCCATTTTCCTTTGCCCTTCTGACTAGCCAGGAAAGCTTGATCTGCAACTCGCATAATGGACCTGTTTTGCCTGGACTGATCTTCCTGCAACAGAACAGAGACTAACTCCTCAAACGACAAGGCATTTGGATTGCCTTTCATCATCAGCCGAAGAGTAGAAGCAAAACTCTGATATGAATCAAGAAGACCATTCAGAACGATCTGCACAAGTGAGCGATCTGGTATAACCTCATCAGCAGAAATCAACTATTTCTTCAAGTCTTTGATCTTTGTTAGGAAATTGTCCATAGAATCACCTTCATTCATGTGCTCACTCTCCAACTGTTTTTGGAGGTAAGCAACACGAGCCTCATTCCTAGCTTGGTACAATGTGGTAAGTGTATCCCAAGCATCCTTATAGTTCTGCAAGAGCGAATATGAGGAATAATGGCATGTTTGACAGACAAAACTATCAATGCATGTGCCTGGGCATCTCTGCCATCCCAACGAATCTGCTCTGGAGTAGGTGTAGCAAAAACAGCAACACGAACAGGAATCTGGGGAATATCATCTTCAACACCATCTTCATCAACTCCAGCACCTATATTTGCAGTACCTGTAGTCAGAGGTGTAACAGGACGTCTTTCGACACCCTGCACAATGTTCCAAAATTCTTTTGCAACCAATACATGTCGCATCATATAAGCCCATAATGGGTAGTTGGTACCATCCAACTTATCCTCAACAGCCAACATACGGAATACATCATTGCTTTCAGCCATGGCCGGTGACTAAAATACCTTGATGCAAAAAATTGACTGTATCTCAAAAAGTTGAACAGAACTGCCCCAACAAATTCTGCTAGACCTGTAGCAGACTTTGAGACGCTTATACTGGCGAACAGAAACTGGTATATACCTTTGGCACAAAAAGATGAAATAGCTTGCACAAGCACTGCGATAATGCATTCGGAGGCGGAAACAAGCTCAGATCGCGATTTGGGCACCACAGAGCGAAGCCGTTTTGATCTCTGAAAACACCTTGAGTATGCTCACCAAATTTCCTGCGAATCTGAGACGGCAAACGGAGGAGTGTCGATGGCGCACTAGATGAAGCGACAACCTGCTCTGATACCAATTGTTGGAGATAGATGTCTGCGGAAGCATGGGAACAACACAAGGAAGAAGAAGAAGCTTGGAGCACAAACACACAATACTGAATGTATTACTAGAGAATGTACAAAGATAAGTAGCCCATTAGTGAAAATAGGCATATATACAACCCGGCGGTCCTAGTGTGTTCACACACATCACTACATAGATATATCAATAGTTACAATTTTTACTCCCCAAATTTAATTTACGAGCTCTATTCCCTGTCCATAGGCCCTGGTGAATGATAAGCCACAATAAGATGGAGTGCTTATTCACAGGAGGAAGGGCCCAAATGACCTAAAATATGTAGGACCATTGATGAGCAGTCCATTGGAGATTCCACTTTTGATTTAGCCTTCTGACCAACTTGGTAAAGGAATCTGTTTTTTTCTTGTAATTCTGGAACATATCCATAGCTATTGTATGTAGCTCAAGCTCTTTGTAGTGGTTTCACTTCTCCGTGGCTTTCAGGAGCAGCTCCCTCTAATCCATAAGCACCTGTTTACAACCAAGAGATAAATCAGCAATGTCATTATTGAAGAAATGATCCACAATGTCTTGCCCAAACATAAGGCTATTCCATGAGTTAAAGCCTTTTTTTCCTGCACTTATTCATCTTAACAGGCAAAGGAGAAGCTTCTTCAGCATTCACCCGTCTAGTCCATACTAAGTCCTGTGACAAAAACTAGAGATTAGAAGCAAACACTGGATTTAAGGTATAACCCTCTTTAACTTTCATCTAGGCATAGAAATAGCAACCATCCGAGAGCACCACTAGAAATAGCATCACTAATAATTCCTTGTTCAATTTTTTCTTCGACTAACCATCCCAGAGCATCAGTAGAAATAGCAAATAGAAGAGGAGCAAGGGGACAACCCTGTCTGATAGATCTATAAAGATTGAAGGGTTCAGAAATAGAACCATTCATAGTCACCCTAGAGTTGGCATTACTCAGTGTTTTTGTGTGTAATCTCGATTATGTTTGTAATCTTGATTATGGTCTCCATGTATTCCATGATATATAGACAAACTCTCTTCATGAAGAAGAATTAATCTGGAAATAATATTTGCATACTCAATACGATTTGTGGCTATTAACCAATTCCAAAGTTGATCACAAAGAGTTCCTCAGAGATAGTTAAGTCTTTCACTGATTTTCATCTTTGGTAATGTTAGACAACATCTTCTAATGCTATAAAATAACGTGTAAGCAGTAGTATCAATTGTCAATGTATTGTCAAGCCCGTACTCCACATTCTTGTCCCATAAATGAGCCGGTTTCTTGAAATGGATTGAAAAAATCCAAAAACACTGATCACTCCCCCAAATATCCATAAATTTCCTCCCAAACTTCGAGAAGATTGTACCAATACATTTGTTGACATCGTCTAGATCATAGGCACTCCAAATATAGACATTGAAATGTTCAAGGCACCATTGAAGAAAATCATTACTGTCAGGAAAGGCCTGCTTACTTTGGATATTCATAAATACTTCAACTTCTAGAATCAGAGCCCTAGGTTGTAAATCCTTGTGAATAGGTTTCAATTCCTGTATCTCCTCCTCTGTCAGTCCACATTGAATCTTAGGAGGGTCCCTTTCTATCTCAATAAATTCGAGTTCGATTATCACATGATCCAACCTCTTTCAATTTTTTGACTTAACTAGTATTTGTTTAGGCTCTTGATTGTCTTTTGGTGTAAACACTAGTACAGGATTAGTTTGAGTTGAAACTGATACTTTAATAGCTAATTACTAAGAAGTAACCCAGAGTTCGCAACTTAGTAATAGCTAACTAGTAACACACTAATTAAATACAAACGACTAACCATAACCATATACTTAGTAATAGCTAATTAGTAACTAGCTTATTAGTAATAGCTAATTAGTAACTAGCTTAGTAGTAATAGGTGATTACTAGTTACTTTGTAATAGTTAACTAGTAACAAGCTAATTAGTAATAGCTAATTACAAACAACTAACCAAGGACTAGCTACTTAGTAATAACTAACTGGTAACAAGCTAAATAGTAATAGCTTATTAATAACGACTAACTAAGAACCATCTACTTAGTAATAGATAATTGTTAAGAAGATTATTAGTAATAACTTAGGAACCTAATAATAGTTAACTAGTAACAAGCTAACTAGTAATAGATACTAACAAGTTGTTGAGAATCAACAAATCAATAACTAGTAATAATCTAATTAGTAATAGATACTTAGTAACAAGTAACTAAGAACTAGCTACTTAGTAATAGGTAACAAGTAACAACCTAATTAGTAATATCTAGTTACAAACAACTAACCAAGAAGCCACAACCATGGATAAAAAGTAATATTATTAATATTAATCAACATGACAAGCTTACCTCTGTGAAACTTGAATCCACCATCAAAGAATCTAGATATTGTTTGCCGAACATGTTCTAGTATTTCACCACCACATTGAGGTCCTAAATAGTTGATTAACACATGACAATGTGCTGCAAAACAAATATAGTGATATGCATGGTTGCATGGCATAAAGTGCACTATAAAACTCACCCTCTCCTCAATAATCAAACCACATGCTATGCACATGGATGAAACACTGAGTAAGAGGACTGATGGTAACTCTAGGGGAGGTTATGGCAATAATAGTGACAATTCATTTGAATCCATCATGCTTAACATGTTCTTTACAAAGGATAGATGTCGATTTGCACTCTTCAATCGATTCTCATGCAACTTATATTCAGCCTGTGTATGTAACAATCCAAATAATCAGTATTGAACCTTAGAAAAATGTTCCAACTAATGTCAATAAAGCTAGATATTACCTCTAGTCCAGGCACCTTGTCATTCTCATCTGACTCAACCCCTAACAGCTCTAGATTAATAGTATATATCTGAATTTGCATCTCCAACTGAATCCTCCTCTCAAGAGACATTCCCACATCACATTTCAATTCATCTATGGATACCTGTAAGTTTTTTTTCATCTCAATGATTGTTGTAGTCACCTTAGACTTAGCAGCCTTTGATAGCTTGGCTCGATCCAAATCAAGCTTGACCCTATCCAACTTATTTTGTTCACTATCAATTAATAATTCTAAAGTACATATAACCTTAGTACCCTCCACTCAACTTATGGCCGCAATTGTCGTACCTTGTTGAGCATATAACTCAAGGTCTTCTTTCTGCTCCTGCAAGTTTGCATCCAAAGGCTCTAAAAGTGGTGAAGCATCATCGTTCAAACAACTATAAAGCCTTTGCATCTTCGACTGCAATGTACCCATCTTCTTGCATCTTTCAATAGAAGCTTCTGTAGCTACAACCTGTTGGATTTTTCGATGTTTGAGCACTAGTACAATGTTCAAATGCAAAGGCTCTAGCAAATTGTACAGACAATTCGTAGTTTGTTGGTACCTCCTAGTAGACTTTCTGATGGAACACCATCAGTGCATCATAGAACTCTTGCCTCACATATTTAACTTTCATCTTCCCCTTGAGTCGAGTTACCTTGAAGATAGACAACCAATCTGCCTCACCAACTGATTTTTTTGAAACCTTACACTTTTGGATAATGCTAGATATATCCACCTACATCAACAAGGCAAATTGTTTCATAAATGCATGCCCATTACTCCAATCGTGACACCAAAGATTAAGTGTAGAGTCCCTATATCTTTGTAGTTCATGGATGCAGAAAAGAAGGGTCCTACACAGGCCCACATATAATGCAAAGATACACGCAACAACTTCTACATGTATTAATGATTCAATATAGCAGTTACATACATGTGAATCGTTACATCATGCAACACATGAGTGAGCCACGGCTGTTAAGCCATTATTTCCAGGACATGGCATTTGGCCACATGGTTCATACATGGCACATCCACGTAATCATAGTTATGCCACTTCAACAGTCCCCTGTAACTAGAGTACTGGAATGTGACACAAATGTTACTTGATTTCAACGCTTCCAAGATGTTTCATGCAGAGGATGAACTTATCTGCTCCCACAGGCTTCATAAGCATATCAACCCACATTAGATGAGTTGATACACATGTGAGATGAAGTTTTTTCTACTCTACAAGATCACATATAAAATGAAACTTTAAATCAACATGTTTTTCTTTCTCTGAGTGTTTGAGGTTGCTAGCCAAATGTATGCATGATTGGTTATCACACATAATTTGCAAGCGAATTGATGTCGTCAATAGGAGCTCTTGCATGACCATTTGGATCAACATGCCTTCTTTTTCCGTAAGAGCTAAGGCCACAAATCCAGCTTCTACTGATGAAAGTGATGTCTGCTTCTTGGACTTTCCATTTAACTAGCTATAAAACTAGCCTATTAAATTACATAGCAATAGACACACTGATTGATATTAGATTTGGAGCTTATCTAGTCCATTGCTTCTGTTTCAATGATGAACTCTTAATGGACAACACCTCTCCTCTACCGAAAATAGTGGCTCTTACATTAGAACCATAGAAATTACTCCTAGCCATGCAAGCAGCTAAATGTTGCATGCATGGAGGCTAGACCCCATACTTGCTCATACTCGTTCTGAGAGATTGCGTTTCACCTTCATGGTCTGATGGAACCGCTTCGTTGATTCTAGCTTTCTCTCGTGACTGACGAAGTCATGCAGACCTTCTGCGCTCCACTGGCATAGACTCCATAGAATCGCCACCTTGTGGAGTACGTTAGGAATAATGACATTTACTATCGATGTTCTAGCCATGATACCCAACGGGCCGCCACATGAGTAGTGATCGTACGTCTAGCAAATTGAAATTTTATGAATTTATTTTCTTTTCTATTTAAAACCGTTTTGAAATATCTAAAAAATGACAGGCTTAAAAGTGATAAATACTCCTAAAAAGTGTTCACATTAACATGCTTTTACCCATAGATGTGTGTAATGTGTATATTTATGCATGTATATTTATGTATGTGTTTATGTATATTTTCTCATGTATGTGTGTATGTTTATGCGTGTGTATATGTGTGCAATGTGTATATTTATGCATGTATGTTTATGTGTGTGTATATGTGTGTATGTGTGTGTATATGTGTTTCTATGTTTGTGTGTATAACAGTGTATTTTTGCATGTGCGTTTATGTATATATGTGTATGTGTGTGTACGCATGTGTATGCATATGTGTATATGTACATATCTATGTGTATGTATGTGTATGTGTGTGTATGTATGTGCATATGTGTGTGTGCTTTTGTGTGTATGTATGTGTATGTATGCATGTGTGTGTATGTATGTGTGTGTATATGTGTGTATGTATGTATGTATATATGTGTGTGTGTGTGTTTCTATGTGTATGTGTATCTTTTTGTGCATGTATGTATGTATTTATGTGTGAACGTGTTCTTATGTGAATCCAATAAAAGCAGAAATTACCCACGTTTAGTTCAAAGCCTGAGCATCGAAAAACCATGTTTTCCTTCTAGTGGGTCTAAAGTGAGAGTTACTTGCAATTGCTTTATAAGCACCCTGACTCTACCTTGGACAAGAATTGCAAGACATACATCTAAACTCTAGCCCCACTAATATCCTTGATGCCTTATGTTTATACTTCGGTGAACACTTGCACTTATCACAGCGTCTTTGGATGTTGTGCTCTTCTCAACATCCTTAAGTCCTCACTCATAAACCTATGGGTTTGTGTGTTGAAAAATAGCCTAAAAAGGTAAGTGTAGCTCCTCCGTTGGGACTTGGTAATATATGAGGGATCATATATTCAACACCCTTCTCACTATTGCACTTAGCCAATTTAGGCACCCAATTTATACTTCACACTATCAACTTATGGACTTAGCCAGCCAGTTCGTTTGCCTCCAATGAAAATATTTGACCTTCAAATATGCTTCAGTCCTTTCTTCACATATTTGTTCACTAGCTAAATAGTTCAAAAGTTTTTTCCCGAATGGTCTCAGTGCAAAACTTGAAAATCGGTTTTTTTACCCAATCCTTAGTATGTGATATTTTTCTTGTAATTCTTCGTGCCAATCGCTTCCGCTAGTAACCTAAAGACTTTCTTCACACAATCCCTTCAGGCCTTTAAAAAATAATATGTGCCAATCAGGTCTTCCCTAGAAGGGAAATCTTAGTTTGTCAAATGAATGCTTTCTTCACATTTATTGGTTTGCGAAGGGTCCTAAACGTATCATCACATTAATGAGGTCTCACAGTAAAAGATGCGATTCACAATCTCTCAAAGGAGAAATGACAAGTCTCAGCAAACTTCTTTTTGTTTTGTTTGCGCTTGGATGACTCATTTCTTTCGAGACATTAAGTGAAAAAATATCTGAGTCTCTTCTCGAACATATGCACTAGGATATTTCCCTATATAAAGAAATTCATTAAGTGCATAGGTGTAATTCTTCTGAGTTTTGTTCTTACTTTCTTGCTATCAATTTTTTCTAAGCCTTTGAGCCCTTTTTCTAAGGTGAACTCCCTAGAAATGCTCATATGCATCCCACAATTTCCTTGAGAAAGATCCATATGTGGAATTTTGGGTTGACGTCCAGACAAGTTACTATAGCCTTTTCTTATATGTTGAGCATTTCATAACCTTCCACTGTGCTATTCATATTTGTGTATTGCCCTCAAGATTGATATCTTAGCTTCCTAATGTCTCAAAGATCTTCATTGGATCATTATTTTCCCTTGAGCACTGAAAATTAAAGATCTTCTTTTATTGACACTTGGAGCATCATGAAGCAAGGATCCAAGCACGAGAACTTGTACATTATGTTTGACTTTGAATCTCCCACACATCTCTCAATGAATCACCTATCACAGTTATGTGTGGTGAATCCTATTTTCTAGGAAAAGATCATCTTATCCTGTAGGGAAGCTTTTCGAAGTTCTATATACACACTAGGTGTTATACATTGGAAATTTGAGAGAAATAATGTCTATAGTAAATAGTCGTCACTATGTGTCGACCTAATGAAGATAATAAGTAGTATGCCTGGGAGGCATTGGTTCTATACATAGGAGCAAGTTCATTGAGTGAGATAAACTGCATTAATAAGTTCTTATAGTCTTGATTAATTGAACAAAAGATCTTGGGCTCATTTCAAAGGAACTTAGAGAGTCAATGATTTAGTGAACAGAGGTATTTGTGAGTATATGTGGGAGGCCATTCAAGCTTGAAGCTGCATACACAAGGTTTGAAATTCTCTCATCACTTCTATTTGGGAAACTTCAGCATAGAAAGACATTCAAAGAAGATGATAAGAAGAAAGTGAAGGCATTGGAAGAAGAGGAAACGATGATTGGATGTCAAAGTTATACAAATGACAAAAGGGAAGCTTTCTAATGGAGATTTATGGCATCATAACTATTTTTTTAATCTTGAAGTAGAGAGATAAAGTTTTCATTCCATATGAGTCTTCTTATATCAAAGAGCCTTAGAATATTGTATTAGACTGTGATTTGAAACAAATATCAAAATTTTAGGATGTTTAGGATTCTCATGGGGAAGGGTTTATGGGAACTTGTTAGTGGAACAAGTTCCAAGATTAGATTTGGGGATAATCCAACATTTGACCAATTGAGGATTTTTAGAGCATACAATGAGAGAGATAGAATGGTTATCTTCATCCTATCTAAGCATATTAATAATCCAATGATAGTTCATACTAAGTACTTAGACACTTCATCAAAGGTGTGCAAGACCCTTAAGAGGTTATATTCTACTTCAATCAAGGCCAGAAAGATACAATCAAAACGTGAAATCAATAATCTGAGGAAGACACATAGTAGAACCATCAATGAATACATTCTAAAGTTCAAGGAGGTGAAGGATGGATTGCGATCCATAGTTTCTTTCATAGATGATGATGATCTAGTTGCATATACATTAAATGGACTTATGGATGATGAGAAGTGGATGAGTTTCACTATTTCTGTAATGTCAAATCCAATCTTCTCAGATCTGAGCAACTCATGGCATTAATAGTCACTAAACAGATGAATATTGGAATACCAGAGGCAAAGGCACAAGCATTTAATGCAAGTAAAGGAAGAGGTAGAGGAAGAAATTATTGGAACAAAACAATCACCAATCGAAGCAGGTCAGAAGTCAAAATGAGAGTCATTAGAAGTCAAGGGTTCATGTGATAGATGTGTAGAGATTCTTCTTTCTAAGTAAGCCTCGAGTCCTTCTCTGATTTCTCTTAGGCTGATCAACTGGATCAGGAAATATTTTGTACACATCTAATTTAGAAGCTAATCAAGCTATGTTAAAAGTTCCATTGTCCAATTCCATTCAGGTTGTGTGTATGATCATTAGGAACATGTATATGTAAAGTCTGCAGATAAAGCTCTCATAGTTGCGCATATTTTCATGTCAGAGTTTTTCTTAGATCTCAACGCACAATGTAAAGTTTTTGATAAATCACCATTCAAAATCTAATTTAGAAGGTAAGAAAGCTATGGCTAAAAGCATTTAGCAAAATGGGACTTGTGTAGTGAGAAAACAACTTGAGAAGTTGACTATGTCAAAGTCGCTTGTTTAGAAAGATAGTTTTTGACATACATTTGGTCTTTATAATCAAATCAGAGTTTTAATGATTCTTTTGAACATCTAATGAATGTTATGATTGCACAGAAGGTAGGATGGAGGTATGTGCATCATTAGATTGAAGAAATTTGAAGATGTGTGCAGGTAATAATGTATAAAGTTTGGTCTATGATTGACATAAGACTGTTCTTAAATCAGTATAGATCAAGCATTTGGAGATTTATAGGTCTCCATCACTGGTATCAGAGCAAAAGATTCAATATAAAGTGAATTCAAGAGCATTTGAAGTCTTGACTATTGCAGACATTGAAGTTTCTTCTAATTGAAAGTGGACAAGATTAAAGTCTTGAAGACAACCTAAAGAAGTATGAAGATTGAGCTCGAGAGAATCTGAAAGAGTGAAGTTTTGCATTAATGGTACAAAGCATATTCATTTATCTTAACATTTGCAGAGACAAAGATCAAAAGATGGGAGAAAGCCTGCAGATTGATAAGCTAGATAGGGAAAACTATTGAGGTTGATCCATGAGGATGGAAGCACACCTCATGAGCAAAGATTTGATGGCATTCATTAAAGGAGAAGAAGAAAAGCCTGAGTTTGAAGATCTTGGTGTTCCAACTAGGGAAGAGCTTGCAGATTTGAAGAATTGGATGAAGAAGGATGCTCAAGCTAGGAGTATCATTTAGATGGCTGTAAATGATTATCTTCTACCTCACATTAGAGGATTAGAAAGTGCAACATATGTGTGGATTGCTTTGGAAGAACATTTTCAAAATACAACCAAGTCAAGGAAGTCCTCATTATGGGTTGAGTTCACATCCTTCAAGAAGAGGAGCTCACAATCAATTTCTAATTATGTTGTAAGAATGAAGGATATTGTAGATAGTTTGGGAGTAGTAGTTGAAGATATTGAAGAGGAGAAGTTGGTAAGACAAATACTTACAGGTCTGAGAGGAGATGAGAAATGGAAGCCTTTCATATTGTCCATAGAAATCGTCATTAGATCATTTTACTCATGATCTTAATCAATTGCTAGGATACATGCTAACTTTTGAGCAAGACATTAAGGGAGATAATGGTAGGAGTGCAAGCCAAGATATGTACTCCAAGGATAAGGGAAAGAATGCCAAAGGAAAGTAGTCATCTGATGATGAAGGATCTTCAAGCCAAGTTTATTTCACAAAAAGGAAAATGAAATCAAGAGGCAAAGGAAGAGGAGGTAAGAACAAGGATAATGTTAAAGCGTGTTGGATTTGTGGTAGAAAAAATCATTTGGCAAATGATTGTTGGTATAACAATCAAAATCGTGGAAGTCATAATCAAAGTCTCAATCAAAGAGGTAGAGGAGGCAGAAATCAAAGAGGTAACTTGAGATGAAGAGGTGGTAGGGCTTCATATGCTAGAGGAAGTGGAAGAAGATCTCAACCTCAATCCTATAATAACACTTACTACAATTATGCATCAGATCAGAACGATGTCTTGACTCTCATCTTGAATGCAACACATGAAGCAATAGAAGAAGATCAAAGAATATTCTATATTGACTCAAAAGTAGCAATCATCTGAGTGGCAACATATCATTGATGACTGGCATGGAGGCAAAGGTGAGTGGACATATAGTTCAAACAGGAGATAACACCAATCATAAGGTGGAAAGCATTGGATTAGTGAAGAAAAAGAGTGGAAGCACACTTTTAAGTAAGGTACTTTATGTTCCTACTATTCCTAAAGACTTGATAAGTGAAAGACAAATTGTGGAGAAGGGATATGAAGTCAGATTCACAAATGATGATGTACAAGATCCAAATCAGGGATATAGAAGCATCATTAGAGGTGAAAATAAAGGAAGGCTTTTTACTCTCAATGTCCAAGGTAATGTGGGACATGCATTGTTTACTTAAGAAAAGTCAAATGATGTCTGAGTTAGACCTATGGCATAAAAGGCTAGGTCATTTCAATAAGAAAGCTATAAGAAGAAATGTCAAAGAATGATGTAATGCTTGGATTACCAAATGTTGAAGGTCAACACATGGTATACAAGTGTGAAGCTTGTCAATTAGGTAAAGCTCAGAGAAGCTCATATAATAAATCAAGATACAAGTATTCAAATATGCTTAAGTTGGTTCATACAGATGTGTGGGGTCCTTCAAGGGACTATAGCATAAATGGATCCAAATACTGTGTGTTGTTTGTTGATGATGCAACAAGATGGATTACACTTTATGTAATCAAGGAAAAATCTGAAGTGTTCAAGACATTCAAGCATTATCATGCTTATGCAAAAAGGATTACAGGACAAAGTCTCAAGAGGTTGAGATCAGACGGAGAGGGAGAATATGTTTTTAAAGAATTTGATGATTATTTGTGGAATGCAGGTATAAAAAGAGAAGTAACTTGTAGGTACTCCTCTCAACAAAATGGAGTTGCAGAAAGAAGAAATAGAACTCTTGTTGAGTTTGCAAGATGAATGATGAAGGAGAAGAATTGTCCTAACTACTTGTGGGCAAAAGCTATCATACAAACGTTTGAAAGTAGTCAAGAAATCTCTGACTCTCTACATCCTTATTTGAGACCATAAAAATCCTTATTTCATTTTTATACATGCTTTGCATACCTAGCATGTTCAAATCCACGTGCTTGAGCCATGTATACAACCTCACCTATTTCACGACACACAAACCCATAGCTTAAGTCTAATAGGCAGATGTTCAACTATTGAGATATTGTTATGGCAATTGAAGTGCTTATGGTAGAGATCACAACCAATGAAATAAAGCTTCCCTTCTAACGATTGTAATCAACTCGGGAAAATAACTTCGAAAACGACTTTCTATTGATCTTCTGAGGTGGTTTCTACACAATTTCAAAATCTAGATTGAAGTATGCCATCTCCCACTTGTATGCTTTCACCTAGTTGCACACCACCATCACTATGAAACAACCACATCATCGTAGCTTCTTGTCAAACATCACAATAACTTTTTTATGAATCATCCATATGCATAAAAATATTCTTGGAGTCGCGTGGGCTTCTCAAAATGGTTTTCCCATCCTTTGATCCTTCTTGGAGCATATTTCCTAGGATTCAACCTTCATCTACACATAGAAAGATTGTTTTCACCATTCTTCAACTCAAGCTCAAATTAGTACCCCAATCATGCCCGGCATATGTTTACACCCTTCATGCTTTTGTAAAATCAAAGATTTTCTAAAGCTATCTGCATCCTTATCCTTTCTTCCAAGTAAAGGAATTTTCCCATCTTTGTCCATTGCTTATTACTTTCACATAATGATAGTGTACCTCTAAATGTTAGGTCCTAAAATGGAAAAAAATCGTTAACTTCATATGCTACTTGACTCATCTCCATAAGACAATGATACATCAACTTGCTCATTCAAGTCATGAGAAAGATTCGCAATCCATATAATATCAATAATATCCAATTCTAAACATCTTCACTCTATGTCGAGTTGCTTCTTTCAAATCCATTCCAATTTCTTGATCCCTTCCATTAGAACATATTCACTTGTGGATATATATCCTATCATATTTAGAAGAAATCCAATCTACATCACTACATACATGGAGATTAAGATAACTATTACGAAGATAAAACAAAATTTTGGTCATATCACTTTTCAAGTGCCTAAGTACCCTTTTTGTTGCAGCATATGATGTTCTATTGATTCATGAATGAATTTGAATAACATTCCCACTATATAGAAAATATTGGGAACAATTATTTTTGAGTAAATAAAAGTTCCTATCACAGGTCTATAAGCATTCATAAATTGTAGTTTATCTCCTTTTGTTTCACACAATTTTACATTCCAAAATACTAAACCAGAATACCTTCATCTTCATAAAAAATCACAACCCCAAGAGGTATCCAAGCAATCTAACTTAACTTTGTTTGCTTGAACTTCTTTTCACATCATTCTTTATAATAACCTCGTCCTCGACAAAAATGCATACATAAACCAACATTTTACCTACATGTTTTACATAATGTGAAGGATCATAATGTTTTAATCTTTCATTTCATGCCATGGGCTCTCACGTAAGTCCATACAATTTCATCTTTAACTTTCATACATGGTTATAAAAATCTACCATCCACAAAATTACCTTCTATTTGTGACATAAATTTCGTCACTTAACTCACATTTAGAAAGGAATTACTAATATCTAATTGATTTTATTTTTGCTTCTTACTTACTACTATATTGAATGATGTTCTTAATGTAGCCATTTAAGAAACAAGAATGAAGGTTCTTCGTAATCTATTTCATATGATTGAGTGTAGCCTTTCACAACTAGTCTAGCGTTTCATCTTCAAAACCAGCCATCAATATTTCTTTTAACTTTAACAGCCCATCTATTTCTAATGAATTTTTGCTTTGGATTATTTTTAACCAAAGTCAAACCTTGAAGTAATGTACATGTCCCCTTTTCCAATTTTCTTTTCCATTCTTTATGATTTTTATCTTTTGCTTAGCATGAAATTTCTCTATCTTCTCCTATATTGCTCAAGAATGCATAATTAATAGTCATAGAAGAAACAAAATAGTACCTTGTTACTTGTTTTTTTTCTATTTATGATCTTTTAGAATATTTTAGAGAACGTTTGAAAATTCTTAAATGACTCTCAGTACTAATTTTTTTTTTCTTATCTCTACATTTGGATCTTCAATTTCAATTTTGCTTAACTTTACATTGGTTTGTTACAGTTGATGGAGATTCCTTTTTTTCGGTCCACTCCAAGGGGATCCTATTTCTTCATCACTTATAAACTTCTCATCATGGAGATTTTTTAAGGTTGGAAAAAGAGTTCATATCTTCTTCTAATTCATCCATGAATTGAAACGTGTCTTATCTATAGACCATGAAAATAATTCATCAAGTTGACATCTCTTAAAACAATTGTCTTTTTAGCATTCAGATGAAAGAATTTGTATCTTGTTTGAATATCTCCATAGCCAATAAACACAGTTTTTGGATTTCATATCAAGTTTTGACCTCAGTTCTTTGAATATGTACAAAGCCAATAAGCACACACTTTTGTGGTTTTACATCACTTCTTTATTTCAGTTCACTAGGTACATGACCATACCATATGCAACCAAATAGTTTAAAATAACAAGAACGTATTTTCCTTACATTACACACATGAAATGGTGTCAAATTGTGAAATCTAGTAGTATAAACACTATTTGTAATGTAGAACCTTGTTTCTATAGACTCTACCCTAAAAGAGGTAGATAAAAAAAATTATTTCACATTCTTCTAGAGGTTTCTATAATAAATATGTTCCTCCTCTTTCCAACATAGTTTTGTCTCTTTTATACCTTCTTTGTTGGAGTTACACGTCTGTGGAAGCATGCAAATAGCATAAGGAAGAAGAAGAAGCTTGGAGCACAATGCACAATACTGAATGTATACCACTAGAATGTACAAAGATAAGTAACTTGTTAGGTCTATAGGCATATATACAAGTTGGGGAGAAATAACCTCCTGAAGAGGGAAAAAAGTGCCCCCGTGTTCCTAGTATGTTCACACACATCACTACCTAAATATATCAACAAATATCCCCGGGAGTGATGCTGCGAACAAGGAGCAGGCACTCATGTATAAGGAAGTGCCAAGCTATGTGGAATCAATCCACAAAAGGAAGTAAGCCCAAAGCTTTGCAGAAAGCTTTAAACTTCTCCCTAGGCAGAGCCTTCATGAAAAGGTATGCAATGTTCTCCTATGTGGGCACATATGCCAAGCCGATATCTCCTCAAGATCTCAACATGTGATGATCTAGGATGACACGTACCAGTTTTTCATTTCTCGGACATGTATAGTGGTCACGCTGATATATGTCGGGGATACTTCATTGAGCTGTATTAGATTTATCTACCGAGAGTGATGGCACATTTGTTCCTTGTCAGCTCACTCATTCGCGGACATTAGGTTTTTCCTTATGTACTGATCTTTATATATTGCACTTGTTGTATTCTTGTTTTTAGGTCATTCGTGTACATTCCTTTTTATGTAATAGAAGAAGAAGAAGAAGAATATCATTCTTCCTTGCCTCAATTTGTGTGTGTGCTTCTCCTTGAGAGTGAGAGTGTGTGTGTGAGCTCTCTTCTTTATCTCCTTCCTCGTGACATGGAATCAAAGCCAGCATGGTTGTAGAGAGCTCGTGGAGAAGGCGATGATGAAGAGTACTTGGCAAGGCATGGAGAAAACGTGATTCACAAACATCCTCCGTTTGCTACGAAAATCGGCGTGAAGGTAGAAGACATCTTGACCTCTGTTTTGAGCCTACAAGGTGGGGCCCGTAGAAAAACGAGGTTAGTTTCAGATGTTCGAAAACACTCATATATTCGAGATCTAGAATTTCAAGTGATTCTGTGTACTATTGATACAGGAAAACTGTGTTTTTTCTAAGATCAAACTGTCACGTTATAGTGCGACAATGTTCAAGCAGAAGTGTTGCTTGTAGTGTTTTGTAGTGTTGTGACTTGTTGCAAAAATGGCAAATGTAGATGGAATGAGTGAGCTTATGAGCGATAAGCTGGACAAGAACAACTTCCATGCTTGCAGATTCAGAATGATGAATTTCCTTATGGGAAAAGGCTAGTGGAAGTACATCGAAGGAGAGAATGAAAATGCTCCGTAGTTACTAGAAAGGAATCGGACTGCAGATTAGTTAAGAGCATATAAGGAATGGAATCAAGGAGCACGAAAGGTAATGTAATCGCTATCTATTAGCATACAAGATAGCATGATTGGACACATACAAGATGCTAAGACTCCAAAAGAGGTTTGGAAGAGTTTGGTCACATTGTATGAGACCAATACAAAGGCATGAAAATTGCAACTCAAGAATGAGTTGCATACATTGGAGAAGAAGAGCATGTCAATAAGTGACTACACCTTGAAAATCAAAAGCATATGTGAGTCACTTGCATCTATTGGCATGAATGTAGATGATGATGATAAGGTGGAAGTGTGTCTTCGTGGTTTAGGAGCTGCATATAAGTAGTTCAAAAGTTCTATACAGACCAGGGAAAATATTCCAAATTTCGTTGGTTTGGTATCTATGCTAATTATTGAAGAAAAGAATGCTGGTGAGGATTCAAACTCCCAAGGAAAATCTAGTTTTGAGTAGGTATTCTACTCTGGTAGAGGAAGAGGTAGAGGTAGAGGTTTTGGAAGTGGAAGAGGAAATAGTAACCACAACCAAAGTCAACAATAGAATCATGCAAGAGGAAGAAGACAGTTTCGAGGTAGCGGGAGCCAAAGAGGCCGTAGAAATTTCCAAAGAAATGATTCAATTATAGTAAAGGATGCTAGAGTTATGGTAAACTTGGACACTTGGAACGTGATTGCAGGTTGAAGAATCAAAATAACAAAAGGCAGCAGAATAACTATGCATCCACAAGTGCAGATGATTCTGAGAAGCTGTTCATGGTTCAACATCACATGATGAATATGATGTCTGATGGTGTTTCAAAATCAAATGATAATGTCTGGTATGTTGATGCAAGTGCTTCAAATCACATGACCAATCATGCGGAATGATTTAGTACTCTGCAGAAATTTCCAGTTCTTGGATATGTTGAAATAGGTGATGACACATCACATCCTATTGAGCATACAAGAAACATAGCACTATCGATGGAGGATGGAAAGGTAAAGCATCTTGTTGATGTGTTGCATGTTCCAAACATAACAAAGAATCTGATTTCTGTTGGACAAATGGTTGACTAGGGATTACACGTCACGTTCAATGCTGATAGATTATATGTAGAAGAGTACAAGCAGGATGGAGGATTGGTTGCCAAAGGAAACAAAGTGGGTAGGATTTTCACCTTAAATGTGAAGATTCCTAAAATGAATGTAGCCATGTTTGCAAAAGGTGCAGGAGTTATTGTAGATATAGAGATGTGGCACAAACGGATTGGACATGCAAACTTGCAAAGGCTGAAATTGATATAGTCAAAGGAGATTGTCCATGGACTACCAAATTTCAAAGTTGCAGAAACGTGAAAGGTATGTGCAGCATGTCAATTGGTAAACAATCAAGAGCATCATTTCCGCATGACAAGCATGTTAGTGAGAATGTACTAGGAGTAGTACATACAGATGTTTAGGGTCCAGCAAAGTCCGCATCTATGGACAATCGCAAGTTTTATGTTACTTTCATTGATGACCATACATGCAAAGTATGGGTATATTTCATGAAAGAGAAGAGGGAGGTTTTCATTCACTTCTTGAATTTTAAAGCAGTCGTGGAAAAGAAGATAGGGAAGTACATTGAGACATTAAGATCTATTAATACATGTCAATTGAGTTCAGCAGTTTTCTAAAAGGTCATGGAATTCGATGTCAGTTTTCATGTAGGTACACACCACAATAGAATGGCATTGCTGAACGCAAAAAAAGACATATTGTAGAAATACCAAGAGCCTTGATGGCTGAGAAGAATATACCTCATTCTTATTGGGCAAAAGCTGTGCATACTGCTGTATACATCATGAACAAAACTTTGACTGCTGTTGTACATCAAGTTACACCTAAACAGAAGTTTACAGGTAAAGAGCCAAACTTATCACATCTAAAAGTTTTTGGCTGTATTGCATATGTACATGTCCTAGATGAATTGAGGACGAAGCTTGATCCAAAAGCAGAAAAGTGTGTCTTCATTGGATACTCCCTTGAGAAAAAGGGATATAAATGTTATAATCCACTCATACGACAGGTAAAGGTGAGCAGAGATGTGATATTTTATGAAATATCAAGCTTCTATGCAGATGCCAAAGAAGGACTGAATCTTGAACCAAATGATAAAGACAATGCTGAAAAATCAAGTGTAGAATCTCAAGATTTGAGTGGACCGGATGCATCACCAAGCAATAATTCCAACTTAAATCCATGGAGTGGAAGACCGCATGGAAATTTGAGTACAACAAATTCATCAAATACATCCAAGAAAGGTAAAGAAAATCTTTATGCACGTCATAAAACATGTGCAGGTTTTGAAGATGTTGATGGAGATTTGAGTGGTTCAAAAAAGATTCTTGATGCGGAACTTGGGTTGCCCTCTATGAAGACTCCTGGAGTAAGAAGGGCACATGCAAATGATACAAGGAGAAGTGACCTAGGACCAAGAATACCTCGGAGGATGAGAAATTCAATGCAATGATTGACGTATGATAGTTATATAGCTCATCATTGTGCCTACATGACAAAGGTAATACAAGATGTTGAACCTTCTTGCTTTGAAGATGCAATTGGAATTGCAGACTGGGAAAAAGCTATGGAAGAGGAGATGGCTGCAATTTATGGAAATGATACATGGAAGCTAGTTCCATTGCCGCAAGGAAAGAAACCCATAGGCTGCAAATGGGTATACAAGGTAAACCATAATGCTGATGATAGCATAAGTAGGTAAAAAACATGATTGGTAGCTAAAGGATATGCACATACTTATGGCATTGATTATGAGGAAACATTCAATCTTGTAGCTAAAATGTCCACTATTAGAACACTTGTTGCATTAGCTACAGCAAAAGGATGGACTTTGCCTCAGATGGATGTGAAGAATGCTTTCCTACATGGTGAGCTACAGGAAGAAGTATATATGGACCAACCACAAGGATATGAAGATTCAAAGCATCCAGAATATGTTTGCAGGTTGCAAAAGTCTTTGTATGCGCTGAAGCAAGCCCATCGTGCATGGCATGCAAGGATTGTTGACTACTTAACCAGCATTGGGTTTTCTATGTGTGATGTAGATCACTCACTATATGCAAGGAAGGCTGATGATGGCATCACTATTGTGGCTATTTACATTGATGACCTGATTAAAGGTGGTGATAATGAAGGAAGCATCAAAGAGGTAAAGCAACTTCTTATGTAGGAATTAGACATGAAAGATCTTGGTGTGCTATGCTATTTCTTCGGCATTGAGGTATATGGATGTCAAAGGCAATATGCCTTGAATATGTTGCAAAAGTATGGTATGGCTTATTGTAAGCCAATTTCTATGCCATTAGATTAAAATTTGAAGTTATACTACATCAGGTGAAGCATTGGAAAATGCTACTATGTACAATAAAATTGTGGGAAGTCTTATATATCTCACAATTACAAGGCCTAATCTAAGTCATATTGTTGGACTTGAAAGTCAGTTTATTTCCAACACTGAGTCACAACAAAGGTGAACAAAGACATGTTCTCTATTCCTTTTTACCTAAAGGCCATTATATCAAGCAATAAAGTGGGCATTTTACAATATCTAGAAAGCATCACTTGTTCTTGCTTGTAAATATTGTCACTAGAAGCTTGATCTCACATCCAAGTAGTCAAGATAGATATAATAAAATTCTTGTTGCCATGAAAACTAGTTGTTCAGCATGATCAAGAATCCCACATCATGATCTTTGATAAGAGATTAGAGTTGAAGGTACAAGTAAGAGTTCGGGAAGCTCCTTCATTACATCTATAACCTCAACAAGCATAGATTATAGCTGATTAAAAGTTACTCAAAAATTAGAGTACATGTGTTGCAAAAATCGGAACATTTTAACAAGGCAATTAAGATCATCCCCTTTGTATGGTTAAGATCCTCATTATATGTTGGGCCATATTCACAGAATATGAAATACATTTCACAAAAGCATTCCCAAGAGAAGATTATAATCAACAAAATTATACTAAGAAACATTCACACATGATCAGAGAAATGCTCAAGATAAATCAAGCTGAACACAAAGTGGAAGCAGAACTGGACATTATATTTCTATTAAAATGATGTTTTACATTGCATGTGTTTTACAAGAGTAATATGAATCTACAATAGAAGCTGATCATAGCTTTCCTCAGGCTCAAGCATATTGGGATCCTCTAGAACATTAGAACACATATCCTGCCTCTCTTGCTCCAAGATTGGCTCTTCAAGGTCAGCCATGTCCCCTGGTTCATCTGCAAGTGGGGGAACAGGCTCCCTTGAAGCCGGTTGGAATCTCTCCGTGTCTGCAATGTGCTTCCTTCCAACCTCTTGGTCTTCATCTGGGCATTCATTCAGCCCATTGATTCTCATTCTAATGAAGCTCACTTGAGCATCATCCTTCTCCACAGCTATGCAGTGCTTGATTATCTTTAAGGAGCAAGCCAGAGTCGTTCCTGAAACAACAGAAAACCACTTAGAGGCATCAATCAACCATGACTAATGAAAATTGTGAAAATTGAAATTACCTGTGCCCGAAAAAAGGTCTAGGACCCAGTCATCATCATTGGAGAATAGTTGAAGCAATCTCATTATGAGCTTTTGTGGCTTCAGATAGGGGTTAACCCCAATGTCATGTCCCCAGCTACATGACGAAGTTTCTTGGTAACGGCCGGGAACATGAGCACATTTGAGATCCCATTCTCATTGCAATGCTCCCTGACTCTCCTTTTGCTTACTTCATCATAATAGCCAACTGTAATATATTCAGTGGAGCTCACAACCCTATGCAAAGGAGTGTGATTGAATTGTCTTCACCCTGCCAATAAGAACTATGCGTCACAGAGAGCATCATTAAAGCCATGGAGATAGAAAGAAGATCACTTACCACGTGAGGCACTCCACAACATGACATCTCTCCTTCAGAGCAGTTGAAACAGAGAAAGACTGGTCTCTGCTATGGAAAATTACTATCCTCCAAAGAGGAGACATAGTCAACTCTGCAAAATCAGTGACCATCTTCCGAATCTGAGGGTGTTTGAAGCGTTCATCATCATTAACTGATCCCAACATCCTAAATCCATAGGGTATGTCTGCTATGAGAAGGGAGAAATGTTTTCTAGGCACAACAGAACAAATGTTATTTACATCACTACAGGATACATTGTAATATACAGACCTAAGGGGGTCTAGGGGGTTGGAGAAACATTTCAGATCAGGTTCATCATCAAAATCCATCTCCTTGGCTTTCAGTCTAGATTTCTCATGCCTTGCTCTTTGAATGTGAACCAGGAATGCAGGGGGGCAATCATCTAGTAGCTCTGTAGACTTACTCTTCTTTGGTTTCTGCAGAAAAAAGTGGAAAGACAATTAAATGAGCTCTTCAATATAGCAAACAAAACATAAGGAATCGATGCATGGCATCGATTTTGTGTGTGGGTAGATGCCAGGCATCGACATTCTACTGAAAGTCGATGCCTGGCATCGACTTTGGGACATAAGTCAATGCCTGGCATCGACTTATGCCACGAGGTCGATGCCAGGCATCGACTTATGCCCCCAAGTCGATGCCAGGCATCGACTTATGCTAGGAGATCGATGCCAGGCATCGACTTTTGGCTGCAAGTCGATGCCAGGCATCAAATTTAGCAGTAAGTCGATGCCAAGCATCGAATTCCTACTAAAAGACTGGCATCAAATTGGTTAGGTGAATCAAGGCATCTAACCTAATGGGAAACCAGGCATAACCTCAGAAAGAGAACCTACCCAATCACGAAACAGGATAAAATATTCTGATAAAGCTTTGTAGGATGATGTGGTTGGATAGTCTGCTTGGACCTCTGTCCAAGAAAAGCAACCCAGCCTCTTCATCATCACCTCCTGAATCTTCATGTATACTTTATGACTACAGTCACAGAAATCAAAAAGGGACTAGGTTAGACCAGAAACATGGGAGGAGGGAAAAGGATCTGAGAATAACATACATACTTATTGAGCTCAGTCAACATCTCCTCCAGGATTAACTCCTTGGATATTACCCTTGACAAAGTTGATATAATCAATTTATCATCCTTGATTCCTTGAAGGACCCTCCATGGTGTCAGCTTCATGTCCTCAGGAGCCTCTTCAATTGAGAGGTCAACTTTCCTTCCCTTTCCCTTCAGATCAACCTGTGGGTCTGGCCTCGACTTCCGTTGCTTCTGGCCCTTGACCTCCTTGTTCTCCCACATTGTGAAAATTTTATCCTCCAGATCCATGATCTCACCTGATCTGAATGCCAGTTGAAACCATGGATCATATTTCCTCAAAGCATCAGACTTTCTATTCTCATCAAGTGCAATTCCAACCTCAATAAGGCATTGCTTTCGTAGATTGGGATGTATTCTTCCAGCTTCCTTCACGAGACAATCTTCATATTCATGGTGGAAGAACCAAATTCTCTCTATGGAGGACATTTTTTGCATGTAGTCATTGTCATTGTTGTGATCCCAAGCAAGAAGCTTGGCTTCCTCAGTTGTAAGACCAGCATATATCTTACACTCTGCATACCTAAAAAAAATGTGGTAGGGTGCTCCTTCGCTAGCTGTCTACGGGCCTCTGCAGAGTGTGAACATCCAATCACATAATAAGTATAATCCTCAAACAAACCCTCATTGAACTCGTCCACAGAGCTTCACTCATTCGGATCCACCATGACAAGGAATGGCACAACAGTAGCATGAGGATTTAGTTTCATTTTCTTCTTAAGATTCTGCACGTGCAAATTGTGTGGCTCCCTGATCTCAAGGGGCCTCCTCCCTGTGACTGGATCTATTGGTGGCCTGTGGATGATATTGATTGGCAGGTGGAACAACTGCCCCAGGCGCAACAATTATATCCTCAGAGCTAGAGCTTGAGTCAGAAGACTCCTCTTCTGCAATTCTCTTCTTTTTCTTCTGGAACTTTTTCTGCACGCTCTGCTTACCCCTTGCCTTTACAGGGGTTGTCATCTTCTGTTGTGTTGGCATGATGTTGCCCTGGATCCATGGCATCAAGTCCTTGATAAGATTCACTAAGTCCCTGCATATCTCAGCTAGCCCATCTGGAACACAACACTCTGGGCACAAGAAATCCATCTTGCATATAACATTTCTTAAACCTTTCGATGTCTCTACCAAGAAAAAGAGGTTGTCAGAATCCTCATCTTCATAATCCAGTTTGTACACAAGGCCATACTGAAAACCTTGTGTTGTCGTGATCTTTCCTCTCCCATATGCCCCTGCGAACACAAGAAGGAGTGTATTCTTTTCTTCAACATACTGAAGGCACCACTCCAGATTTGTCATGTCTCGCAGTGGACGATCTATCCTTAAGACCTCTGCGTCCCTCGACCTATCCTTCATAGTTGTATCATCCTTAGGAATTTTGATGCTACTCTGTCCACCAGAGGATATTCCAACCGGATTGGTGGCCTTCTCAGAGGATAAGGATGCAATAATTTTCTTTGGTTTTGCTTGGTGACCAATGCCTTTGTCACGTTGCTGATCACCAGAGCTCATGGTGACTCTCAGCTTCTTTAAGGGCCTCTCACTCTTGGACTCCGCATCCCTGAAGGCGCTTGGAAATATCAGCTCATACGTAAATGTGGTTTTCAAAGGCCCAAGTCGATGCCAGACATCGACTTTCAGGTGCAAGTCGATGCCAGGCATCGACTTTTAAGTGCAAGTCGATGTCAGGCATCCACTTTGTGTGCAAGTCGATGCCCGGCATCGACTTGAGGGTGCAAGTCAATGCCAGGCATCGACTTGAGGCAGGCAGCCTCAAGTCGATGCCTGGCAGCCTCAAGTGGATGCCTCGCATCGACTTGCACCCTCAAGTCGATGCCGGGCATCGACTTGCACACAAAGTCGATGCCTGGCATCGACTTGCACTTAAAAGTCGATGCTTGGCATCGACTTGCACCTAAAAGTTGATGCCTGGCATCGACTTGCACCTGAAAGTCAATGTCTGGCATTGACTTTGCTCCCTAAAGTGATACATGGCATCGACTTTGCTCCCCAAAGTTGATGCCTGGCATCGACTTTCAGGCCAAATTCGATGCCAGGCAAGTCGATGCCAGGCATCGACTTGAGGCTACAACTCGATGCCAGGCATCGACTTTTCAGTGCAAGTTGATGCCAGGCATTGACTTGACGGTGAAAGTCGATGCCACGCATCGACTTTTACGTGCAAGTCGATGCCAGGCATCGACTTGCACCGAAAAGTCGATGCCTGGCATCGAGTTGACGCCTCAAGTCGATGCCTAGCATCGAGTTGCAGCCTCAAGTCGATGCCTGGCATCGACTTGCACCTACAAGTCGATGTCTGGCATCGACTTGCACCTACAAGTCGATGCCTGGCATCGACTTGCACCTACAAGTCGATGACTGGCATCGACTTGCACCCTCAAGTCGATGCCTGGCATCGACTTACACCTAAAAGTCGATGCCAGACATCGAGCTGTACCCTCATTGGATCTATATTTTAAGAGCTAAGAAAAATAAAAACCTAGAAAGCAGACTATTTACACAAACATACAAAAGGAATCTTTTTTTATGGTATGATTTTGTCTACCTCTTGGTACTCTTGCCAACCATCTTCTTCTCCATCAGAGTTGCCTTGCTGGTATGCTGAGCTCTGTCCTCCATGGCTGTCTGTGCTCTGTTGCTCTCTCTTGCTCGTGGATTTTGAAAATGAGAATGATCTCCTCCTCTGCTATTTATAGGCAATTGGGTAACTTGAACCAGAGACTAACTGGATCTAACTAAATGAGTCCAGTTGCTAACTATATCTATCAACTTATCTAACCAGGAAATACCACTCACACAAATAGGTTGTTTCAGAGCCACTTTAATGAAATATTCATAGAACCTTGCAACTATTTATATACATTTGCATGGAAATTACACTTCAACGGCAAGAGTATGGTATGTACATGAGGATGTCTAATCTCATGTATAAATTTTTTCTTAGAATCTCTTGCTTGGGAAAAAATCAAGTCTAAGTTGTGTTGAAGATGGGAGATTAATGACATCTTTATAGTGTTATCCTTCTCACTTTAGTTCACATTCACATTTATCTTGTAACACATTGTTGAAATGGAAAATCAATGTATGAATAAACGTTCAAGTAAAGAGATCTGGGGTAATTTTGACAAAATATGTTGGTAATTTCAACAAAATAGCTTGGTAATTTCAAAGGTCACTCATTGTCTTTGCATCCAACGTTCAAAAAAATCGTAGATTCAAAATTCATTTGAAAATCTCTTGTAACAAGCATATACTTAATTCTTACATATAATTCTTACATATAATTCTTACATATACTTTTCCATATACTTCTTGCATATACATTTCTGTGTACCTCTTTTACACATAATTCTTTTTCAATATACTTTCATCTACCTCTTTGAGATCTAGCCAAGACCACAATAAAACCTAATCCTTGAAATCTTAACCAAAGGTAAAATTTCTTCTTGTATAGTCTTCAATGGCACTACTCCAAACAATTTTAATATCTAATCCAGTTGGAACTCAACTTGGATATATTTTGATTCACTCACAATGCTAAGACTCAATGACTCATATCTAGTTAGAAATCAACTGTGTATCTCATTTCAAAAGTGAATCAAATCTTTGGTTCCCTCATTAGTGTATATTTGAGTAATTAAGTGATTTGATGTAATTTGATGTTTAATTGTTATTTAATGTACTTTAATGAACTTCTGATTTCATATCTTCTTGATGTGACATTTGATGTGACATCTTCACTTGATCTCGGATTTCTACTTATTTAAAAGGTCATTCATCTTCAGTCTTCTGTGAACTCAGTGAAGATGAGCTCAATCTTTTCAGTGGATGCTTGGGCATCAGCTTCCTGTGCTCATATTGATACAGTTTCGGATTCATTGTTCTTAGTTGACCCTTTCCATAGAAGTGATGATCCCTATGATTTAGAACATGCTCATGATTCTATGTTTTCTGTTGAGTCATTTATGTTATCCAATTCACAGTGCAATGCTGCTCAACCAAATGCACCTCTTGATCTCCCATCTGATCCAACCATTGATCTCCCTTCTGACTCAAGTGCATGTGGAGCAACGGAAAAGCAAAGCAAGCTCAATCCACGATTTAAAAGAAGGCCTCGTGAAGTAAGTCAAAAAAGATTTAAATTTCTTACTTCAGATAGACAGATTGCATTGGATATTATGAAGCATTGTTGTGGTTTGAAATGTTTGTACAATTTAGGAATGAAGAAACTAAAGCACCTAAGAGAAAAATTCCTCCATTTAGATAGTGAAAGGTAGGATATATACCTTGTTTCTCACATGCAAATGATTGAGGATAACATGTCAGTAACACGTGTTGGTTTTGAATATTTCTTTAGTCAAGGGATGCGATGTTGTAGGGCTGCATTTAAAATTGCAATGGGTGTGGGAAATTTTAGATACATAGGATTCAACGAGGGCTTTTGAATGGGGATCTCATTTTGGATGCGTTCCATGTTGGGACCAAAGGATCTGTTGGACGTCATGCAATGCATTGGATGATGAACTATTTTAGCTTGCATTGTGAGGTTATGCCTACAACTGGAAGGTTGCACTTGTCAGATAACTTTACTCCTCGAGAGGTATTTCAAATATATAGAAAAGACATGGAAAATAGAAATGAGAATTATGTGTTGTATCGTCACTTTACTCGATTATGGAAGGAAGAGTTTAACAATGTTTCTATTCCTCGTAAAGTTAGAATGGGTGAATGTTCAGTTTGCGCCACTTTGAAAAACATGGCAAAAGGGGCTACAACACCACAGGAAAAGAATAATTTTAAAAACCTTCTTAACAACCATTGTGAGAGTCAAGCTTTAGAGAGAAAGAAAGCAATTCATCATCGAAGTAAAGCACTCAGAAATCCGGAGCGTTATATGTGTTTGTTGATCGATGGTATGGATAAAAAAAAACTTGTTTGCCACATTTTTATCGCATCCCTAAGGACATTGGAGATGAAGTCCTTGTGCAAATGCATTTGGTTGGTGCTTTGGTATACAATGGAACTGTAATGTCCAAGGTTTTCTTCACATATCCGAATGTGCATAATGATCCAACCTTACAGTTACTGTCATTCATCGTGTTTTGCAATCATGGAAGGGTCTTTTGCCACCAACTCTATATTTGCAACTAGATAATACTGCAAGAGAGAATAAAAATTCTACAGTCTTTGGATATTTAAGCATGCTTGTTGAAAAATAGGTATTTCAGAAGGTTAAGGTAAATTTCCTTCTGGTTGGCCACACTCATGATCACATTGATCAAATGTTCAGTACTTTCTCTAAGAAGTTGGCACGTAACAATGTTTTTACTCTTTCGATTTTATCTGAGCTGATTTCAGAAGCATATACTCCAAAACCAGAAGTTCAACACCTCACACAGATTTATGACTTTAAGCACTTTTTCTCAATGGGCCTTGATAACAGTGCTAAGGTTTTGGCTCCATTGCACAATATTAGTTTCAACCATGTATTCTTGATGAGGAGGGTTGATGAAATAACCCTTTTATTTGCAAAGCAGTATTCATCTTCTCTTGGGTGGGAGCCTAAAGAGGGATGCAGATTCTTATTGCAGGTGCCTAATTTGTCTACTGTAATAGTGTATGGTGCAGAACAATCACCATATGAAGATAAAAACAATACAGAAAGATGTGGAAATGTGGTTGATCAAAGTAAAAGCTGGATGCATGCACTCATTGAAAAGAAGAGACATATTGAGCGTGCAAAAAAATATGCTGGAGATCAAGATGTATCTTGGTGGGAGGACTTTTTCAATCATCAAGAAGAGATTATACAGTATACAATTGCAGGTCATTGGCCAGTTGATGTTCAATTCACATGGGATTTTTGTACACAAAGATCCGTGAATGTGGCCCAAGCATGTAATGCAGATTCACTTCAAAGTTTTATACATCCACCAGAAAGAAATATTTATGTAGTCCCAAGGATGACAAAACTGGCAGAAGCAAGATGGCAAGGAAATTTAATAGAGATAAATGTTTGAACACTTATTGCAGTACTTGCTGATGGTGATGAGGCTACCAAACCATTTTGGATTGCAAAGGTTTTAGAGATAACTAAAGATATTGATCAGAGAAGAATAGAGGCTTTGATGGTGCATTGGTATTACACTAAAAGTAGTAATGCAATAACTTAGAAATGGTGTGTGATACTAAACGAACAGGTTCAAAAAAGAAAAAGAATATTCGAAGCACATCCACTCTTAAAATGGATGATGTAGATATTCTTGTTTATGATTTTTCCTTGACAAAAACAGGTCACTTGAGGAAAGCAACCATCAACATGATAAAACAAAAGCTTCCAAATGTATGTGGTACAGGAAATCATAGGCAAACAAGAAGAGTTGTGCATGATCCTGTAGAATTTGGTATGTACGTGGATGAAGATAGAGCTCTTGTGGATATAGAAGAAGAAGAACAGAGCTCTCAACAGTATGAGACTGAATCAAGTGCATCAGATGATGAGGGTGTAGACATAGATCGACATAGTTGTGAGTTGCATTGAAGCTCTCAGATATTTTTAGTGCTTATGTAAATGCCTCGAAGTAGTTTGGTTAATGAAACCATGTTTTGTAGCAATTTTGAATAACAATCAGATATCCACCCATTAAAAATATGTCTAAAATGTTATTTTTGTATAAGAACTATTCAGTTCTACATTCTTTATATAGATTTTAGACCTGTCAATGTCTTATCATATAGATTTTGGACATGTCAATGTCTTATCATATAGATTTTGGACATGTCAATGCCTTATATAGTGAAATTTTGACTACATTTTGAGCTCTTTTTTTATGAGAAAATGACAAAAATGTCAAAAAATCACATGTTTTCACCTCATTTTTGTAATATATGTATACTGGTATAAAGGAATCTCAAACATAAGCTTCCATTTGCTTGATTTTTGACGAGAGTGTTCTCTTTTTACGACATAGTTCTCGTTTGTTACGACTCGCTGTTTTCCCAAGAAGCCACATTTGGATGCTCTAAGGCGCACTCTACGTTATGTGAGTGCTACTTTGGATTATGCATTGTGTTATGAGGCTGGTGTAGATTTGTAGGTTTTATGGATACACCAACGTAGATTGGGTTGATAGCATTCCAGATAGGAGATCTACTAGTGGTTCTCTATTCTCACTTGGGAGTGCAGTTGTTACATGGAGCAACAAGAAGCAACCCACTGTTGCTTTGTTGAGTACAAAGGCTGAGTATAGAGGTGCTGCAGTGGCAGCATGTGAGGCATCATGGCTAGAAATGCTACTTCCAGATTTAGGTGTGGATGCGAGAAAGCCTATCACTATTTATGGTGATAATCTTAGCAGCATATCACTTTATCAGAGAGAAGGTATTAGCAAGTGATATCGATCTTGTTTATGTGAGAACAGATGAGCAGGTTGCTGATATTTTCACCAAAAGCACTTGGAGGTGAGAAGTTGAAGAATTTTCGGGAGATGCTTGGATTACATGATATGGCATTGAGCTTGAGGGGAAGTGTTGAGATATCAAGCTCAACATGTGATGATACAGGATGACATGTACCAGTTTTTTGGTTTCTCTGACATGTATAGTGGTCACGTCGATATATGTTAGGGATACTTCATTGAGCTTTATTAAATTTAACTATCCAGAGTGATGGCACATTTGTTCCTTGCTAGCTCACTCATTCACGAACATTAGGTTTTTCCTTATGTATTGATCTTCATATATTGCACTTGTTGTATTCTTGTTTTTAGGTCATTCTTGTACATTCCTTTTTATGTAATAGAAGAAGAAGAAGAAGATCATCATTCTTCCTTACCTCAATCTGTGTGTGTGCTTCTCCTTGAGAGTGAGAGTGTGTGTGTGAGCTCTCTTCCTTATCTCCTTCATCATGACAAATGTGTTTAGTGCGAGCATGGAACATAGAGTTCCTTGCAACTACCAATGCACTCTGACTATCACTGAAGATGGTGGTGGAAAAAGACTGACCAACACCCAAATCAGCCATAAGGCGTTTGAGCAAAACACACTCAATAGTCTTTGTGGAAGCTACCCTATACTTAGCCTTCACAACTGGAAGTGGCCATGGTAGGCTGATTCTTACTCAGCCAAGATATGCATGAGCTACCAAGCATGAAGAAAAAACCACTAGTGGACACACAAGTTTCATATCAACCACCACAATCACCATTAGAAAAAGCATGCAAATCTAGCGGTAGTGATCTCCCCTTAGGATAAAACAATCCAAGGAGTCGGCTACCACTCAGGTAGAAAAAGATGTGCTTAATTGCGTGCCAATGCTTGAAACCTCTGCAATGCATAAACCTACTCATCTATGAGACAACAAATTGAATATCTAGCTGAGTAATGCATAAGTAAATCAAGCATCCAACCGCCTGTTGATATAGAATAGCATCAAATGCATCTCTAGCATCATGAAGACTCAATTGTAAACATGTCTTCATAGGACTGGCAATAGGCTTACAGTCTTCAAGGCCAGAACACTGCAATAATGTGTTAATATATTTTTTTTGACAATTCCACCATCAACTTGCATAAACAGAATGCCAAAATAATGATGCAAATGCCCCAACTTAGACATCTCAAATGACGCATGCAAATAAATGACGCATGCAAATTCAGCCTTAAAATCAGCAATATGCTTGTCATGAGGACTAGTGAATAACATGTCATCAACATAAACAACAATGATCAGAAGCACATCATTAGCATGCTTAACATATAAGGTTCTTTTAGTTGGACTATTTACAAAACCATGTGCAATCAGATAGGCATGTATCTTTTCATACCAAGCACATGGTGCTTGATTTAAACCATATAATTCCTTCTTAAATCTTCAAACCTGGTTTTCATGCCCTTTCTCCACAAAGCCACGGGGCTCAAAAACATACAATTCTTCATGCAAGACACCATTCAGAAATGCTCTTTTAATGTCCAGTTGATGTACATTCCAACCATGATGAGCTGTAAGTGCAAAGATGCTATGAATAATATTCATTCGACAAGTAGGTTCAAAGGTATCATCAAAATCAATGCCTCTTTCCAACACATAACCATTTGCAACAAGCCTAGCTCACCTTTACGCTTCAGCTTGTATACCCACTTAGTGCGAATAGCCTTCTTGTGAAGAGGCAAGTCACATAAAGACCCGGTACCATTTTTCATGATAGCATCATATTCACATTGCATTGCACGCATCCAATTTTTAGAATTTTATGCATCATCAAGCAAAACAAGTTCGGTCTCATCACAGAGACTAGATGCAGCCATAGCATAGCAATATGATGCAAAACATGCACTATGAGAGCCTCAACAAGTACGATAAGATAGAGGTGCATCTAATTTGTTGTCACGTAAAGTCTTCACTATCCATTTTTAGCCTAGTTTTTGCCTCCTCAATATCAGCTCTCTCATCAACAAGGGCATCATGCAAATCTACATCAAAATTGGAATGATCTGCATAATCAGATGAAACTTGCAATGGTTGAGAAGTTGCCTCATTAGGACCAACACTAGACTGTCCACCTAAAAAAAGAGGCAGCAAAGTATCATACATGTCTTTGGAGCTAACACATGTGTCCTTCGTACATAAAAGTAAAGGCTGAATAACATCTTCCATAAAAACAACATCACAACTAACTAAAAGTCATTTAGTCTGTGGATGATACAGACGATAGCCTTTGCTTTCAAAAATGTACCCAACAAAAATACATTTTACTACTTTATCATCCAATTTCCTGTGATGTTGTTCAAGCACTAATGCATATGCTACACGACCAAAAACATGTAGATGAGCAACAAATGGCTTGGGACCATGCCAAGCCTCATATGGAGTGATAGACTACAGTGCTTTAGTGAGACACCTGTTACCTCCAGCACTGTGCATACATAAAAGAGACTGTTTGGATGTTTCAAAATTAACTTGAATTAAGACAATGTACCATGTCTTTCATCTATTGGAATGCATCTTAGAGACTTTGATGAAGCAAATATCATTTTAAAATCTCTCATGATAGCCCATTCCTCCTATCCATTCAAATAAAATTCAAGTTTCGGTACTAGTTACCACATAACGTGTAAACCTTATGTATTTCTTTTCGTACTTATCCTTGAGCATCATATCTCATTGACAACATCACATTTGGATACACCAGAACTATGATTTTCTAAGGTCAAACTATCACATCATAGTGTGACATTGTTCAAGCAGAATCGCTGCTTGTAGTGTGTTTGTAGTGTTGTGAATTGTTGTAGAAATGGCAAATGTAGATGGAATGAGTCAACTTATGAGTGATAAGGGGGACAAAAATAACTTCAATTATTGGAGATTAGAATGATGAATTTCTTGATGGGAAAAGTCTACCCAAAGTGCATCAAAGGAGAGAACAAAAACTGTATGTAGTGACCAGAAAGGAATCAGACTACGACCAGTTAAGAGCATATGAGTAATGGAATCAAGGAGCACAAAAGGTAATGTATTGGCAATCTATTAGTATACAGCATAGCATGATTGGGAACATACAGGATGCCATGACTCCAAAAGAGGCTTGGAACAACTTGGTCATATTCTATGAGACCAATACAAAGTCACAAAAACCACAACTAAAGAATGAGCTACATTCATTGGAGAAAAAGGGCATGTCTTAAAGTGACCACACCTTGAAAATCAAAAGCATATTTGAGTCACTTGCAACTATTGCCATAAATGTAGATGATGATGATGATGATAAGGTAGAAGTGTGCCTTATTGGTCTAGGAGTTGCATAAAAGTAGTTTAGAACATCTATTCAGATTAGGGAAAACATTTTGAGTTTTTTTGATATGGTGTCCATGTTGATTACTGAAGAAAAGAATCTTGGTGAGGACTCAAACTCCAAAGTAAAAACTAGTTCTAAGTAGGTATTCTACTCTGGTAGAGGAAGAAGCAGAGGTAGAGGCTTCACAAGTGGAAGAGGACACAATAACCAAGACCAAGGTCAAAAACAAAATCATGCAAGACGTAAAGGATAGTTTCGTGGCAGGGGGAGCCAAAGAGTCCACAAAAATTTCCAAAGAAATGATTCACATAAACCTGGAAACTTTGAACGTGATTGCAGGTTGAAGAATCAAAATAAGAGAAGGCAGCAAAACAATTGTGCATCCACTAGTGGGATGATTCTAAGAAGTTGCTCATGGTTCAATATCATATGATGAACATGATGTCTACTGATGTTTTGAAATTGAATAGTAATGTCTGCTAGGTTGGTTTAGGTGCTTCAAATCACATGATCAATCATGCAGAATGGTTTAATAGTTTGCAGAAACTGCCAGTTCTTAGATATTTTGAAATAGGTGATGACACATCACACCCATTGAGCATACAAGAAACATAGCAATGTCTATGGAGGAGGAGAAGGTAAAGCATTTTGGTGATGTGCTGGATGTTACAAATATAACAAAGAATCTAGTTTTTTTTTGGAGGAATGGTTGACGAGGGATTACAAGTGAGGTTCAATGCTGATGGGTTATATGTAAACGAGTTCAAATAGGATGGATGATTGATTGCCAAAGGAAACAAAGTGGGTAGGATGTTTACCTTAAATTTGAAAATTCCTCAAATGAATGCAGCCATGTTTGCAAAAGGTGTAGGGGTCATTGTTGATATAGAGATCTGGCATAAACAAATTGGACATGCAGATTTGCAAAGGCAAAAATCAATGCAGTCAAAAGAGATTGTCAATGGACTACCCAATTTCAAAGTTCTAGAAATGCAAAAGGTATGTGCAGCATGTCAATTTGGTAAAGAGTCAAGAGCATCACTTTCGCATAACAAGCATGCTAGTCAGAATGTACTAGAAAAAGTATATACAGATGTTTAGGGTTCTCGAAAGACCAAATCTATGGGCAGTTGCAGGTTTTATCCTACTTTCATGGATGATCATACACTAAAATTATGGGTATATTTTATGAAAGAGAAGAGTGAGGTGTTCACTCACTTCCAAAATTTTAAGGTTATGGTGAAAAAGCAGATAGGAAAGTATATTTAGATATTAAGGTCTCATGGAGGAATTCGACTTTCTTAAAGCTCATGGAATTCGACGTCAATTTTGATGCAGGTACACACCACAATAGAATGGCATTATTGAATGTAAAATAAGACATATATTGAAGAAATAGCAAGATCTTTGATGGCTGAGAAGAATATGCCTCATTTTATTAGGCAAAAGTTGTGCATGTTATTGTATACATCATGAATAGAACTCGGACTACTATTATACATCAAGTTACACTTGAAGAGAAGTTTATAGGTAAATAGCCAAACTTATCACATATGAAAGTATTTGGTTGTATTGCATACATACATGTTCTAGATGAGTTGCTGACAAAGTTTATCCAAAAGCAAAAAAATGTATCTTCATTGGATACTCCCTTGACCAAAAAGGATATAAATATTATAACCCACTCACACAACGAGTGAAGGTAAGCAGAGATGTGGTGTTTGATGAAATGTCAAGCCTCACATGCCAAAGAAGGCCTTAATCTTGACTCAAATGAATAAGAAAATCTTGAAAAATCAAGTGCAAAATCTCAAGTTTTGAGTGAAGAGCGAGTGGTAGCAAACGAGAAGTATGTCGTAAAAAGAGAACATTCCCATCAAAAATCAAGAAAATTGCATCTTATGTTTGAAAAACCCTTATACCAGTATACACATATTTCAAAAATCAAGTGAAAACATGTGATTTTTTGACATTTTTTGTTATTTCTTCAACAAAAGAGCTCAAAATGTGTCCAAAACCACTCAATTTAACATTGATTGTCCAAAATCTACATAAAAAATATAAAAGTGATAAAAAAGCCTATACAAAAATTAAACATTGAACATGTTTTCAATGGTGGATGTCATATAGTTATTCGAAATTGCTATAGAACATTCTTTCGTTAAGCAAAATACTTCAGAGCATTTATATGAGCACAAACAATATTATGGATTTGCAACTCAACTCACAACTTTCTTGATATATGTCTACACCCCCATCATCTGATGCACTTGATTCACTTTGAGAGTGTTGAGAGCTCTCTTCTTCTTCTCCTTGTATATCCACAAGAGCTTTATCTTCATCCAAGTAAATACTGAATTCTGCAAGATCATGCATAGATCTTCTTTTTTACCTATGACTACTTGTACCACATACATCTTGAAGCTTTTGCTTTATCATATTGATGGTTGCTTTCCTCAAGTG
Organism: Ceratopteris richardii; assembly: GCA_020310875.1. Taxonomy (NCBI): domain Eukaryota; kingdom Viridiplantae; phylum Streptophyta; class Polypodiopsida; order Polypodiales; family Pteridaceae; genus Ceratopteris; species Ceratopteris richardii. Next base: position 7,976,360 of record CM035418.1, read on the forward strand.
CCCTGTTTTTGTCAAGGCAAAATCATAAACAAGAATATCTACATCATGCAATTTAAGAGTCTTTTTGTTTGGTGTCACATACCATTTCTAAGTTATATTTACCTGTGAATGCATTACTACTTTTAGTGTAATACCAATGCACTATCAAAGCCTCTATTCTTCTTTGATCAATATTTTTACTGACCTCTAAAACTTTCGCAATCCAAAATAGTATGGTAGCCTTATCACCATCAGCAAGGACTGCAATAAGTGCTCCAACATATATTTCTTTTAAATTCCCTTGCCATCTTGCTTCGGCTTTTTTTGTCATCCTTGAGTCTACCTAAATATTCCTTTCTCGTGAATGTATAAAACTTTGAAGTGCATCTGCATTACATGCTTGATTCACATTCACTGACCTTTGTGTACAAAAATCCCATGTGAATGGAACATCAATTGGACAATGACCTGCAATCGTATTCTTTATAATCTCTTCTTGATGATTGAAAAGTCATTCCAGCAAGATACATAGTGATGTCGAGCATTATTTTTTTCGTGCTCAATATCTCTCTTCTTTTCAATAAGTACATACATCCACCTTTTCCTTTGATCAACCACATTTCCACATCTTTCCATACTATTTTTATCTTCTTATGGTGTTTGTTGCAGACCAGACACAGACAAATTAGGCACTTGCAACAAGAATCTACATCCATCTTTAGGCTCCCACCCAAGAGAACATGAATACTGCGTTGCGAATAAAAGGGTTATGCGATCAACCCTCCTCATCAAGAATACGTGGTTGAAACTAATATTGTGCAGTGGATACAAAACCTTAGCACTGTTATCAAGGCCTACAGAGAAAAAGTGCTTAAAGTCATAAATATGTGTAAGGTGTTGAGCTTCAGGCTTTGGACTATATGCTTTTGAAATTAACTGAGATAATATTGGAAGAGTAAAATCATTATTATGTGCCATTTTCTTAGAGAACATACTGAACATTTGATCAATGTGATCATGAGTGTGCGCAACCAAAAAGAAATTTACCTTAACCTTTTGAAACACTTTTCTACAAACAACTATGCATAAATATCCAAAAACTATAGAATTTTTATTCTCTCTTGCAGTATTATCAATTTTCAAATACAGAGCTGGAGGCAAAAGACCCTTCCTTGATTTGCAAACCCCAATGAATGATAGTAAGCATAAGGTTTGGATCATTATGCACATTTGGATATGTGAAGAGAACCTTGTACTTTAGAGTTCCATTGTATACCAAAGCACCAACCAAATGCATTTGCACAAGGACTTCATCTCCAATATCCTTAGGGACGCGTTAAAAATGGGGCAATAATGTTTTTTTATCCATACCATCAATCAACAAACACAAATAATGTTCCGGATTTCTGAGTGCTTTACTTCGATGATGAACTGCTTTCTTTCTTTCTAAAGCTTGACTCTCACGATGGTTCCTAAGAAGGTTTTTAAAATTATCTTTTTCTTGTGGTGTTGTAGCCTTTTTGCCAAGCTCTTCAAAGTGGTGCAAACTGAACACTCACCCATTCTAACTTTATGAGGAATAGTCACATTATTAAGCTCCTCCTTCCATAATCAAGAAAAGTGACGATACAACACATACTTCTCATTTCTAGTTTCCACATCTTCTTTATATACTTGAAATACTTATCGCAAAGTAAAGTTATCTCACAAGTGTAACCTTCCAGTTGTAGGCATAACCTCACAATGCAAGCTAAAATAGTTCATCATCCAATTCATTGCATGAAGTCCAATAGATCCTTTGGTCCAAACACGATATGTATCCAAAAGGAGATTTCTATTCTTAAGCCCCTGTTGAACCTTATGTACTCTAAAATTTCCCACACCCATTGCAATTTTAAATGCAGCCCTACAACACCGCATCCATTGAGTAAAGTAATATTCAAAAGCAACACGTGTTATTGACATGTTATCCTCAATCATTTGCATGTGAGAAACAAGGTATATATTCTACCTTTCACTATCTAAATGGATGAATTTCTCTCTTAGGTGCTTTAGTTTCTTCATTCTTAAGTTATACAAACATTTCAAACCACAATAATGCTTCACAAAATCCAATGCAATTTGTCTATCTAAAGTAAAAAGTTGAAATCTTTTTTGACTTAATTAATGAGGCCTTCTCTTAAAATGTGGATTGAGCATGCTTTTCTTTCTTTCTCTTTGCTAACATCTTTTGCTCCACATGCACTTGAATCAGAAGGGAGATTTATGGGCGGAATCAGAAGGGAGATCAAGAGGTGCATTTAGTTGAGCAACATTGCATTGAGAATCTAACTTGATTGACTCAACCAAAACATATAATAAACACATTCTAAGCCATGGACATCATTTGTGAGGAAAGGATCAATGAAAACAACGAATTTGGAATTCTATCAAGGTGACTAGAGGAAGTTTTTTATGTACATGAAAATTTTTTGTTTCTCTACATGCAAGTCGATGCCAGGCATCGACCTAGAGGTGCAAGTTGATGCCTAGCATCGACTTGTCTCTCAAACATGATGTTAAACATCGACTTTTAGAGAAAAGTTGATGCTAGGCATTGACCTAGAGGTGCAAGTCAATGACTGGCATCCACTTGCAGGTGCAGGTGCATCCCTTGCATGGGTGTGCACTACAAAGTGGATGCCTGCATCGACTTGCAAGTGCAAGTGATGCTTGCATCGACTTGCAGGTGCAAGTGATGCCTGCATCGACTTGTAGGTGCAAGTGATGCCTGACATCGACTTGCCATTGATATGCATGAGCTATCTAGGCAATTGGAAGTTGATGCCAAGCATCGACTTTGAGCTGCACCTGGATGCCAGGCATCCACTTTATAGTGCAAGTCAATGGCTGGCATGGACTTTGAGGTGCAGGTCAATGCCAGGCATCAACTTTAAGGTGCAAGTCAATGCTTGGCATCGACTTTGTGCTGCAAGTCGATGCATGGCATCGACTTTGTGGTGCAAAGTTGATGTTTGGCATCAACTTTGTGGTGTAAGTCAGTGCGAGGCATCAACGTTGAGTGCAAGTTGATGCTAGGAATTTACTTTGCGTGCAAGTTGATGCCAGGCATCGACTTTGAGATGAACCTAAAAGTCGATGCCTAGCATCAACTTATCCTGCATTGATAGATTGGATAGGGGAACTATCTAGCATGGTCCCTAAGGATGAAGGCTTATCTCCAAGGAAGAATCTTGTATGGATACATTTCTAGAGATGAAGAAATGCCAATATTCAGAAGCAAACATCAACCTACAAGAGAGGAGCAAGAAAGACTAGCTACATGGTGTGCAAACGATGCTCTAGCCAAGTCTTATATACTTAACTCCTTATCTAATTTCTTATTACCTCATATTAGGAATTGCAAGACCTCCCAAGAAACTTGGAAAGTACTTTCTTTGTAATTCTCATCAAATACAAGGGCTAGGAAGAACCAACTTTGGATGGAATTCACAACCATGAAGAAGCAACGAAACAAAGTGTAGCTGACTATGTGACCAAGGTGAAGGATGTAGCTAATCAACTCTGAGAGGTAATCAATCTTCTGCCCTTTACACAAATACAAATAACAGTAAAGATAAAGGCAAAGGTAAAAGGAATGAAGAAGAAGCAAGTACCTCTCAAGTGAGCTTCAGAAGTAGAGGAAAAGGTACTAGAGTAAGTGGTAGAGGAGGAAAGCAAGGCAGGAGAAGATCCTACAAATCTTCACCTTGCAACATTTGTGGTTAATCAATCAAACCATAGATGAGTTCTTCAAAAACACAAAGAATCAGAGAGGAAGAGGCCTCCACAGAGGAGGCTATGGACAATCTAGAGGTAGGCTCAATAATGGAGGAAGCAATTATCATCATAACTACAATCAAGGCTACAACAACAACTATCAAGTAGGCTTCAGAGGTAGAAGAGACTACAAACAACTATATAAAAAACAAAGTGGATTCTCTATTGATCATGAACATGACATCCAATCAAGGTAAAAATGATGAGCATCTATTCTATATTGATTATGGTTGCTCCAATCATGTGACTGGAAATGTAGCATTGCTATCTGATCTTGAAGAACCTAAAGGGAAGCATGATGTCCAGACACGTGATGACACTAGGCACTCTGTTAAGAAGTTTGAAAATGTTAAAGCATCTGATGGTAACATGAAACTTTTAAGTAAGGTATTATATGTGCCAACCATAACAAAAAACTTAATCAATGTTGGGTAGATTGTTGAAAAGGCCTTATGTAGATTCACAAGGCATGGAGCATATGTAGAGGACCGTCAACAAGGCTTCCAGAGGATTGCAAAAGGTGAGAAATCTGGTAGATTCACACGGCATGGAGCATATGTAGAGGACCCTCAACAAGGCTTCAAGAGGATTGCAAAAGGTGAGAAATCTGGTAGACTCTTTACATTTGAAGATGAAGATACCAAAAATATTGTTCTCTTCAATTACAAAGATCAAACCCTATCTGAATATGAGATATGGCATAAGAGACTAGGTCATATAGGTGAAAGGATATTAAAGCAAATATGTAGGGATCAGAGTGTGCTTGAAATTTAAAATGTGTCTAAGCAACACATGATTTACAAATGTGGAGCATGCCAATTTGGCAAATCACACAGGCAACAATTCAATAGGAAAGGATACATGTATGAAGATTACCTAGAGCTTGTACACACAGATGTGTGGGGTCCTAGCAGAGAGCCATCAATCTTTTGATCAAGGTATTATGTTTCATTCATAGATGACTATAGTAGATGGACAATTCTTTACTTTATGAAGCATAAAGATGAAGTCTTCACTTGTTTCAAGAAGTATTTGGCATTGGTTGAGAATCAAACTGGTAGAAGTTTGAAGAGGCTCAGATCTCATGGATGTGGTGAGTATTTCTCACATGAATCTGAATCCTTCTTATAGGACAGAGGCATCAAGAGAGAGGTTACAACAAGGTACACTCCTGAACAGAATGGCTTGGTAGAGAGAAGAAATAGACTAATACTAGAGGTTGCAAGATCAATGTTGAATGAAAAGAAACTTCCAAATTACTTATGGGCAGAGGCTTTTACCAGAGCTACATACTTAATTAATAGGCTTCCATCTATGTAGTTGAATGGAATGACACCTTATGAGGCATGGAATGGTAGGAGACCTTCCTTAGACCATTGTAAAAAATTTGGGTGCATTGCTTATGCACATATACCCTTATAGATTAGAGGAAAGCTTGATACAAAAGCTAAACGATGTATATTCATTGGCTATGACCAAAGAAAAAAAGGATATAGGTTGTATAATCCCATTAAAAAAGGATTTACAGTTAGTAGGGATGTGGTGTTTGAAGAAAATAACTCCTCGTTTGAAGATGATTGTAGGAAAGCAAAGCTACCCTATGACTTGCAAAGTGATTTTCCAACTCTAACTCAATAAGAACCACAAACATCAGAAGATGTAAAACTTAGAAGATGAAGAATAGATTGACTTCAAATCTTGGAGGTCCAAGGGCAAGAAAAAACTCAAACAATTGGAAGACATTGCAAAGTCATCTAATCAAGCACTTAGAAGATCTCAAAGGGAGAGTAAGAAATACATAAGGTATGCCTATGACACATCACTAGTCACCAAGAATTCTATATACATGGCTATAGATGCTATCTCAATAAGAAGGAAGAATGGAGAGAAGCTATGTAGGAGGAAATGGAAGCCTTCAAGAGAACAACACTTGGGATTCAGTCCCCAAGAAACCAAGCATGAAGGTAATAGGATCTAGGTGGATTTACAAATTAAAGAAGAAATCACATGGTTCAATCAACAGGTATAAAGCAAGGCTAGTAGAAAAGGGGTTTGCTCAAAACCATGGAGTAGATTATGAGGAGACCTTCTCACCTATGGCTAAGATGCCAACAATTAGAGTTTTGGTAAGTATTGCTGCTTCAAAGAATTAGAACTTATATCAATTAGATGTTAAGAATGCATTCCTTATTGGATGGATTTCTGAAGAGGTCTACATGGCTCAACCACCAAGATATGAAGACATGGAAAAACCATATTATGTATGAAAATTAAGGAAAGCATTGTATGGATTAAAGCAAGCTCCTAGAGCTTGGAGCCATAGGCTTGTCACATATTTGCAGGACCAATGTTTTGTTGCTAGCAAAGCAGATTCTTCTTTGTTCATTAAGAAGACTAACTCAGAAGTTAATTATCTATGTGTTTATGTGGATGACATTATCATTACAGGGACTTGAAGTGCACTATCAGTATGTGAGAGAAAATTTACTTAGCAAGTGCATCCAATTGTCCTATGTGTCTACAAATTTACAATGTAGAGATATGCTAACCAAATCTTTGGATGGAACTATGAAGAACATCTTCAAGATGATCATTGGATTGCAGGAAATCAAGGAGAAATGAAGACCAAGCATGTTAGGCTTGAGGGAGAGTTGTTGCTACAAATGAGTCCAAGCCAATATACTTGTACAATTAGCATTGACTTCATATAGACATTTAAAGTAACATATGACTATTCCCTTGTAAAAATGCTTTTACTTTTATCCTTGTAAAAGTGCATATGTTAATTGCACTTACTCTCATGTGGAGTTAGGAGGAATCAAATCATGAATCACTTGGTAGGTGATTGATGAGAAAGCAATTCCTTAAGTTTAGGATCCACTTTATGGTAAGAGCTTGAATTTGAATTTAAAAAAATGGCTCCAACTCTAGCTATACAAGATGGATCAAAATCTCACATTCTAGGAGCCCAATTTGGAGATCGTTTGAGAGGGATCTATAGTGTTTAGAGAGCTTGTCCTATAGCTCCATCACTACCATCACATTGTGCAATTATATATTGCAAATTTCCTTGTAACTCTCTGTGATTTAATACATATACATTGATCATATCTCACTCTCTCTTCTGTGTCATGATCATCTTAGAATAGTGAAATTCTAAGACTTAGTTCTCATTGCATACTTGATCATTTGATGTGATTTAAAGTGATATAGATTCAGCATACTATCTTCTTTTTTGTTACAAAGTTCTATTGACATTGCATTAGTCAATCTCGAGATATGAGCAAAGCTCTGCTCACTCATCTACATATTGTAGAAGCATTAAAATATCACGATGGGCATCTAACTTGCTAGGCATAATTCTATGAGTACACTTGATCATTTCAAGTGAGATAACTTGTGATTGGTAGATATCTAAGTCAACTAGATACTCCCAAAAGGAAGTTGATCTTGCTAGCAGGTTATGAGCACTGTTCATTTTACTGAACAGGTGCAGAAACCAAAATACCAAGTTTTAGCTCATAGTTGAATCTCGTACTCATCTCTTTTGATCCATTGATTAGAGGATCATACTCCAAAGCACTTAGGTGATTATTGGCGATTTGTGGAAGTCTCAAAGGGTCTACTTTACTGTTCTCAACTCATCCTTGTTTATCTTGCAATTCTATAGGCATATCGAAGTACTTATAAAGTCACTACTGGATACATGCCTTTTGAATTGGCTTATGGAATTGAGGCCATTGCTCATATGGAACTTGTCGTCCCTAGCCTGTGGGTGGCTATTGAGCAAAAAATTTTACCTGATGATTCTTTGTATTCCCCGAAGATGATGTTTGATAGTTAGATGGAAAATTTTGTAAGAGCTTTCTCTTAATGCATGAAGTACAACTTTGGCAAGCTTGGATTCACGATCAGTTTCTTAAGACCTCCATATTTTAGGAAGGCGGATTGATACTATTCTACAACTTCAAAAGAGATTGGGTTGTTTGTAAATTTAAAGTCTGGTGGTTTGGTCCTTACCTTATTTTGGCACAACTAGGTTCAAGGGCTTTTCAATTACACACTCTTGCTAGAGTATTGATTAAAAGTCTGATCAATCAATCAAAGCTCCATCCTTTTAAGTGGCCCTCCACATGTACACTCATTTGTTCATCACCCATGTTTGTATGAATTGCATGGTGGTTTATTAGGCCCCACCTTAACTCGCTCATCCTTCTCTTGTCCTTTCACCATCATGCCTGTGTTTCTCCTTACAGTTTAAATTTTCTATGCTCGACATTTCCCCTTTAGTTTTTTCTCTTGTTTGCACTCTTACATCGTCCTTCTTCTCTAATTTATCTTTTCTAGAAATTCTTGCACCCTTCGAGCCACTGTTCGAACTTTTCTCTAATGAAACCACACAATTCCTATAATTGTATAGGTTGTCATGTTTTGCTCTCCTACAATGGGAAGATACTATCACACAGCCCACTATGGAGAGCATTATCAAGTCCATCTATCTAGAACTTGTTTCCTTGGTGCTCTAGACTATACCCCTGAGTGGTAGAAAACTACACACTACCATAATCAAGCTAGGGCAATACTTTTTCCTACCTATCAATGGTAACTTTTTTGTCAGCTCCATTTCTTGTATGGATATGGAATGACTATTTCCAAAACATAGCTCCAATGAGTATGCTATCAACTCTCGCCCTGAACTGGAGCATTCCATTCTCTAGTTCATGGTGTTGGCTATGAACCCTCAACACCATCCTTATGGCATTAGTCGCTAGTTTTATTCCATCGTTTCCACCATTGCTCATGGACCCATCAATTAGGCCATTATTTTGTTTCAATGCATTCATCGAGAATTCTAGGTTATTGTTAGGCAGTTAGATCAAGCTCACCACCTAAAAACCTGTCTCCCATACTTATTGTCCATCCTGTATCCCGGGGAGGTCTTTGTTATCATCTCTATACTTCTAATTCTGCATATTTTAGCTCCTTCCTCCTCCCACATCGATGACAAAGATGAGAGTGTCAACCTCATCTTTGAAAGAACTTGGAGAAGCTTGTAGAAGGTAGAAAAGTGCATTTCAAAGCGAGGAAGTTCGGTCTAGCTAAACAGCACAAGACCAGCCCTTGAGCTTATGGAGACTCAAATAGACCTTATAGGCATGCGAGAAGTGCAAAGAAATGCACTATGTACTTTTGAGCATCAAGTAGAAGGATTCAATGCAAAACAAATAGGCTCGCGCATCGACTAGCTCAAAAAACTTATTATCTATGGAAGAGACAATGAACTTGAAATGCCCATAGTGACCAGCGTGATTATAATTAGAAAAAATACTTTTATGGAAGTGATACGCATAGACTTGAGTGTATATAATGCACAAAATTATAAGGAATAAGAAAAATATTCTATAGGAATGAATCAAACACTCAACATTGCTACCTCCTATTTTTCAGGAATATGCAGAGATTTACCCCGTGATAGAAAAACTAAGATTTCTCCCCATCTACTGAACTAAATGCTATGAAAATTTACAGGCAAAAACTCAACATTAATATCTTTGCGATAAGACATCTTGCACTCAATTTGAAGCTCTTTAGAGAGAGCAGCAGCTTGTGCAAGATTACTATTGGCGAAGAAGATGATGCACAAAATTGAAGGAGCAAGACAGTGATGGTCACAAGTGTATGTATATTGCTTCCATGTATTGTACAAGTAATTTGAAGTCTTTATATAGTCTCTAGGAGTGTTCCACAAATTCTACAAGTGGATTTTTAATTCAAATGAAGGTGGGAATGGTTGTTGGAGGGAATCAATTCACTTTCCTACAATCTAGGAAAAGTGAAGATCTAGTTTGATCTACTTTTAGGTGATTGATTGCTTGATTGAATGCAAATCAACCACCACAAATTTGTGAAATTTGGGCTCTCTCTTTATATGTTTACATGTGTAAATATCAAGGCTTTTACAATGGTAAAAGATCCATGAAAAATCTTTTAAAAAAATACAATAAGTAAGCATAAGTAAAAGAACTCTCCAACGGATATTCTTTTGAAGTGATAGCGTTTTATGTAGATCAAATCCACCTCAAGCATAGTGTAAGCTTGATGTTCCAACAACTTCCCCTCAAGCTAAAGTATGCTTGAGTCTTCATTCTCTGATAGGTTGAATACCTTCCATAGCTTTTCAGTAGGAAGAAACCAAATGTCAATCTCCTTTGCCATGAACTTCTCTCTGATGAAGTGGTAATGGACCTCTATGTGTTTGGTTCTTGCATGGAAAATAGGGTTTGCCGCTAGATGCATGGAATTTACATTATCTCCAAATATTTGAGGTTTGGAACTTACAAGTCGCAAATCTATATACAATGCTTTTAACCATATTGCTTCTTGAGTTGCTATGGTCAAACCTCTATACTCTGCTTCAATTGAGGATAAAGAAACTCTAGTTTGCTTCTTGGAGCTCCATGATACTAGCTTTGAACCTGAAAATGCTAAGTAACCAGAAGTACTTCTTCTATCATCCTTTGGTCATGCCCAATCTACATCTGAATAGATTTTAATATCCAAATCTGAAGGGTAAGGATAGAATATACCTTCGTTGATTGTACCTTTGAGATACTTAAGTACTCTCTTAGCTGCATCCATGTGTGTTCTTCTTGGAAAGTGCATGAACTGACTAAGCACTCCCACACTATATGAGATATCTGCCCTTGCATGAATAACATATATCAAGCTAACTACCAAGCTTTGATATTCTTTTATGTCTTCAATTTTCTCACCTTCATAAACACTAAGTTTATGATTCATCTCCAAAGGTGTACCTGCAGGTTTAGTATTCTCCATTTTGAACTTGAGAAGAAGCCCTTGAATGTATCTTCTCTAAGTCAAATACATTCTTTCATCTGTGTATATCACCTACATACCTTGGAAATATGTGAGCTCACCTAGGTCACTAGTCTTGAACTCCTCTTGCATGTGTCTCTTGATCCTTTGAATGCCATTTAGATCATCACCTATCCAAATAGTATTATCTACATATACACATAGATAGATAACCTCATCATGATCCCTTTTGAGAAGGATCTGAGCTGCTAGGTTTGAACCCTTGATCTTGAAGGTATGTAACCAACCTGTAATTACAAGCTCTAGGAGCTTGTCTCAATCCATACAATGCTTTCTTAAGTCTACAAACATAAGATGGATGATTAGGGTTTTCAAAACCTGGTGGTTGTGACATGTATACCTCTTCACTTATCCAACCATTTAAGAATGCATTTTTCACATCAAGTTGGAGGAGTCTCCAATTCCTTGCCGTAGCTGCACTTATCAATGTTTTGATTGTAATCATGTTTGCAACTGGTGAGAATGTTTCCTCATAGTCTATACCATGAGTTTGTGAGCATTCTTTGGCAATTTATCTTGCCTTGTACCTGCAAAGGGATCCATATGAATTTCTTTTAACTTTATACACCCATCTGCAACCAATTACCTTTTGATTTGTTGACATTACAACCAGAAAATCAAGTTTCCATCTCCTTCAATGCATCTATTTCTTCTTTCTTGGACTTTTCCCAATAAGTGTTTCCCTTTGCCTCTTCATAGGTTGAGGGTTCCTCTGAAATAAAGTCTTTTGTCAAGTAGATTGAATGCTTCGTAATGAATGTGGAATCATATCCATACCTTTCAGGTTGTTTCTTCTCTCTTGCTGATCTTCTAGGTTTTTGTTTGGAGCATTCTCCAACCTCTTTCATCTTTGCTTTGCCTCTTGACTTCCATAGTTTGTAATCCTTTTCCCTTTCATCTTGGTCATTGTCTATATTTTTTCTTGGATCCTAGACCTGTGTATCATGCTTGCTTCCTAATTGATGAGAATTTGAATCAAAATCATATGGTAGACTTACCTTTTGTTTGTATTCATCATACCAAGACCTATGTTCTTCAAGCACAACATCTCTACGTGTAGTAAATTCCTTCGTTGAAGGATTATAGGACCTATAACCCGTCTGAGTTGAATCGTATCCAATAAACACTGCCTTTGTTGCCCTTTAATCTAGCTTACCTCTTATTTGTGATGGTACATGAAGATAAGCTAAACAACCAAAAACCTTGCAATGTCCAAGACTAGGTTTTCTTCCATGCCATGCTTCATAAGGAGTCATACCTTGAAGTGATTTGGATGGTAGCCTATTGACAGGGTACACAACAGTTGAAATAGCCTTTACCCATAGATAATGTGGCAACTTCTTCTCTTCAAACATTGTTTTGGCGGATCTAACCAATGCCTTGTTTTTCCTCTCAGGGATTTCATTTAGTGGAGGAGAGTACATGGTAGTCACTTCCCTTTTGATACCTTTATCGTGCAAGAACTCACCAAACTCTTTGGAGAAGTATTCTCCCCCTCCATAAGATTTGAGCTTCTTGAGTGATCTACCTGTATGATTCTCCACATGTGCTAGATACTTTTTGAAGCAATCAAACACTTCATTCTTACTCTTGATAAAGTATAGAACAGTCCATCTACTATGGTCGTCAATAAATGAGACATAATACCTTGAATCTGCCAATGAAGATTCTTGACTTGGTCCCCGTACATTTGTATGTACAAAGTTCAATAAGTTGTCGTGGATGTAGCCTTTGTGGTTGAATGGTTGTCTTTGTGCCTTTCGAATCTGACATGCATCACATCTATTGATCGTGTGTTGCTTTGATATGTTTGGCACTCCTAGAACACTTTGATCCCTGCATATATCCTTCAAGGTTCTTTCATTCACATGAGCAAGTCTCCTATGACACACTTCAAGCTCACTTAGGGTTTGAGACCCAAAAGTGAATAGAGCTAGGTTCGTGGTTTCTCCTACTTCAAAAGTAAAGAGCCTACCATGCTTCTCACCTCTGGCTATCTTCTTGAAGCTTTGACATTGATCTTCCACAAAAACTCCATGTTGGGTGAACCTAACTTGCAAGCCTTTTTCAACTATTTGACCTACACTTATTTGGTTTTTAGTGATAGTGGGTACATAGAGAACCTTACTCATAATCTTTGTCTTGCCATTGGAAGCTTTGACATTACCAATCTTCTCAACATTGTGCTTTGTCTCATCCGCTATTTGCACTTCATGTCTATGCTTTGGACTTTCCAAATTAGATAGAAGAGCAATGTTTCTTGAAACATGATTTGAACATCCTGAATCGATGTTGAAGAAATGATCATCTTCTTTACTTTCTTTGTGGCCTAGATTCATGAGAAGTAATGATTCATCATGTGGTTGATCGTCTGATTAATTGTTGTAGTCCCTTCTATTATAGCCTCTATTGTTATTGTTGAAGTTGTGTCCACCTCGGCCTCTATTGCTGCCATATGCACCTCTTCCACTTCCTTTCTAGGTCTTCCCATTGAACGAGCAATTCTAAGTGGTGTGGTTGGTCTTATCGTCGATGGCAGAAGGTTGAACATTTTGACCTTTGGCATTGTCTTTCTTTATTCCTTTCTTCTTCCCTTTCCACTTGCGTTTGCTTGCGAAGTTGGCTTGGGAAGTCTCTTCTTCATCTTCTTCCTTCTCCATGCCTTTCTGCTTCTTACCCTTCTTATCTACATATAGAGCACTAGTTGAATTATCATGATAGGAGTTACCTTTCTTTATGCTATTGTTGGCTTCTTCATTGAAGAGTTGTCCTAGAAAGATATTGAAGTCTGGAATCTACACATCCATGATGAGATCATAAGGCGTCGTGAAGGATTTCCATTGCTTATCACTTTGAATGCCATTGAGAATTTGCCTCATGATAGCCCTTCTTTAATTGCTCTGCAATGGATGCAACCTCCTTGAAGTTGGTAACAAACTTTTTGATGGTTTGTTTAGGTGTCTTCTTCATTTGGTTGAACTCGTTCCAAGGATGATTCTTTCTTGCTTTGGTACTAGTAGAGAAGAAGGTTGCGAGGGCATCCCAAGTCTCTTAAGATTTTTTGCATCCTCTAATATGTGGTAATAGAAAGTCATAGATAGCATTTAGTATGTACAACCTTTCTTGAGAATCCCATGCACACCAAAGTGTGAGCTTATCTGTCTCCTCTTGTTTAGGTCCTCCTTTGGATCTTGGAATAGGCATAGCTTCATCACCTGCTACAATTCCATAAAGATTTTTACCTTGCAAATAGGCCTCCATTCTGATTTTCCAAGACGTGTACTTGTGTCGATCAAGCTTCTTGATCATTGGGGGAAAGCCATCACCCATCTTGATCTAGCTCTGATACAAATGAAAGAACTTGGAGAAGCTTGTAGAAGGTAGAAAAGTGTGTTTCAAAGAGATGAAGTTTGGTCTAGCCAACCGGCACAAGACTAGCCCTTAAGCTAATGGAGACTCAAATAGACCTTATCAACATGCAATAAGTGCAAAGAAATGTACTATGTACTTTGAAGCATCAAGGAGAAGGAGTCCATACAAAATAGATAGGCTCATGTTGACTAGGTCAAAAAACTTATTATCTATGGAAGAGACAATGAACTTCAAATGCCCATAGTGACCAATGTCATTATAATAAGAAGAAATCCTTTTATGGGAGTGATAAACATAGTGTTGAGTGTATATAATGCACCAAAATATAAGGAATAAGAAAAATATGCTATAGGAATGAATCAGACACTCAACGGTGGTACCTCCTATTTTTTTAGGAATATGTAGAGATTGACCCGGAGATAGGAAAACTAAATTATGTCCAAATTTACTGAACCAAATGCTTTTAAAATATATAATCATAAACTAGACACTAATAGATTTCTAACAAGCCATCTTGCACTCAATTCGGAGCTCTTTAGAGAGAGCAACACTCTTTGCAAAATTAGTATTGGCGAAGAAGATAATGCAGAAAATTGAAGGAGCAAGACAATGATGGTCACAAGTGTATGTATAATGCTTCCATGTATTGTACAAGTGATTTGAAGTCTTTATATAGAATTTAGGAGTGTTCCACAACTTCTACAAGTGGATTTTGAATTCAAATGAAGGTGGGAATGCTTGTTGGAGGGAATCAATTCACTTCCCTATAATTTAGGAAAAGTGAAGATCTAGTTTGATCATAACTTTTAGATGATTGATTGCTTGATTGAATGCAACTCAACCACCACAAATTCATGGAATTTGGGCTCTCTCCTTATAATCTTACATGTGTAAAGCTCAAGGCTTTTACAATGGTACAAGATCCATGAAAAATCTTTTAAAAAAGTACAAAAAGTGAGCATAAATAAAAGAACTCTCCAACGGATATTCCAACAATCTTCCACTGCACCAAAAGGCTCCGTCAAGTCCTGAGTTCATCTTCTTTGGATATTCATATTTTGGGTTCGGGACATGATCTAGATCACCCTTACATTACTCTTTGCAAATCTCTTATTACTTCAGCCACAACTTCTATCCATTCTACTGGTGCTGATGTCCAACCTCCTCCCTCTATTTCTTCTTTACCAATCAACAATATTATTCAAGAGGATCGATCAATGCCACACATCATACCATCTCTACCTACATAACCCCCACTACCGCCAACCTCTCTTGCTCTTGCTACGTCATGCATTACTTCCTCTAGAACCTCTCCAAATTATGTTCCACCTACTACTCCTCCTACTTTGGGATGGGCATGACCCTCCCCACCCACTTCTTCATGGCAACTCTGATGCTTGTTGAGTCTATGAAAGAAGATATCATAGACTTTCCACCTCTATCAAACCTACATGAGAGATTTTGGAAGTTCGACATAAACGATCAATGTGAACTTCATGAATTTGGATGCCTAAACACCTAGCTTCTCCACATGCAAACCTTGATTGCCTATGACATGAAATAGTCTCTCCAGACTTGCACCACCTTGAATAATCATAATATATGGTTGCACTAATGCATTTAGCAACTACAAGAAGCATTCGCACCAAAGGAGTTTGATTATCACTATCTCTTCGAGGTAGTTTATGGGGAATCCAAACAAGTATCTTACTATAAAAGCTTTTATGAGGAGGCTATGTGCGATATCCAATAGTATAAGAAGAAAGCATACAATTTTCAAGAAGCAAATGATTAGCATTTGCAGCCAATCTAGGAGCTTGAGAAAGAAACCATGATCCAAAATATTGCTATCATCAAAGTGTATTTTCAAATACAACATTAGGTTCAACAATATGAGATTCTCTAGCAAATTGTAGCTGCCTTGCAAGAGACCAATAAACAACTTTCATCCAAGACTACTCAACAGAACGAAGCTTCTACTAAGACACAATCTTGCCTCGACACTCTGCATAATCAACTAGAACAAGAACAAGCTTAGAAGACATAAGTTCTTCAAAATGCATAGATTGAATGCCCTCGCGTGCATCATATCAAGAAACACAACTTCTATCTATAGGTAGAGTTTGGTTTTCAATTGGCAGAGGTGCAAGGCTAAGCCATTATCTCATTAGCTTCTTCTTATATTTTTGGAGCTGACAAAGCAGTGACATTGTCCCCCAATAAAGTTCAAAGGCTCTTGAAAACCATGATGAAGAAAATCAGAAATATTTTCCAAGATGTCAAGGCCTCTCTTTGGGTAGCTATTCATTTTTCTTCTCAAGACGAACATGAGGAAACTAATTGAATGATTGTCTCAAGCTCATATTTGGGTCAATGTCCTCCGTGCGAGCCAGTGTAAGGCTGCTCGAAAGTACTTTGTATAAATCCTATTTTTTAATGAAGACTCTTGACCGAATCAATGAACTAGCCATGTAACCCTTTGCACCAATAATAGAATGGTTTCCCTTTTGATGTAGAGAGAGAGAGAGGTACCCAACCTAACAAACTTTTGATCTCTTGTACTCGAGAGGAAATATTCGATATATGTTCAGTTACTGTTTTTAAAATACTTTATTGTACTTTTATGATTTGCCAGTAGAAGTTGTACTCTACCAGATTTAGTAGTGTTTTTGTTTGTGGAGTCTAAATTATTCACTGGTTGCATCTACATCATTATTGAAAATTTCATGTATCATCAAAAGATTCTCTGTATTTGGTAAATATTGGTGAATTTGAGAGAAACATAGGAATCGATTCTCTAGATTTTTCCACCTAGGAACCCTCCAAACTTGTTCCTCCCTTAATCAGACATGACAGAGGTTAACAAACCTCATCATTGATCCATCCATTGAGGAAATCATTCTTTCCATCAAGTTTATGTAGTTTCCAATTCCTTGTAGTTGATACAATTAGCAGGGTTCTCATGGTGGTCATCTTGGCCATAGGTGAGAAAGTATCTTCATAATCTATGCCCTATGTTTGAGCACATCCCTTAACAACCAATCTAGATTTATAATTACAAATAGAGCCATCTTAATTCCTCTTTAGATTGTATAGTGATCTTCATCCTATTAGCTTTGTGTTGGTTTTCATAGGAATCATCTTCTAAGTGCTCACCTCTTTTAGAGCTTCTATTTTCTCTCTCATGGGTTTCTTCCAAGTAGTGGTACCTTTGGCTTCTTCATAAGTAGAGGGTTTTTCTATAGTGGAATCTTTGGCCTAATAGATGGCATGATTACTTAAAAAATTTGAGTCCTAACCATACCTTTCAGTTTTTCTTCTCTCCCTTGTTGATCTTCCACGAGTATATTTGGAGCATTCTCCACATTTGTGAAACTTGGAATTTCCTCTTGATTTCCAAAGGTTGTAATCTCTCTCTTTCATCTTATTATTCTTCTAAATCACTTCTAGAGTCATGCACTTGTGCATCAATGGAAGAAAATATTTATCAAGGCCATAGGGTAGCTTTACCTTTTTCTTGTCTTCTTCATACCATGACCTATGTTCTACAAATATAAAATCCTTGCTTGTGAATTGCTTGGTAGTTGGATTGTAAAATGTGTGGCCCTTTTGTATTGAGTCATATACCATGAACACAAACTTGGTTGATCTTTCATCCAATTTCCCTCTGATTTGTGAAGGTATCATTGATTTACATGGCACTCTATTGAAAAGATATATTGCACTAGATATTGCTTTTGCCGATAGACAGTGTGGTAGGTTCTTTTCTTCAAGCATAGTCCTAGCTACCCTATCTAGGGTTTTTTTATCCTTTCAACTACACCATTTTGTTGATGAGAGTATCTAATGATGACTTCTCTTTTGATGCCTTTATCTTGAGAGTATTCATCAAAATATTTGGAGAATTATTCTCCCAATCCATCATATCCAAGCTTCTTCAATGACCTATTTGTGTAGTTCTCCGTGTGTGCTAAATATCTTTTGAAGAATTCAAACACTTCACTCTTGTTTTTTATGAAGTACAATATTTTCCATCTATTTTGGTCATAAAAAAAATATACATAATACCTTGAGATTGATAATGATATTTGTTGACTTGGTCCCCACAGATCTATATGTACTACGTTCAAGAGGTTATCGTAGATGTACCCTTTCTTGTGTTAACGTTTTCTTTGTGTCTTCCTCATCTCACAAGCATCACATGTATTGATCATATGTTGCTTTGAGATGTTTGGTAGCCCTTAAACATTTTGATACTTGCATATATCCTTTAGTGTTCTTTCATTAACATGAGCAAGACTCTTACGCCACACTTCTGGCACACTTATAATTTCTCAAAATGTTTGTTCTTCCATTTGATGCTTTGACATTGCCAATCCTTTCTAAATGAATTTGGAGAAGCTTGAAAAGGCTTAGAAAGTTGAGTTGTCAAGTGGTGAAGTTGGTCCAACAAAATATTGTAGGACTAGCGCTAGCTCTTTGGATATCTAAATTAGACCTTTTAGGCTTGTGGTTATTGCAATAAAACCCAAAATGTACTTTGGAACATCAACAAGAACAAGTTGATGCATGATAGATAACTTGCACCTTGAGTAGCTCACAAAGGACTTCTAAAAAAGGATGTTAGTTATGACTTCAAACACTACGAGCAGGTAGCACAATTACGATCAGAAATATTCCTCTTACGAAAGCTACATACATATGTTTGGCTTGCTAAAATGCATAGAAATCCTTAATTTATATCCAACCAATGAGGGAGCAATCACCTTAACACTCATTGGATGTTACCACAATTTGTCACAAATGTGCAGACAATGATCCCAAGACTGTAAAACTCAGAGTTTTATGAAGCTAATGCACCAAATGACTTGAAACTTTGTATATATGAACTATATAGTTATAACCTTTCAATGAATGCCTAAACACATGATTTGAAGCTCTCTAGAGAGAGCAATAATCTCTGCAAGATGATTGAGCCTAAGGAAGAAGGATTAGAGAATAGAAGTGGCACTAAGCAATGATCAAAGAGTATATGTATCTAATTTTTGTAAAAATGTTTTGGAGTCTGTATATAGACTCTTGAGAATGTTACCACCCTTTTCCTTCATGAATTTTAATTGGAAATAAGGCAGGTTTAGTAGTTTAGATTGATTAGAATGTTTTCCTACAATTTAGGAAAAGAGAAAGTTGAAGTCATATCTACTTCTTGATTGATTGATTGAGAATCAATGTCAACGACTTCTAACTCTTTGCTTTTAGGCCTTTTACTCTTTCCCTTTACAAAGGTAAATACCTTGAACTTTACAAGAAATGATCATAAGTGATTAACCAATTAATACAAAGAAATAATGTGCACATAAGTGCTATTGTTCAAGGTACATATATGGGTAGATGGTGCCATACCATCCAAATCATGGACTTGATGAAGAACATATCCACCTCAATCATAATGAAAGCTAGATGTTCCAACAGCTCTTGCTCAAGCTTAAACATGCTTGAGTGTTCATTTTTCGATAGCTTGAATACCTGCCATAGCTTTGAATCTACAATGCTTTATCCCATCAAGTGCCTTTCTAATCATGTTTGCTATTTGCTTCTCAATAGAAACAAATGAAATGTGATTTTTCCTTTGGCATTAGCTTCTTTCTTACAAAGTGTTAATGTACTTCTATGTGATTTTTCCTTGCATGAAAAATTGGATTTGTAGCTAGATGCATGGAACTTACATTATCTCCAGGTAAGTGAGGTTTGTAACTTACAAGTCCCAAATCTGAGTACAAATCCTTGAGCCATACTGCTTCTTGCATTGTAATAGTTAAATCTCTATATTCTGCCTTAGTTGAAGATAAAGCAACTCTTGGTTTATTCTTGGAACTCCATGACACCAATTTTGAACCTCGAAATGCTAAGAGTATCCAGAGGTACTTCTTCTATCATCCTTTGCTCCTGCATAATCTGCATCTGAATAGATATTGATATCCAAATCTAAAGAGTAAGGATAATAGATACCCTCATTAAGTGTCGCTTTGAGGTACTTGAGTACTCTCTTTGAACCATCCATGTGTGGCCTTCTATGTGAGATCATGAACTGACTAAGCACTCCGACACTATAAGATATGTCTAGTCTTGCGTGACTAGCATATATCAAGCTACCAACTAAGTTTTGATACTATTTCAGATCACCAATATGCTCACATTCATAAATGCTTAGTTTATGGTTCAATTCCAAAGGTAGACCTACAAGCTTTGTGTTCTCCATATTGAACTTAAGAAATTGGTCTTGAATATATCTTCTCTAAGTTAGATACATCCCTTCATGTATGTAAATCACTTGCATACTTAGGAAATATGTGAGCTCAACTAAGTCACATATTCCGAACTCCTCTTGCATGTGTCTCTTGATCCTTTGAATGACATTCATATCATCACCTGACATTAATATATCATCCACATATAGAAATAGAGAGATAAACTCATTGTGATCCCTTTAAATGAATAAAGAAGGATTTGAGGTGCTAGGTTTGAACCCTTGATCTTGAATGTATGTAACCAACCTCTACTTCAAAGCTTTAGGATCTAGTTCAATCCATCAATTTTTTCTTAAAACTACAATTATATGATGTATGATTAGGGTTTTCAAAACCTGGTGGTTGTGACATGCATAGCTTTTCACTTATCCAACCATTTAGAAATGCATTTTTCACATCAAGTTGGAGAAGCCTCCAACGTCTTGCAGTAGCTATAGTTACCAATGTTCTGATTGTAATCATCTTTGCAACTAGTGACAATGTTGTGTCATAGTATATACCATGCATTTCTGAGCATCTTTTTGGCAACTAATCTTGCCTTGTACCTGCAAAGTGTTGATATATTTAGGTAGTGATGTGTGTGAACACTCTAGGACCGCCGGGGCACTTTTTTCCCTCTTTAGGAGGTTTTTTTCCCCCGGCTTGTATATACGCCTATTGCCCTAATGGGCTACTTATCTTTGTACATTCTCTAGTAATACATTCAGTCTTGTGTGTTGTGCTCCAAGCTTCTTCTTCTTCCTTGTGCTGTTCGCGTGCTTCCGCAGACGTCTAACTCCAACAATTGGTATCAGAGCAGGTCCTTGCTTCTTCTAGGGCGCCGTCGACACTCCTCCGTTTGCAGTCTCAGATTCGCATGAAATTTGGTGAGCATACTCAGGGTGTTTCCTAGATCAAAACTGCTTTGCTCTGTGGTGCTGAAATCGCGATCTGAGCTCGTTTCGGCCTCCGAACGCACTATCACAGTGCTTGTGCAGGCTATTTTGTCCTTTTGTGCCAAAGGTATATACCAGTTTCTGTTCACCAGTTTAAGCGTCTCGAAGTCTGCTACAGGTCTAGCAGAACTCGTCTGGGCAGTTCCGTTCAACTTTTTGAGATACAGTCAATTTTCTGCATCAAGGTATTTTAGTCACCGGCCATGGCTGAAAGCAGTGATGTATTCCGTATGTTGGCTGTTGAGGATAAGTTGGATGGTACCAACTACCCATTATGGGCTTATATGATGCGACATGTACTGGTTGCAAAAGGATTGTGGAACATTGTGCAGGGTGTTGAAAGACGTCCTGTTACACCTGTAACGACAGGTACTGCAAATACAGGTGTTGGAGCTGATGAAGATGGTGTCGAAGATGATATTCCGCAGATTCCTGTTCGTGCTGCTGTTTCTGTTGCACCTACTGCAGAGCAGATTCGTTGGGATGGCAGAGATGCCTAGGCACATGCATTGATAGCTTTGTCTGTCAAACGTGCCATTATCCCTCACATTCGCTCTTGCAGAACAGCAAAGGATGCTTGGGATACACTTACCACTTTGTACCAGGCTAGGAATGAGGCTCGTGTTGCTTACCTCCGAAAACAGTTGGAGAGTGAGCACATGAATGAAGGTGATTCTATGGACAGTTTTCTTACAAAGATCAAAGACCTGAAGGAACAATTGATTTCTGCTGATGAGGTTATACCAGATAGCTCACTTGTGCAGACCGTTCTGAATGGCCTTCCTGATTCATATCAGAGTTTTGCCTCTACTCTTCGGTTGATGATGAAAGGCAATCCGAATGCCTTGTCATTTGAGGAATTAGTCTCTGTTCTGTTGCAGGAAGATCAGTCCAGGCAGAACAGGTCCATTATGCGTGTTGCAGATCAAGCTTTCCTGGCTAGTCAGAAGGGCAAAGGAAAATGGAGCTCTTCTACTAGTAAGCAGAAATCTGCAAATGCTGCACAATCGAAGAACCAGGATAAAGATGAGAAGAAATCAGAAAAGCAGAAATTGTTCTGCAAGTACTGTAAAGGAAATGATCATATTATAAAGAACTGTCCAAAACTGGCTGCTAAAGAGGCAAAGAAGAAAGAGGCTGGAATGGTTGTTGCAGAGGCCTCTACACCAAAAACAGAGTCTGCAAATCTTGTGCAGGAAGAAGAATGGGCGTTTACTACTGTCTGCAGTTTTGACCCATCTTCTCATGATCAGTGCATGTCTGCAGTAGACTCAGATGTTTGGTACTTTGACAGTGGGGCGACCAAACATATTACCTCGCAGCGCAGTTTCTTCTCTTCACTCGAGCCTGCCCCTACAGGGAATACTGTCACATGCGCCAATAACTCCTCTTATCCTGTTATGGGAGTTGGTAAGATCATTTTGACTACTGCTGATGGTAGTTCTTTCACTTTGTCAGATGCTTTATTTGTGCCAGGGATCAAAAAGAACCTGTTATCAGTTTCTGCATTAGCCAAGATTGGCTTGGTTGTGAAATTCGTTGATGACAGGTGTACAGTCCATGATCTCTCAAATGGCGATGTGATTATTGCTTCTGGCATTTTATGTCGTGGGCTGTATAAGCTCATAGACTATGAAAGATTTGTGAATGATTCGGCATGTGCAGTTCATGATTCTCAGGCTATGTCAGATGCAAAGCTTTGGCATGCACGCTTTGGTCATCTGAATTTTGCTAGTTTGTTACGCCTGTAGAAATCTGAAATGGTGTCTTCTTTGCCCAAACTTGAGGCACCTGGAAAACATGTTTGTGAAGGCTGTATTTTGGGCAAAATGCAGCGTTCTTCCTTTCCAAAAGATGGTTCAGTTCGGGCTATGCAGAAATTGCAGCTTGTACATAGTGATGTCTGTGGTCTTATGCAGACACCCTCTTTTGGAAATTACCTTTACTTCGTGACTTTCATTGATGATTTTTCCAGGCATGCATGGGTATACCCACTCAAAGCAAAGTCCGAAGTGTTCATGTGCTTCAAACAGTTTTTGGTTTGGGCTGAAAATCTGTCAGCATGTAAAATGTGCACCCTTCGTTCTGATCGAGGGGGGGAATATATGTCTTCAGATTTTAATGCATTTCTGGCTGAACGTGGGATAAAACACCAGTGTACAGTGCCGTATACACCTCAACAGAATGGAGTTGCTGAACGAAAGAACAGGTCACTCATGGAGATGGCGAGGTGCATGGTCAAAAGTCAGGCTTTACCACATAGTTTCTGGCTTGAGGCTGTCATGTGTGCAGCATATGTACTGAACAGGTGTCCCACCAAAGCGTTGCAGTCTATCACTCCATATGAGGCTTGGCATGACCGCAAGCCATCTGTTGCTCATCTGCGTGTTTTTGGTTGTTTGGCATATGCATTAGTGCCTGAACAACATCGCAGAAAATTGGATGATAAGGCAGTAAAATGTATTTTTGTTGGGTACAGTTCTGAAAGTAAAGGCTATCGTCTGTATCATCCACAGACTAAACGCATTCTGGTTAGCCGTGATGTTGTCTTTGTGGAAGATGCTATTCAGCCATTGCTTTCATGTACTAAGGAGACATCTGTTAGCTCCAAAGACATGTATGATACCTTGATGCCTCTTTTTACAGGTGGACAGGCTAGTGCTGGTCCTAATGAGGCAACTTCTCAGCCTTTGCAGGTTTCATATGATGATGCAGATCATTCCATTTCTGATGCAGATTTACATGATGCACTTGTTGATGAGAGAGCTGATATTGAACAGGCAAAAACTATGCCAAAATGGCTGGTGCAGACTTTGCGTGACAGCAAATTAGATGCACCTTTGTCATATCGTACTCGTTCAGGCTCTCATAGTACCTCCTTTGCATCAGATTGCTATGCTATGGCTGCATCTAGTCTCTGTGATGAGAATGAGCCTGTTTCTTTTGATGAAGCACAAAATTCAGAAAATTGGATGGCTGCTATGCAATCTGAATATGATGCTATAATGAAGAATGGTACATGGTCTTTATGTGACTTGCCTCCTGGCAAGAAGGCCATTGGCACTAAGTGGGTATACAAGCTGAAGCGTAAACCTGATGGTACAGTTGACAGGTATAAGGCTAGGCTTGTTGCAAAGGGTTATGCGCAGGAAAGAGGCATTGATTTTGATGAGACCTTTGCACCTACATGCCGTATGACTACTGTTCGGAGCATTTGTGCACTTGCAGCCCATCATGGTTGGAATGTACATCAGTTGGACATTAAAACAGCATTTCTGAATGGTGACTTGCATGAAGAAGTGTATGTTTTTCAGCCCCGTGGCTTTGTGCAGAAAGGGCATGAAAACCAGGTGTGCAGGTTAAAGAAGGCGTTATATGGTTTAAAGCAAGCACCACGTGCTTGGTATGAGAAGATACATGCCTATCTGATTGCACATGGTTTTGAGAACAGTCCAACTGAAAGCACCTTATATGTTAAGCGTGCTAATGATGTGCTTCTGATCATTGTTGTCTATGTAGATGACATGCTGCTCACTGGTCCTCTTGAGAAGCATATTGCTGATTTCAAGGCTGATTTGCATGCCTCATTTGAGATGTCTGATTTGGGGCATTTGCATCACTATTTGGGCATTCAGTTTATGCAAGTTGATGGTGGAATGGCTTTGTGTCAAACGAAATATATTGACACATTATTGCAGCGTTTTGGCCTTGAAGACTGTAAGCCTATTGCCACTCCTATGGAGACAGGTTTACGATTGAGTCTTCATGATGCTGGAGATGCATTTGATGCTGTTCTCTATCAGCAGGCTGTTGGATGCTTGATTTACTTATGCATTACTCGGCCAGATATTCAGTTTGCTGTCTCATAGATGAGCAGGTTTATGCATTGCCCAGGAGTCACGCATTGGAAAGCGGTTAAGCGCATCTTTCGCTACTTGAGTGGTACTCGGCTACTTGGGTTGTTTTATCCCAAGGGGGGATCACCACCGCCAGATTTGCATGCTTTTTCTGACTCAGATTGGGCTGGTTGCTATGACACTCGTGTGTCCACCAGTGGTTTTTGCTTCATGCTTGGTAGCTCATGTATATCTTGGTTGAGCAAGAAGCAGCCTACTGTGGCCACTTCCAGTTGTGAGGCTGAGTATAGGGCAGCTTTCACAGCGACTGTTGAGTGTGTGTGGCTCAGACGCCTTATGGCTGATTTGGGTGTTGGCCAGTCTTCTGCCACCACCATCTTCACTGACAGTCAGAGCGCATTGGCAGTTGCGAGGAACCCAGTGTTCCATGCTCGCACTAAGCACATTGAGGTGCATTATCACTATGTCAGGGAGAGGTTCTCTGCTGGGGAGATCAGCTTGGCATATGTGCCCACGCAGGAGAACATTGCAGACCTCTTCACGAAGGCTCTGCCTAGGGAGAAGTTTGAAGCTTTCCGCAAAGCTTTGGGCTTACTTCCTTTTGTGGAGTGATTTCCACATAGCTCGGCACTTCCTTATACATGAGTGCCAGCTCCTTGTTCACCGCATCACTCCCAGGGGGGATTTGTTGATATATTTAGGTAGTGATGTGTGTGAACACTCTAGGACCGCCGGGGCACTTTTTTCCCTCTTTAGGAGGTTTTTTTCCCCCGGCTTGTATATACGCCTATTGCCCTAATGGGCTACTTATCTTTGTACATTCTCTAGTAATACATTCAGTCTTGTGTGTTGTGCTCCAAGCTTCTTCTTCTTCCTTGTGCTGTTCGCGTGCTTCCGCAGACGTCTAACTCCAACACAAAGTGATCCATCTTTGTTTCATTTAACTTTATATACCCATCTGCAACCAATTACCTTTTGATTGGATGACATTGGAACCAAATCCCAAGTGTCGATCTCCTTTAATGCATAAATTTCTTCTTTCATGGCCTTTTTCTAATTAGGGTTTCCCTTTGCTTCTTCATAAGTTGAGGGTTCCTTTGAAATTGAGTCCTTTGTCAAGTAGGTTGAATGCTTTGTAACAAATGTCAAGTCTTATCCATACCTTTCTGGTTGTCTTTGCTCCCTTGTTGACCTTCTAGGTGCTTGCTTGGAGCATTCTCCACACTGTTGCATCTTTGCTTTGCCTCTTGACTTCCATAGCTTGTAATGCTTTTCCCTTTCATCTTGGTCATTGTGTGTACTTTTTCTTGGATCCTAGACCTGTGTATAATGCTTGCTTCCTAATTGATGGAATTAGAATCAAAATCATATGGTAGACTTACCTTTTGTTTGTCTTCATCATACCAAGACCTATGTTCTTCAAACACAACATCTCTACGTGTAGTGAATTTCTTGGTTGAAGGATTATAGAACTTGTAACCCATCTGAGTTGAATCGTATCCAATAAACACTGCCTTTGTTGCCCTTTCATCTAGCTTACCTCTTATTTGTGATGGTACATGAAGATAAACTAAACAACCAAAAACCTTGCAATGTCCAAGACTAGGTTTTTTTCCATGCCATGCTTCCTAAGGAGTCATACCTTGAAGTGATTTGGATGGTAGCCTATTGACAGGGTACACAACAGTTGAAACGGCCTTTACCCATATATAATGTGGCAACATCTTCTCTTCAAGCATTGTTCTAGGTGATACAATCAATGTCTTATTTCTTAGTCTCCATTCAATTAAGGAGAGCACCTAGTAGTCACTTCCCTCTTGATACCATTATCGTGCAAGAACTCATCAAAAGCTTTGGAGAAATATGTGTTTAGCCCCAATCTTAAAAAATCTTGATTGGAATAAGCCATTCCATGTCCATGTCGATGTCTCCAAGTTTTCCATTGGATATGTGTTGGCACTGTCATGGACAAAGGAAACCATCTTGAACCTCAAATTCCATGTGACTTTCAATATGTCATAACTGTTTTAGAATTTGGAGAAATTAATGCCTTTGTTGTATCTGAAACATGTCAAAACCTTAAGATCAACTACCTACTCGCTAGATTCTGGCATTTAGAGGTCCTCTTTCAAGTAGGTCGGATCATCAATGAGATCATCATTTCATAACTTCCTTGAAAACTTCCCTCAAAATCCTATATAAGAGGGGCTTTGCCACATACATCCTTAGTATTGTCGATGCGAAGGAGCTCAAGGATGTTGATATATTTAGGTAGTGATGTGTGTGAACATGCTAGGACCACCGGGCCATACTTGGCATGGAAACAACTCTCAACCATTTCTCATACAAGAGGAACATATATTTATATTTTTCATTGTTGTAAGTGCAATAAAGTATCTTAGTTTATATAAATCAACACTTTTTTATCCATAGTTAGAAATTTGTCTTTGATCTTTACTAAGTATGTGGCAAAAAAATCTCATATGTGAAGTGATAGTCTTATCATCTATGAATTATTTTGGAAATTGATGACCTGAATATGACTCATTTTTTCTTATCAAAATACTATTTAAGATGAGTAGATCTAGATATATATTTTTTGACAACCCTAAGATTCAAGTTTCTATGCACATTCTTCAAGTTAAAGGATGCTACTATTTTTCTATGCTATGAGAAGGTCGCTTGATGACAAACTATTGCATATGTTACATGACTAAAGTTAATATATGCATTTTTTTATATACAGTAGTTTATAATGTTTATATAGTTATTGATTGATATTACATACCTTATTTCATTGAGAAAAGCTAATGATTTAGGATGAATTTTTATTCTTGGTAGAGTGGAATATGGCTACTCAATAAAATATTGATATTGTTGGTAGTATGTGACATGGGTACAAAAATAATTGGTTCAAAGACATGTACCATATTTTTATCATACTATATGCTGATTTTTGAAATAAAAGACCAACCATTTTAGTGTTTTTTGCATCAATATCATATAGAAGGCTCCTACCGTGTATTGCTAAGTGAATTAGAGTATAGTGGTTTTACCATAGCAACTCAAGAGGCAATATGGTTAAAAACATTGTACTCTGATTTGGGTCTAGTGAGTTCCGAATCTCACATATTTGGAGATAATGTAAGTTCTATGCACTTACTATCAAACCCTATCTTCCATGCAAGAACCAAACAAATAGAGATTCATTTTCACTTCATCATGGAGAAGCTCAGCACAAAGGAGATTAAAATTTCTTTTGTTCCTATTGAAAAGCAAGTAGCATGTATGATAACAGAGGAAGTTGATGGCAAAAAGATTTGTAGATTAAAATGAATGGTAGGTATTCAACCTATTAGAGAATGAAGACTCAAGCATACTTTAGCTTAAAGGGGAATTTTTTGGAACATCAAGATTACACTATGCTTGAGGTGGAATTTTTTATAATTCCTGAAATCAACATTACGAATGTACCAAAGATATCTCTTGAAGAGGTTCTTCATCAATATTTAACATTATTGTACTTTCATTTGGATTTTCTATGGATCATTTACCAATCCAAAAGCTTATAAGTTTACACTTGTAAAAGAAGAAAATAAGAGCTCAAATTCCACACATTTATGGCAATTGAGCTTGACAATGAATCAATCAATCAATCAATCACCAAAAAGTAGATTACATTATATCTTCACTTTTCCTAGATTCTAGGAAAGTGAATTAATCCTCTTCAACAAACTATACCACCTTGACTTATTAAAAAGAAGGTTGAGAAACCTATCATCCCCCTCATGTGGGGTGACTTGCTTTTAATCTTATTTCTCTCGAGGAAAAACACTTTGTGATGTCTAAAAGGTGGGGGCTTCTTACAATTGGAAATTATTTTGCCTAAAGGGAAAGAGATTTTTTGATGGAACATTCTTTAGCGGGGCTTCCAAAGTTGGTGGTCCACTCAAAACTTGAGATTCTACACTTGATTTTTCAACATTTTCTTTTTCATTTGATTCAAGATTAAGTCCTTGTTTGGCATCCGCATCGAAGCTTGACTTTTCATCAAACACCACATCTGTTTACCTTCACTTGTTGGTGAATGGGTTATAATATTTATGTCCCTTTTGGTCAAGGGAGTATCCAATGAAGTTAAATTTTTCTACCTTTGCATCGAGCTTTGTCCCCAACTCATC
Organism: Ceratopteris richardii; assembly: GCA_020310875.1. Lineage (NCBI taxonomy): Eukaryota > Viridiplantae > Streptophyta > Polypodiopsida > Polypodiales > Pteridaceae > Ceratopteris > Ceratopteris richardii. Next base: position 8,005,708 of record CM035418.1, read on the forward strand.
TGGAACATGTACATATGCAATACAACCAAAATACTTTCATATGTGATAAGTTTGGCTTTTTACCTATAAACTTCTCTTTAGGTATAACTTGATGTACAGTAGTAGTCGGAGTTCTATTCATGATGTATACAAATGTATGCTGAGCTTCTGGCATATTAATCTGAACCTGTGGTAGAAAATTTTATTTACTCAACGATAATTGTTCCGAACATTTTCTATATAGTGGGAATGTCATTCAAATTCATTCATGAATAAATAGAACATCATATGCTACAACAAAAAGGGTTTTGGGTACTTGAAAAGTGATATGAACAAAGTTTTGTTTTACCTTCGTAATAATAGTTATCTGAATCTCCATGTCTGTAGTGATGTAGATGGGATTCCTTCTAAATATGATAGGATATATATCCATAAGTGGATATGTTTTAATGGAAGGGATCAAGAAAATGGAATGGATCTGAGAAAAGAAACTAGACATAGAGCAAAAATGTTTAGATTGGATATTATTGATATTATGTGGATTGAGAAACGTTTTCATGACTTGAATGAGCAAATTGATGTATCATTTTCTTGAGGAAATGAGTCAAGTAGCATATGAACTTAACATTTTTTTTTCATTTTAGGGCCTAACATTTATAGATAAACTATCAGTATGTGAAAGTAATAAGCAAAGAACAAAGATGGGCAAGTTCCTTTACTTGGAAGAAAGGATTAGGATGCAGATAGCTTTACGAAACTTTTAATTTAAAAAAGCATGAAGGACTCAAACATACGCCTGTCATGATTGGGATACTCATTTGAGCTTGAGTTGAAGAATGGTGAGAACAATATTTTTATGTGTAGATGAAGGTCCAATCCTAGGATAAATGCTCCAAGAAGGATCAAAGGAAGGGAAAACCATTTCGAGAAGCGCATGTGACTCCAAGAATACTTTGATGCATATGGATGATTCATAAGAACGTTATTGTGATGTTTGACAAGAAGGTAGGATGATGTGGTTGTTTCTTAGTGATGGTAGTGTGCAACTAGGTGAAAGCATACAAGTTGGACATGGCATACGTCAATCTACATTTTGAAATTGTATAGAAACCACCTGTGAAGATCAAGAGAAAGGCGTTTTGGAAGTGAATTTTCCGAGTTCATTACAATCATTAGAAGGGGACCTTTATTTCGTTGGCTTTGATCTCTACCATAAGAACTTTAATTTCTATAAAAATATCTCAATAGTTGAACATCTACCTATTAGAATTAAGCTATGGGTTTGTATGTCGTGACATAGATAAAGTTGTATACATGGCTCAAGCACGTGGATTCGAACATGCAAGGTATGCAAAGCATGTATAAAAATGAAATAAGGATTTGTATGGTCTCAAAAAAGGATGTAGAGAGTCAGAGATTTCCTGAGAACTTTAAAAAGTTTGGATACGAGTAAATCAATTCCAACATTTCTCTATCAAGGAGAAAGCAAGATAATGATAACATGTGCATTTACATATGTGTGGATGATCACATTCATAAGAGATAACCAAGATAAGTTGAGAGTATGAGAAGCAACATGGAGCTGCACTCAAGATATGACACCAAGGTAACTTCAAAGCAAATGCATTCTGAAGTTCTTGGATCAGACTCGCATGGAAAACTATAAGCCATAACAAAGCTAATGGAGGCAAACTTGAACCTACCTTTTTTGGAAGTTAATGAGATAGAGAGTGTCCAATTGTGTAGGTCACTTGTTGGCTCATTGCTTTATACAACTATCACATGATGAGAAATATTTTATAGAATGGAAATAATCATGAACTCTCTCCATATGGGAGCAAGGAGTGTATTTAGATGATTAAGGTTTACAATAAATGAATCTTCATTCTATTATTTTAGCAACGATATCTAGGTTTAAGCTCATTTATTCTAGAGAGCAAGCATAAAGGAGGATAGGAAGATCAATAGTTGAAATATAACATTCAAAGAAGATAGATTTGCATCTTAAGAATAAAAAAGAAGCCCACAATATATTTTTCTTCAACCATAATATAGTATAGAGCACTATATCACTACAACAGATCGATGGTATACAGAGGTTTTTACCGAGGAAAATGAACGCGGCTTTATTTGCCGCGACGCCGGTGTAAAGGTCAGTTTCCGCGTCGGTACCAAAGAGTCGGTATAGGCGTCGGTGTAGATGTCGGTATAAGCATCGGTAAAAGTGTCGGTATATGTGTCGGTATAACCGTCGGTATATGTGTCGGTAATCGGCTTCTGCTGCATCGCCTCCTGGGTGTACTGACAGTTATTCCGATGACACTACTCGGAGTACCATCGCTTATACCGACGACCATACGTGCAAAATTTTTTTTTGGGAAAATTGTTTTGTCTTTTGCTACAGCAACACTACCATGATGTTGCTGAACAAAAGACAATACACTTTGCCCAAAAAAAAACCGAGTACATGTGATGTGTACTCTAATGACAACCGAAATATGATTTCATGAAACAGAGTATTATTGTACACAAAAGAGATCGATAATCAGAATGAACAATGAACCATGTACAAAAGAAGTTATATATTTCAATAATGAAGCATGTACAAGAGTGTGGCAAACCACTTTCATATATGTTGCTTTTACAAAATGTGGCAAAGCAATGTATTGCCATATGGAAATCAACTACAGAATATTGGTCTTCCACTGCCATACACATGCAAAGAACGTTCCATATCAACAGTCGTGCAACAAAGAACATTAATGGAATGAGATAAATTCACATGAAAATTACAAACAAGTAAAAACCAAGTTTATAAATTAATTACCTCATCGCAAACGCTCCCATGAAACTACCGGACCGCGTCCCTCCAAGTCCTGCAATAGTGCAGTCAACCCATGACTATATCCATAAGACTCCTCCGTTCGTGTTGGAGGATGACCCATTGCCAGCTCCTGAAACAAATATAAAAAGATTAGAGAAATATATATGAGAAATTTAACACAAATAAATTCAATAAATGAAATGGTACTTACAAACTCATGACGCATCGTGTCATATCCGCCGCTGCCCAAATGTGACGGTCCAATCGTGTCTAGAGGTGTGGCTGCGGCATTTCGCTGTTGGCGATATCGATTAGGAGTCTGCTGCTGCTCATCATGAATCATGTCCCACTCCTCAGCATCTAACCACACAGGCTTGGGTAAGCCTTCTCTGAATGCATCACGAGCCTCGGATCGTCGATGTGACATGACCTCATGTGCAGTATGCAGAATCCACTCTGAACTGAGAATCGACTGTCCATCGGCTGGTCGGAACTCCTGGTAAATCGTCTGTGTGATATAATTCTTCTGATCTTTATCCTGTTCACTCCATTTCAGCATGATGGAGTGTCGAAACTGGATGGAGCAAAGCTCTCGTATGCGTGCATGCATTGCTTTTCCAGCCGCATCCATCACCGGAGCTCCATCTCGGATACTATACACCTTGGAGTCATCATGGTCATGAGCACCCCAAGGTGTACGTGGTGTACTGCGTGGTATACTGTGTGGTGTACTGCGTGGTGTACTGCGTGGCGTACCTACATCTGAGGTACTCGTCCTAGGAGTAGAAGCATGCGACACAACGTCCGTCGCACTGCCTCCACAACAACCGCCTCCTCCGCCTCCAGACCTACCTGTAGATCCACTCCTAGAACCTCCTGCTCCAGAGCGTGACCTCGATCTACGAGACGGGCCAGACCTTGTATCGCGTAGAGATGTCGAATGCACATGTCTACTAGTAGACCCAGTAGGAGATGGCTGCAAAGATGGTCGTGGTGGAGTCACAAAGCTAGGAGACATACCTCCTACGGGAGTAGCACCACCCTCAGGAGTGACACCGGAAGGAGTGACACCGGCGGGAGTGACACCGGCGGGAGTGAGGCCAGCGAGAGTGAGGCCGGCAGGAGTAAGGCCACTAGGAGTGAGGCCGGGAGGAGTGCTACCACGAGTGATCCAATATTGTGATGCAACGGCCATATACGCAGGAGGAACCTGAGAGATGAACTCCAAAAACTACTCCTCTTTCATGGACTGTGGAGTGACTGGAGGACTGTCTCCCATCGTGCTCTCTAATAAAAGAACTCAAATAATTAGCATGCGATAAGAAAAATAATATAGAGAATTAAAAAAAAAAACAAAAAATTAGTACGTACAAGTCCTTCATTCAAAAGTCCTCTATTCTAGCATCCTCTTGAAGATCCGATGCACCGAGAATATCTATCTCTAAATTGATGGCTTCTAAATCGCTTGCTAGCATCCTCTTGTACAAGCCATCCCTCTGCCATGCTACCCTGTGGACGTACTCTCTGTCGAACAAACCCTTTTAATGTCTTCATAAAGCGCTCTAAGAAGAACATCCATCGACTATGGACAAATCCTGCTATTGCAACTTCATCTACTACATGAACCAGTAAATGAAGTTGAATAGTGAGAATACTTGTGGGAAAGTATTTCTCTACCATACAAACAGCCTCGATAGCATTGAGTTTCGCACTCTCTATGCTATCTTTATTTATCTCTTTAGAAGATATCCACCGTACTAAAGAACTAATTTTATAAATGGTTTTTCGTACATCCCCTGAAAGACAATCTTTTAGGGCTACAGGGAGCACAAACTGTAAAAACGTGTGCCAATCATGAGACGAGTCCTACAAGATCGTCGTTTTGTGTGAAAGCAGTCTTTAGACATCTCATGCATCCAGTAGGTGTACGAAACTCTGAAATTGTTTTCTTCACTTGTTGCTCTTCCATCCTGCGAAGCACCCAAGGAGCTCTTGGTAACGATACTCTTCCGTTGGGCTTAGTAATTGCCCACAACTCTCGCATGTGACCTCTCTCTTCTAGGTCGTCCCTTTGTGCTTTGCTTTCTTTCTTTCCGATCAAAGTTTTCCAAAGCATCTCTCCCAGGTCTACCAAATGATTGATCACCAATTCACTCCAATAAGGGAGTTCATGAAAAATGGACAACCGTTTCATGCCAGCAACTGGATTTTCTGAATCCCACAGTTGTTTCCAATCACTAGCTTTCATTTGGTGTTGCGCTTGTCGACCAATTTGTCCTTCACGTAAAACATGCCCATCAGGCAAATATCTATGATGTCCTTCATAGACAGTTTTACGTAGTGCTTTGGAATAGCGTGCTTCGAGTCGTGGTCCGCATAAAGGACAAGCATGGTAACCCGAAATCGATAAACTTGAACATTCACCATAACCAGGCCAATCATGCATTGTCCACATAAGTATGCCTTGCACTCGCACGTCTCGTCTTCTTATAGGTTGAGACATGTCACGCACAGTGATCCCATCCCATAAAATGCGCAGTTCTTCCACAAGGGGTGCAATATATACATCCATGTTTTTTACCTTATACTTACCTGGTACAATAAGAGCTAATAATAAATGACCTTTCTTTGTGGCCAACCATGGTGGGATATTATAATTGACCAAACATACAGGCCATGTGCTCCATGAAGAACTGCGTAATCCAAATGGATTCACTCCATCCATAGCTAGGCCTAGATGTATGGACCAAGGCTCACTAGCAAACTCTGGCCACTTACTACCTATGTGCTTCCAAGCATCAAAGTCAGCTGGCACTCGCATTACATTATTTGTAGACCTGCTCTTTGTATGCCATGACATTAACTCAGCTATAGATTTGCATCTAAACATGTTCTTAATTCGTGGAATGATAGGAAAGTGGCGAAGAACCTTTGCGGGGATCGCTTCGCCTATAATGTCTTCTCTAAATCTATTTGCTCCACACTTTGGACATACGTGGAGATGCTCATACTCATTCTGAAAGAGAATGCAATCATTCGGACAAGCATGAATTTTTGTATAATCCATTCCAATGGACTGTAAAAGTTTTTTTGCATCTCCACGTGTTGGAGGCATGTCATTGCCCTCTGGCAAAATTTGATCTTTAAGAAGCCTGCAATAAGCAATTAAAATGATATTAGTAAATGAAGTTATTGTGATACAACAATGAAAGCCAATTTGTTCTCCGCTTACCTGAACAATTCAGTGACACTACTATCTGACCATCCATAAATGGATTGCAGATTGAGCATCCCGAGTGAAGCATGTAGTACAGATATCTTTGCTCCGTTGTAAAGTGGTAAACGAGCTAATCTTCGCATGTTTTCATATTCTTCATCAACTTCTGATCGTGGAATTTTTGTTGTGTCCATGAAACTCTCGTCGACACCTTCTTCACCATCATGATCTTCGTCCATCTCATAAAATGCTTCAAGCATCTCTTCCATATGTTCATTCTGTGTAATATTATTAGTGCTTGCTTCTACATCTAAGTCCTTTTTTGCTCTCTTTTGTCCACGAGAGGTTACCGGTGCAATGTCGTTTGGGTCCAACTGCTCACCTGGGGCACCATGCGAATGATTGCGTAGGTTTTCCAGTCAACTCCTATCAAAGGATCCATACTCTCTAACATGTGCAGTACAAACCCGTCGTTTCTGATAAATTTGATACTTGCACTATGTGCAAGGACATGCCATTCTCTCTTCAGGATCCAAAGAAGCCATCTGCTACCATATGGACATTTTATAACATTTTAAAACATTTGTTTTTTACTAAACCTAAAAATCTAACTCTTAAAGACCTAAATACTTAAATACCTAAAAAAACTTAAAATCCTAGTTTTAAAACCCTAATCTATATAGCTATCCTATTTTATCTATATATTTGGATTTCTTCTTGATTGATCCTATTTTATATATATATATATATATATTTATTTATTGAGATTTTTTTCCTCTTAATTAAGTTATATGTATGCCTAAACCCTAAAACCCTAATTTTAAAGATCTAGACCTAAATTATGTATATTTCTATACACATGTGTATATACATGTATATATGTATTATATGTGTATGTATATGTGTGTATATATGTTATGTACGTGTTAAAATCCTAAAACCCTAATCCAAATGACCTAGAACTAAAACATGTATATATATGTATGCATGTGTATATCTATGTGTATATGTATATATATGTGAATATAGATAGGTATATAAGTATGTGTGTTTGAGCATTTATATATTTATTTATATATTCAGATTTTTTCTTTCCTTAATTATATTTAATTAAATAATTTAAAACACTAGTTCTTTTTATATTTATTTATGTATATAATTATCTTATTTTATATATATATTCATTTATATATTCAGATTTTTTTCTTACGTAATTCTATTTTTATATATTTCATTTTATATATTTAATTATAAATATTTAATTAAAAAATTTAAAACACTAGTTCTTTTTATATTTATTTATGTATATAATTATCTTATTTTATATATATATATATTTATTCATATATTCAGATTTTTTTTCCTTACGTAATCCTATTTTTATATATTTAATTTTATATATTTGATTATAAATATTTAATTAAATTATTTAAAACACTAGTTCTTTTTATATTTATTTATGTATATAATTATCTTATTTTATATATATATTTATTCATATATTCAGATTTTCTTTCCTTACGTAATCCTATTTTTATATATTTAATTTTATATATTTAATTAAATTATTTAAAACACTAGTTCTTTTTATATTTATTTATGTATATAATTATCTTATTTTATATATATATTTATTTATATATTCAGATTTTTTTTCCTTACGTAATCCTATTTTTATATAATTAATTTTATATATTTAGTTATAAATATTTAATCAAATTATTTAAAACACTAGTTCTTTTTATATTTATTTATGTATATAATTATCTTATTTTATATATATATATTTATTTATATATTCAGATTTTTTTCCTTACGCAATCCTATTTTTATATATTTAATTTTATATATTTAATTATATATATCTAATTAAAACCCTAATCTTAAAATTCTCGATCTGAAATACTAAACCCTAAAACCCTAATATTAAATATGTAGACCTAAAATATGTATATTTCTGTATACATGTGTATATACATGTATATATGTATTACATGTGCATGTGTATGTGTTCATATATCGTATGTAGGTGTTATAAACCTAAAACCCTAATCTTAGAGATTTAAATCTAAAATATGTATATTTTTGTTTGCATGTGTATCTACATGTATGTATGTATTATATGTATATGTGTGTTTGTGTATATATGTAATCTACGTATTAAAATCCTAAAACCCTAATCAGAAAAACTTAGAATTAAATCTGAAATACTAAACCCTAAAACCCTAATCTTAAATATGTAGACCTAAAATATGTATATTTCTGTATACATGTGTATATACATGTATATATGTATTACATGTGCATGTGTATGTGTGCATATATCTTATGTAGGTGTTATAACCCTAAAATCCTAATCTTAAAGATTTAAATCTAAAATATGTATATTTTTGTATGCATGTGTATCTACATGTATGTATGTATTATATGTATATGTGTGCTTGTGTATATATGTTATCTATGTATTAAAATCCTAAAACCCTAATCAGAAAGACTTAGACTTAAATCTGAAATACTAAACCCTAAAACCCTAATCTTAAATATCTAGACCTAAAATATGTATATTTCTGTATCCATGTGTATATACATGTATATATGTATTACATGTGTATGTGTATGTGTGCATATATGTTATGTAGGTGTTATAACCCTAAAACCCTAATCTTAAAGATTTGAATCTAAAATATGTATATTTTTGTATGCATGTGTATCTACATGTATGTATGTATTATATGTATATGTGTGTTTGTGTATATATGTTATCTACGTATTAAAATCCTAAAACCCTAATCAAAGAGACTTAGATTTAAATATGAAATACTAAACCCTAAAACCCTAATCTTAAATATCTAGACCTAAAATATGTATATTTCTGTATACATGTGTATATACATGTATATATGTATTATATGTGTATGTGTATGTGTGCATATATGTTATGTAGGTGTTATAATCCTAAAACCCTAATCTTAAAGATTTAAATCTAAAATATGTATGTTTTTGTATGCATGTGTATCTACATGTATGTATGTATTGTATGTATATGTGTGTTTGCGTATATATGTTATCTACGTATTAAAATCCTAAAACCCTAATCAGAAAGACTTAGACTTAAATCTGAAATACTAAACCCTAAAACCGTAATCTTAAATATCTAGACCTAAAACCCTAAAATCCTAATCTTAAATATTGAACCCTAAAACCCTAATCCTATTTAAAACCCTAAAACCCTAATCTTAAATATTTAACCCTAAAACCCTAATCCTATTTTTATATATTTGATGTAAAACAAAAACTTCAAAATAAAAATAGGATTATATGTGTGTATGTATGCATGTGTGTATATATGTGTGTGTATGTATGCATGTGTACATGTGTGTGTGTGTGTATGTATACATGTGTATACATGTGTGTATGTGTATGTGTGTGTATGTAGGCATGCATGTGTGTGCATGTGTGTGTACGTGTGTGTATGTATGCATGCATGTATGTGTATGTGTGTGTATGTGTATGCATGTGTATACATGTGTGTGTATGTATACATGCATGTGTGTATATGTGTGTATATATGTGTGTATGCATGCATGCCGGTATATGTGTGTGTATGTATGCATGCATGTGTGTATATGTGTGTATATATATGTGTGTGTATGTATGTGTGTATATGTGTGTGTGTGTATGTGTATGTATGCATATGTGTATATATGTGTGTGTATGTATGTGTGTATGCATGTGTGTGTATGTATGCATGTGTGTAAATTTATGTGTGTGTGTATGCATGCATATGTGTATATGTGTGTATGTATGTAAGCATGCATGTGTGTATAGGTGTGTGTATGTAAGCATGTGTAAATTAATGTGTATCTTCCTTTCTCTTCTCTCTCTCTTTCTCTCTCTCTCTCTCTCTCTCTCTCTCTCTCTCTCTTTCTCTCTCTCTCTCTCTCCTTCTCTCTCTATCAATAGCGAATAAAAGAATCACTTACAAGTATGTCTCTCTTTGAATCGTTGTCGTCAAAGCGTAATGTAGGTCGTCTTTCGTCCAATTCCAAACAATCGACGTCAACAAACTTCTGCAAAATCAACGAAAAGAGAAATTAGAAACCTAAAGCATAGAGAAACACAAATGCTAACAGTACGCGCAGCACTTACCAAGATGTGAGAGCTAAGTCGAGAGAGAGTGTGTGTGTAGAGAGAGAGATCCGTGTGTGTGTGTGTGCACAAGACAATGCAGGTTCGCGCGTGCAAGTTCGACAATAGACTGGCAATACTCAAACACGCACAAAAATGTGAAGTTTTGCTCTCGGGTTCGCGGTATGTTTAAAAATTCACCACCGGTATAGGCGCTGGTATGGACGTCCGTATACGCGTTGGTAGATGCCAGGAAATTACCGACGCTTATATTGACTTTCATACCGACGCTTGTACCGACGCTTATACCGACGCTTATACCGGCGGCTACGGGCCATACCGACGATCCGTTTAAAACGGTCATACCGACGGTCACTTGACCGACGGTATCTCTTAGTCAGATTTTTGGAGGGCTATACGGACGCCGACTATGACCGTTGGTATATGCAGCGTCGGTATGCCCCTCATATGTTGTAGTGTATGAAGATGTATGTAAGGTAATGTGAGGGAAGAAGTTATTTGAAGGGGCTTGAGTTTAAGGTGGAGATGATTCTACTCAACTATGATGACACCAATAGTATTTATCTTGCATTAAATCCTATGTTTAATTTAGAAAATAAACATATTGAGGTACATTATAGTTTTTTCTAGAGAGATAGAACAATCAAAAGATCTATAGGCGCCATATTTAAACATCAAGGACCATTTAGCAGTGATCTTAACAAAAGCTTTCTCCTATTATAAGTTCACAAACTCAACCAAGCAGTTGTACCCACGGAGATTAGTTAGAGGTTGAAGATTGAGGGCTTTTGAAGTAAAAGCTACAATGCCTACAAATTAAATGATGGATTTGGCCGATGAATTCGAGAATTATGGCATAAACAAATAACATTCCTCAAATTACTTGCTAAAACTAGTAACAAGACTCAAGCTACCTTTTAGGTGTAGCTTGGTTTTGTCGACTAGGCCTAGATTGTAGTAGCACCTTTTGAAACCTGATAAAACTATGTATGCTGTTTGTGGAAAGTAGTCCGTGTGAATTTTCTTTACATAAACGTTTAGTTTGTTGTCCCTATACACAAACAGAGACTTGACATTGCTATTATTTCTTGTAGGAATTGTTCCTTTGAAATTCCACAACCTTTTTAGGTAAAGTTTATTGAATATTGTTATTGTTCGATACTTAGCCGGGCAAATATCATTTTCTGAATTCGGCTAAACCATGATAATTATCTGCAATAGCACAAGTGTCTCTATTAACAATTATCTGCAACTGGCACAATTAAGTTCATTTTTGTGTACGGACTGTTGTCTTCTCTCATCAAAGTTCAGAACTCGAACCCATTCAAAACTCATTCCGAATTTCTTGACATAAAGACGTATTCCTCAAAAGCGATGCTTAATGAAAGAGTTGATGTCTATTACATAAGCTCAGAATGCAATAAAAAAGAGAACACTAGAGAATATACAGAACCCGATGAAATGTGTAAATAAGAGCAACGCAAACTGTGATGAGAGTTCATAATTGCTATTTCGCAGTTGCGTAAGTCGAATGGTATCTTTTTCTCCAAAGACAAAGACGAAGAACTTGAAGAAAGGAAAGACGAAGAACTTGAACGAAGAACGTAAGTCTTGCTGAAAATAAAGATCGTGCAGAGAAAACGCCAAGAACAGCAAACGAGAGGGAGGAAGACGACATGTGTACAAGAGGCAGATCCGTTGAATCTGTTGCTATTATTATTAATTCCTCATAACATTTATAGATACATAGCACCGATTCATAGATTCATATGTCTCTCTGCATATTCATATTGAGTAGGCATTAAGCATTACGATTAGTTCCAACACTCCCCTTAATGCGAATGTCTGCATAGGGAGGTGTAACAGAAAAAAGAAAGTACAAGAAACTCAAACAGATATTGGAACATCTTGGAATGGCATAGTCTTCAAAGTCGAACTTGGACTTGAATCGATTTTACTCCCCCTCAAGTGCAAGATCGAACTTTGCTGCAAACAAATGTCAAGTGAAATCAAACAAATGATGTTAGTTTCTAAATATGTGAATCAATAAGAATTTGACTACAACCAAGGCATATGTGTTAACCAAGATGGCGAGTCAAGGCACGCTATGCAATCGTGAGACTTTAGTTTTAAATTGATAAATTTTGTGTTTTGGCTAAATCCTAGCATCAAGTATGTGTGACTTGATGCTCTAACTAAGCGAATTTTCCACCCTCTTTGTCATAGGCAAGGCCTGTGTAAGTCATATTGATCAGGCATGAACACTAGGCAATCGCAAGCTCGTCAAGTTAATTTTGGCCCGGCCATCATCTTGACGCACGAGGAACATTACTCATGCAATGCAAAGAAATCTGGAGCTACCATTAAGAACCACCAAGATGCAAGAACCTATGCCTAATTTTGAGACTTATAAATTGAAATAGCGGTGTGTCCTTAGTCCAAGATAGCGCTCATATGAGTAGGATTTCTTGGACCTTGAGATAGCCTGATATTTTAAAGGCAGTTCTCAATGAGGATGTGGACATGTGACTATGAATAACACAAATGCAACATATTATGTATAGCAATGGAAATAAAAAAAAGAAAAGAAGACTTCCTTATATGGTAAACTCTGCAATTGTTGTTTTGAACCAAGCGCAAGAGAAACTTCGATGAGTACAATGATGATAAAGCACCCTTCATAGTGAGGCATTCAGTGCGAGTCTTCTTCAAGCTTTATACTGATGCATTTTGACATTCATGCAGGTCTAATTCCAGGGCAATGATGCAAACACCGAGTACACTCCACAGGTACATGAGGCCGGTAACTAGAGATCCACGAAGATCTGGCTTTCTTAAGGAGTATAAAGATTGCCCTGCTCATCGCGTTTGAAATTGGAGTGCAATTAAAGAATAAAAGGGGGAAGCTGTATCTGTCTGTGCAATCTTGTGGCAGAATACTTGAAGACAAGATGGAGATGGTAGGCTATGCAGCGGTTGCAGGAGACAACATTACGCAACGGTCTGTTTTCCGAGTTTCAGCTACAGAAATGTACATTATTATATGAAGAGAAACCCTCTCACCCTCTCTCTCTCTCTTTCTCACACACACACACAAAATCAATTGCGCGCGTCGAGAGACTGCTCCTTTTAACGAGCTCATCAAAACGTTCTTCTCGTACTCTCTCTCTCTCTCTCACACACACACAGACACACACACGAAGATGGAGATGGTAGACGCAGCAGTTGCATGAGACAACATTACGCAATCGTGGGTTTCGCGAGTTTCAGCTACAAATATCTGAATTATTACATAAAGGGAATCACTCTCTGTCCCTCTCTCTCTCTCACATATACGCAAATCATTTGAGAGCGTCGAGAGACTGGTTTTTTTTAACCAGCTCATGAAAACGTTCTTCTCTCGCTCATGCGCGCACACACACACATACACGATCAATTGAGACCGTCGAGAGACGGCTTTCTTAACCAGCTCATCAAAAATTTCTTCTCGTGCGATGGTTATGCAACACACAATCATTTGAGAGGGTCGAGAGTCTGCTTTTTTAACCAGCTCATCAAAACTTTCGTCTCGCACGATGGTTATGTAATGCTCGTTCGATCAATCTCTTTCTCGTATTGGGCGAATTTGAATTTCGTAGAAATAATCGAGAGAGTATATACTCCTGCAGGCTGCCACAGTAAAGTCGGAACTAAGGTTTTCATGACGTTGCATAGGAAATAGGAGAAAAAGCAGAGCGCTGTCATCTTCACCATAGAGATGTGATGGCGCAAGACAACATAGCCCTTCCCATACGAAAGTGCACATACACACATGAGAGGGTCATGTAACCACACTATCTCTCTCTCTCGCGCGCGCGCACACACATACACACACACACGGAATAATGAAGTATGAACCAATCGCGAAGGAACCGTTACCATGAAAAGTCTCTTTAAGCTGTGTAGCTGATGAGCCAACACATGCATGGCTCTTTGAAAATACAGAATGTAACGTGGAAGGTTACTTTCGTGCGGGATTTCCTTTTTTCTGAGTTGCTTTGTTTTCTTTCAAACACAAGTATGAACTATATTAGCAATAGACTTAAGAAGAAATTCACAGGCTGCTTTACTTAGTTTCTGAGGGATTTCTTTTTTAAATTCCTAAGATTATCTAGTATTTAAATAGGAAAACAATATTATTTTTCTCAATTTTTGGTCCTAATAGAATCACAGAGCGCTCTAGGAAAGAATCTTAAGAGGATCGATCAAAGTCCACCGTACAAAGTTCCTTCCATTGCAGAGGGCCATCGAGTGGCCTACTCCTGCACCCAACGTAGCTTATTACCCAGAGACCGTTGAGTGGATTTAGAGAAGTATGAATGCCATATTCTTTGGCCATTCAAGCACGCATGAAAAAAGTGCCCAATGGCTTCTTGTCTAGTATTCCATCATTTGCAACAAGGAAAGAAAGAGGAACTTGCTAGAGTAACATAACCTTCTTATTGTCAACTATGGGTGACGAAGTGGCACAAATTTGAGCTATCATCGGAGATATGCCTCACTCTTGATAGAGGGCAAAGAAATAGGTTTACAATTTCTATGGATCATCGAAAGCTTGTTCAAGTGGTTACCACTCCCCTGCAACATGCCTTTGGTATCAGCTTGACTTCTATCCTACAAAGGTTTGAGGTCTTCCCTACTCAAACCTTGAGTTTTTCTTTTCAATGTACATTAGTCTTCATAGCTGAATACACGATTTCTTTCCAAATGCTTTCTTCTGATACACCAATGATTTTTTGAATTCCAAAGTTGCTTCCAATATCGAATTCCCTTACAAGACTTGAATAAGCCCATCAAACGAGTTAAGGTATCCCTGTTGCTCCATGTCCTTCTCTTTAACCTCATTTGTGACCATGCAAACATTGTAATAACAAATGCCGATACATAATTGGAATCTCATATTGGTCTCTTATCTCATTACCCTTTTTTTAATAAAAGGAAGTTTGGCCTTAGCCTAATCTCCCGGACTTTAATTAAAATAAAGAGAAAAAGTTATAAGTGAATGGGACTAGTGCCCATGGGACCCCCCAAATACCACAATGCAAGGGAGGAGTATGGCAAGCTAGAGGGCATTACAAATGATGTTGGAGAAAGTCTATGACAAGCCTAAGTATTGGCTTGAGTCCCACAAAGTCATAGAAAAAGCCTTAAAATGAAGACTATGTAAAGTTCACTTGTGAACTACCTCTTGTAACTTTTGAAGAGTTTACTTAATGTAAAAGTAAGAGAATCTTAAGTGGTTGAGTCCACTTAATCAAGAATGGAAAGAGGAGCCACAAATTCGTGATTTGTGGTAGGTAGAGAATCAAATCAATCATTGATTGATTGCAGAGTGATTGAGGGAAGTTAGCCTCCCAAACTCAACTATAAATCGATGGCAGTTTTAGTCGTGGTTAGAGAGACCTATGTGAAGACCTCCAAGAGCTGAGCTTTATGCCATACCAAGGTGTGATTACAAGGCACACATATGTATCAGTAAGTCATTGTATTGTACAAGCAATATACTTTCATTTTCATGATTATTTGAGTTCATCTTTCCATGTTCTTGTGAAGTGTACTACTCACTGCCATTACTCTCAGTTTTTCTCAGTCCGCTTGCAGAGATGTTTTCTCTGAACTTGGTGCATCATTTTCAGTGATTTAACTTGGTAAAGTTAGCTCTATAAGTTACTATATGCTCACAAATTTTCATGTCATTTGGATGGTGTAATCTTCAGTTATGTTTAGTTGAAGTCAACAGTGTCTGTGCATTTTCACTTCTCGGTCAGGTACCCAACTTTTTCACTCATCTTGTCAGAGGTGTTTCTCAGTGGTTACTTATCCAAATTCAATGACTTAAAGCTTGTTGGATTCCGCGTACTGTCTAGTATAACCATACAAATTTTCATAATCATTGGATTCCTACATTTTGAGTTATGTTGATTTTTCTGCTCACTGGTCTCAAACTATAACAGCCCGTGAAAATCGGGATGATGTCATCACTTGTTAAAACTCATTCTCAGTGTGTGGTTTATTATTTTTTATGAGATTACTCTTGAAAGTTAGCTCTTTAAGTTACCTAGACTTCCCCAAGAGGAATTAAGCTAATTGCTGTTGTGCTCAGAGAATTATGTAAAACACTGGACAGGTGTATGAATCAAGAATAGCAAGTTTTCACCTCTGAGCTAACTCCAACTTATCTGTTTTGATCTATCTTTTTGAGAGTGATCTTCCAAGGTACATAGGGTGTCTAATAAATCCATTGGCAAGCTAAAAGGGCCGACCATATACTCCTGGAGTTCATTTGGCTGGTGTAGATCAAGGATTTTGCAACACCTCTTCATCTTCAAGCACATACCTATCCATCTTTTCACAGTGGTATCAGAGCAAGGTTGGACAACATGGCAGATGGATTTCCTTCATCAATTGACAAATTGGACAGAGGTAACTACTGAGCTTGGTCATTAAGAATGGAAGCTTATCTCCAAGGTAGAAGTTTATATGGTTATGTGGTTGGAGATGAAGTTATGCCAAGTTTGAGGAACAAAAGTCAACCAACACAAGAAGAGCAAGAAAGATTGAGCACATGGTGCTCCAAGGATGCACTTGCAAGGTCTTATCTCCTCAACTCTATCTCAGATTTTTTGTTGCCTCACATTAGAAGTTGTAAGACATCTTAGGAAGTGTGGGATGCACTTGAAGCTTTCTTTTCTTCAAGTACTAAAGCTAGGAAGCATCAACTATGGCTGGATTTCACAACTCTCAAGAAGGCTCCCAAACAAAATGTGACTGATTTTGTCACAAAGCTCAAGGACATAGCGGATCAGTTGGGAAGCATTGGAGAGGTAATAGATGAAGAACAAATTGTAAGGTAGGTCATCAATGGCTTGAAGGCAGATGATAAGTGGGAAGCATTCACCACAGCTATGGATTTGTACATGGACATGCATGTACCTGATTTCAACACACTCATTGGACAACTACTTACTCAAGAGGCAAAGCTTATAAAAAATGGAGAAAGCTCTAAAGGTAATCAATCTTCAGCTTTATACACGGATAAAAGCAAGTCTAAAGATAACAAAGGAAAGGCAAAGAAAGTGGATGATGAAGCAGGTACATATCAAGCTAACTATGCAGGTAGAGGAAGACATGGCAGAGGTAGAGGAAGAGGAGGTAGACAAGGCAGGGGGAGATCCCAAGACTCCAACTCATGTCCTATTTGTGGATTAACTAATCATACAACTGAAAATTGCTTTAGGAATTCCAGGAATCAAAGAGGCAGAGGATACAATAGAGGAAGTTATGGCTACTCAAGAGAAAGGTTCAACAACTACCATGGCAACTACAACAACTACAATCATTCAAACTATCAAGGAGGCTACAAAGGAAGGAGAGACTACAATAACTACACAGAAGACTCAAACAAAGAGGATTCATTATTGATCATGAACATGGCTATGCCACGAGGTAAATCTGATGAGCATGTTTTCTACATAGATTCAGGTTGTTCAAATCATGTGGCAGGAAATGTGGCACTCCTATCAGATTTAGAAGATCCAAGGAATAAGCATGAGGTACAAACAGGAGATGATACAAAACATCCTGTGGAGAAAATAGGCAATGTCAAAGCACCTGATGGAAACATCAACCTACTCCGTAAGGTACTCTATGTCCCTACCATTACAAAGAATTTGATAAGTGTTGGGCAGATAGTAAAGAAAGGGTTGCAAGTCAGGTTCACAAAAGCAGGAGCATTTGTTGAAGATCCAAGTCAAGGATTCAGAAGAATTGCAAAAGGTGAAAAGACAGGTAGATTGTTCACATTTGAATTACAAGACACTAGAAACATTGCTCTCTTTAATTATGTAGTCAGACACTCACAGAATTGGAAGTATGGCACAAAAGGTTAGCACATATTGGTGAAAGGTCATTAAAGAAAATCTGCAGGGACCAAAGTGTACTTGGACTTCCTAATTTGTCAAAACAACATATGATTTATAAGTGTAGTGCATGTCAATTTGGAAAGTCTCACAGGTTACCATTCATGAAGAAAGGTTATATGCATGGAGATCTCTTGGAGTTGGTTCATACGGATGTATGGGGACCTAGCAAGGAAGCTTCAATATCTGGATCAAGGTATTATGTTTCCTTTATTGATGATTGCAGCAGATGGACTATCCTATTCTTCATGAAACATAAAGATGAAGTTTTTTCATGTTTCAAAAGATATTTGGCTCTTGTGGAGAATCAAACAGGTAAATCACTAAAAAGGCTAAGGTCAGATGGAGGGGGAGAATACTTCTCCCATGACTTTGATTCTTTTCTTCAAGAAAGAGGAATCAAAAGAGAGGTAACTACAAGGTACACTCTTGAGCAAAATGGAGTGGCAGAAAGGAGGAATAGGACAACTGTTGAAGCTGCAAGGTCTATGTTAAATGAAACGCATTTACCTAATTACTTATGGGCTGAGGCTGTATCTACAACCACTTACTTGATTAACGGGTTGCCTTCAAAATCCCTTGATGGGATAACTCCATATGAGGCTTGGAATGGAAGAAGACCAAGCTTAGATCATTGTAAAATTTTTGGATGTATTGCTTTTGCTCATGTTCCTTCACAGGTTAGAGGCAAGATGGATCCAAAGGCAGAAAGGTGTGTATTTATTGGATATGACAACAATCAAAAGGGCTATAGGTTATACAACCCTACCAACAAAGGATTCTTGGTAAGCAGGGATGTAGTTTTTGATGAGAACAATTCATGGTATGAAGATTCATGCAGGAAGGTCAATTTACCATATGATCTTGAAGAAGATTTTCCAAAGCTTGGTAGAGAACAACCAAAGATTGAAGAACAAGACACCTCGGAGGATGATGAAGAATCTCATATGGAAAAGATCAAAGCATGGAGGTCTAAAGGTAAAGCAAAATTGCAGGAACTTAGACATGAGGCAGAATCATCACATCATGGCCTAAGAAGATCTATGAGGGAAAAGAAAAACCAGAAAGGTATGGGTTTGACACCTCATTAGTAACTAAACATTCTATCTACATAGGACATGATATAAACCAAGAGGATCCATCATCATTTGAAGAGGCCAAAGCAAAATCAGAATGGAAGCATGCAATGAAGGAAGAGATTGAAGCACTTGAGGAAAACAACACTTGGGATTTGGTGCCCAAGACTTCATCCATGAAGGTAATAGGCTCAAGGTGAGTCTATAAACTCAAGAAGAATTCTGATGGTTCAATTAACATGTATAAGGCAAGGCTTGTAGCAAAAGGCTTTGCACAAACTCAGGGAATTGATTATGAGGAGACCTTCTCTCCTTTGGCAAAGATGCCTACTATTAGGGTTTTGCTTAGTATTGCCTCTTCCAAGAATTGGAAGATACTTCAACTAGATGTAAAGAATGCATTCTTGAATGGTTGGATAACAGAAGAGGTATATATGGCACAACCACCTGGTTTTGAGAATCAAGTTTATCCTGATTATGTGTGTAAACTTAACAAAGCATTGTATGGTCTCAAGCAAGCTCCAAGAGCTTGGAATTTCAGGCTTGTTTCATTCTTGCAGGATAAAGGCTTTCAACCAAGCAAGGCAGATCCTTCACTCTTTATTAAAAAGAATAATTCCGAGGTCATCTACCTATGTGTATATGTAGATGATATTATATTGACAGGAAATGATGCAGATGGTATGAAGAACATCAAAGATCGTATGAGAGAAGAGTTCAAGATAAGTGATTTGGGTTCACTTACCTACTTCCTAGGTTTGGAAGTTGTCTACAAAGATCATGGTTTGTTTCTCACTCAAAGAAAGTACATTAAGGACATGTTGGAAAAATTCAAGATGCAAGATTGTAAGATTGCAGGTACTCCAATGGAGGTCAATCACAAATTGAGCTCACATGAAGGTGAACTCATAGAGTACATCACATCATATCAAAGTCTAGTGGGTAGTCTCAACTATGCCACATTGACAAGAGTAGATATATGTTACAGTGTGAGTGTGCTAAGCCAATTTATGCACACAGCAAGGAAACCACATATGGATGCTGCCAAAAGGATTCTCAAGTATCTCAAAGGAACCATAAATGAAGGACTTTATTATCCTTATGTATCTGATTTAGGTTTGAAGCTATTTTCTGATGCAGATTGGGCTGGCTCCGAGGAAGATAGAAGGAGCACTTCAGGTTATCTTACCTTTGCAGGTTCAAAGCTTATTTCATGGTCATCCAAGAAGCAACCCACAGTTGCTCTCTCTTCTACTGAAGCTGAATATAGAGGTCTGGCCATAGCTACACAAGAAGTTATGTGGATGAAGACATTATTCAAAGATCTTGGATCGGAGTTTGGAACTCCAACTATTTTTTGTGACAATATGAGTTCTATTCATTTGGCTGCTAATCCTATTTTTCATGCAAGGACTAAACTTATTGAAGTTCATTATCACTATGTACGAGAGAAGGTTCTAAGCAAAGAGATTCAAATATCATATGTGTCCACTCATCGACAATGTGCAAATATTCTAACCAAAGCATTGGATGGTACAAAGCTTTGCAAATTCAAGGCTATGATTGGTTTGCAGGTAATCTTGGAAGATTGAAGACCTCAAGCATACTTGGCTTGAGGGGGAGCTGTTGGAGAAATTCTATGACAAGCCTAAGTATTGGCTTGAGTCCCACAAAGTCATAGAAAAAGCTTTAAAATGAAGACTATGTAAAGTTCACTTGTGAACTACCTCTTGTAACTTTTGAAGAGTTTACTTAATGTAAAAGTAAGAGAATCTTAAGTGGTTGAGTCCACTTGATCAAGAATGGAAAGAGGAGCCAAGAATTTGTGATTTGTGGTAGGTAGAGAATCAAATCAATCATTGATTGATTGGAGAGTGATTGAGGGAAGTTAGCCTCCCAAACTCAACTATAAATAGATGGCAGTTTTAGTCGTGGTTAGAGAGACCTATGTGAAGACCTCCAAGAGCTGAGCTTTATGCCATACCAAGGTGTGATTACAAGGCACACATATGTATCAGTAAGTCATTGTATTGTACAAGCAATATACTTTCATTTTCATGATTATTTGAGTTCATCTTTCCATGTTCTTGTGAAGTGTACTACTCATTGCCATTACTCTCAGTTTTTCTTAGTCCGCTTGCATAGATTTTTTCTCTGAGCTTGGTGCATCGTTTTCAGTGATTTAACTTGCTAAAGTTAGCTCTATAAGTCTACTATATGCTCACAAATTTTCATGTCATTTGGATGTTGCAATCTTCAGTTATGTTCAGTTAAAGTCAACAGTGTCTGTGCATTTTCACTTCTCTGTCAGGTACCCAACTTTTTCACTCATCTTGTCAGAGGTGTTTCTCAGTGGTTACTTATCCAAATTCAATGACTTAAAGCCTGTTGGATTCGGCTTACTGTGTAGTATAACCATACAAATTTTCATAATCATTGGATTCCTACATTTTGAGTTATGCTGATTTTTCTGCTCACTCGTCTCAAACTATAGCAGCCCATGAAAATCGGGATGATGTCATCACTTGTTAAAACTCTTTCTCAGTGTGTGGTTTATTATTTTTGATGAGATTACTCTTGAAAGTTAGCTCTTTAAGATACCTAGACTTCCCCAAGAGGAATTAAGCTAACTTCTGCTGTGCTCAGAGAATTATGTAAAACACTGGACAGGTGTATGAACCAAGAATAGCAAGTTTTCACCTCTAAGCTAACTCCAACTTATCTGTTTTGATCTATCTTTTTGAGAGTGATCTTCCAAGGTACATAGGGTGTCTAATACATCCATTGGCAAGCTAAAAGGGCCCACCATATACTCCTGGAGTTCATTTGGCTGGTGTAGATCAAGGATTTTGCAACACCTCTTCATCTTCAAGCACATACCTATCCATCTCTTCACAAATGAGACGGATAAATTTATCATCACCCTCATGTGGGACCCATTTGGGTTTCAACTTGTTGTTTTCGAGGAGATAAATACAGTGATGTCTAAACGGTGGAGATCTCTTATCTCGGGAGATTCTTTTACCTAGGAGAAACAAGGATTTCTCGATCGACCATTCCTTAGGAGTTTGGCCAAAATTGATAGCACATCGCTCCCTCCAAATCTTCTAGAGAGTCTCACCTCTGATGGCATTCCATAGCCTCGATGAGCAGCCGACCACCTCACCCAGCATCACCTGTTGCCAGTTGATTTGGTTCGTGAGTCTCAATACTCGGGTCACGTGTTGCCAAATAACACGGGACTTGGGGCAGTCGAAGAATAGGTGAGCTAAATCTTTGATGCACCGATGGCAACGCTTGCACCATGGAAGCACACCACAGATTTTGTTAGCCCTTGCATTGGACCAAATACATTTATGCAAGATTTGCCACATGAGAACGGACTTTTTGACCTCAATTAGGGGGTGCCAAATAGACATGAATTTTAGTTCCCACCGAAGTTTGGTCCAAGAAAGGCACCATCTCTTGTTAAGAGTGTGGTGAACATCTAAATCCTCTTTGAAGTTGGGGGTTCTGGATAGCTTCTTACCATTGCTCCATTTGAGGCCCTCCAGGCAAGGAAGATCTTGACCGCAGAGAAGGCGGGTAGTTGAGCGATCCCATGCTAAACACCTGCTTTGAAGAAGAGTCCATTCCTCAAAGGTAACTCTAAGTCTTGGATCCAAATCTTTGAACCTAATCCACTGGGTGGTCTCTTGTTTCCAAAGTTGTTTCCACTGTTTGAACCCCTTATTCCATAACTGCTTTGTAGTTTGGAGGTTCCAAGATTCCACCTCCCTAATGCCGCAGATCCAGAACCAAATAGAGTCATTTTGTCTTATCCCAGTTGCCCACTTCCACTCATCACTGATTCTGATGAACCGTTTGGCCCTGTTCCAATTCTTCCATAAGGAACACACGAGGCTAGAGCCTTTAGGGGACACCGGGTGGAGGGAGAACAAAAGCGTGAGAATCCCTATGTCCTTCCAATCAGGATGGCCAACTGAGGTAAGGTCTTCCGTGTTTCTAAAGATCAATTTAGCCCAAGATGACTCCCTATTGCTCCAATCCTTGATAAGCCACTTTGCTGCCAGCTTGTCAGCCAACCCAACAATATCCAAAATTCCCAAGCCCCCTGAGTCTTTAGGGCTAGTGCAAGTTTCCCATTTGATTTTGGGAATCCCCCTCCTGTTGGGGTCCCCAGTCCAAAGGAAGTTTCTGCAGATTCTTTCCACTTTGGCCAAGTCTTTCTCCTTAGGTCTCCAACACGAGATAAAGTAAAATTGTAGACAACATAAAAGTGTTAACAACCATAGCACACCCTGCCAAGTTGACTTGCATACCTTTCCAATGATTCAGCTTGCTATCCAACTTGGATAGCACCCAGTTCCAGCGTTGGTCCATTGAGATGTTGAATCCCATCGGAATGCCAAGGAGACAGAAGACTTGACCACTAGGGATAACTTGACACCCTTGATCCACCAACAATTGGGGAGTAGGTCCGTTGATTGCTCTAAAAGCAGTTTTAGCATGGTTGATTTTTGAACCTGATGCCACACAAAAGGTGTCAAGGCACCACCAAAACACCTCAATGTTGTTTATATTGTTATGCACAAAGGCATTCATGTCATCAGCAAAAAGTCTCCGAATCATTCGGCCATGATTTAGAGGTAGGGAAAGACCCTTGAGATTTCCAGCGTCCATGTGATGCTTTAATAGGCAACTGAGTCCATTCGAGGCGATAGCGAATAGTAATGGAGCCAAAGGGCAGCCTTGCCTAATTGACCTTTTTAAACGAATGAGCTCAGAGAGCTTACCGTCGATATTTATTCTAGTTGAATCATTTCCAAGAAGAGTGGAAACCATCTTCATGAACTTTTGGCTACATCCAAGGTCTTTCAATGATTGAAGAATAAAGTCCCATTCCAATCTATCATACGCTTTGTCGAAGTCGATCTCAATGAATACCAGATCTTGAGCACACTCCTCAGCAAAAGTAAGGCCTTCCCAAATATCGACAATTGCTTCAAGTATAGATCTACCTTTGATAAAACCTTTTTGGTCCTCACATAGCCATGACTTTAAATGACAAGAGATTCTGTTGGCGATAACTTTTGCAATTATCTTGTATCCTGTTTGGAGCATGGTTATCGGACGCCAATTTTCAATGTTGTTCTTATCTCCCCTTTTGTGGATTAACTTGATGACGCCGTTATTAAGACACTCAGGGAGGGCACCGAATGAGAGAGCCTCTTGCCACACGAGGCAAAGTGGGGTGGCCACCTCATGTTTGAAGGACTTGAAAAACTCATTGGTGAGGCCATCCGGACCCGAACTTTTCCCATTGGGAAGGGCATCAATAACCTCGATAATTTCATTCTCGGAGTGTTCAGATAGATGGATGGATGCTCCAAGAGACTGAGTAGGTACTGCTAAACCTGCTTTGTACCAACCCTCTTTTTCTTCAGAGTTGATAACTAGACCTTCTTAGCTTTCCAATAACACCAAAAATTGGTCTATGTGCTTTGGAAGTGATGTGTGTAATGATTGAACCAAAACAGATAACTTTGAAGTTCACAAACTCAAGAAAACCTTCTATTTTAGTCTTGACACCTGTTGACTGCTTTGCTCAGTGTGACCAATACAGTAGAAATTGATAAAATTCCTTCTAGTGGTATTTAATTAGCTTAGTAAGCTACCATTTGCAAATGGAATGATGTAAAAAGATAAACTATGCTAAGAGAAATCAATTAAGCAAGTTTAGTTATACCCCCGACTTTTTAGGACTGTAGCAGAAATTGACCAGAGTTTATCTTGACGCCGCTTTCTCTGAAATGGCTGAATAGAACTACTTCAAACTTTGATAGCATGTAGATGACTTTGAGCTGAATCCAAAAAGCTTTGAATCACTCAATTTGATGGAGAATTGACCGAGATATGCCCTTGACAAGTTGACAGACTTTTGAGTAGACTAACAGAGAACTCAGAGATTAATGATGTAAATGTATGTATTAATTAGCACTTGTATACAATCCCATTGGCATGAATAACATTGCCTAATGGTGTAGAGAGGTGTAGGCTATGGTATAGTCCTCACACACACTCAAACTCAGTAGAATGAGACTCGGGAATGATCTCTCTTACCCGCGACTTTTCATGTTCTCTTTTTTATATGTAATGAGCAAAGATTTGAATTCAAATTCAAATTTGGCTCCCTATGATCAAGCTCCTAAATGCTTGGAGATATTCCTTCAGTCAAATGATCTTCTTTTCCACGACTCACTTTGGTAGGTGATTACAAAAGATTCTAAGTCAAATTGACTTTTACAATGAGGTAGAGTGGTAATTAACCACTAGCATATGTTCCTATGCTTCTTCATGTATGTGTAGACTTTAATGCATCCTTTGAACCAAATGTGTAGGCTTGCAAATTACACCAAAAACTCTCCCTCAAGCCAAACATTTTGGCTTAAGTCTTCATCTTCAATCTTCAAGTATATCCTGCAATCCAATCATGGATTTGAACCTGCAAAGTTTTGTTCCATCCAAAGCTTTAGTCAACAAATCTGCACATTGCATGTTGGTTGATACATAGGTAAGTTGAATCTCCTTGCTTATCAACTTCTCTCTCACATAATGGTAATGAACCTCTATGTGTTTAGTCCTAGCATCATAGATAGGATTAGCTGCAAGGTGAAGAGAACTTGTATTATCCCCAGAGATAGTTGGTGACCTAGTATATAAGCCCAATTTTGTATACAAAATCTTAATCCAAATTGCTTCTTGTATGGCATTAGCTAGTCCTCTATACTCTGCCTCCGTGGAAGACAAAGCAACAGTAGGTTGCTTCTTTGAAGACCATGAAATTGGCTTGTCATCTGCAAAAGAAATATATCTAGAATTGCTTCTCCTATCATCCTTGCATCCTACCCAATCTGCATCTGAATAAACTTTGATATCAATATCTGAAGTGTAAGGGAAATACAAACCATGGTTCTGTGTACCCTTGAGATACTCCAAGATTCTCTTGGCAGCCTCTAAGTGAGGTATCCTTGGCTTGTGCATAAATTGACTTAGCACACTAACTCCATATGCAACATCAAGTCTTGTAAGAGTAGCATAGTTCAATCTACCCACCATACTTTGATAACCTGTAATGTCTTTGACTTCATCACCTTCATGGGCACTTAGCTTTAGGTTCACCTCCATTGGAGTGCTTGCTACTTTAGCATCCTGCAAGTGAAACTTCTTCAACATATCTTGTACATACTTTTTCTGAGTAATGTATATCCCTGAATTAGTGTAAACTAATTCAAGCCCTAGAAAATACTTCAATAAACCAAGATCATTGATCTTGAACTCCTTCATCATCTGGCTTTTGATATACCTGATTCCATTGACATCATTACCTGTAATGATGATGTCATCAACATAAAAACAGAGATAGATTACCTCTGAATTACTTCTCTTAATGAATAGAGAAGTGTCTGCCTTGCTCATGACAAAACCTTGGTCTTGGAGGTATGTAGTTAACCTATAATTCCATGCCCTAGGTGCCTGCTTCAATCCATATAAAGCCTTCTTTAATTTGCAAACATAAGTTACCTTCTTAGGTTCTTCATAGCCAGGAGGTTGTGACATGTAAACTTCTTCTGAAATCCATCCATTCAAGAAAGCATTCTTGACATCCAATTGGTACATGTTCCAATTCTTTGAAGCAGCCACACTTACCAACACTCTGATTGTTGGCATCTTGGCCACAAGAGAAAATGTCTCTTCATAGTCAATGCCTTAGGTTTGTGCAAAACCCTTGGCTACCAATCTGGCTTTGTACCTATTAATTGTTCCATCAGAATTTCTTTTCAACTTATAGATCCATCTGGATCCTATTACCTTCATAGAATCCTTCTTGGGAACTAACTCCCATGTGTCACTCTCCTTAAGAGCATCAATCTCCTCATCCATAGCTTCTTTCCATTCTGATTTGGTTATTGCTTCTTCATATGAACATGGTTCTTCATTTGACAAATCTTTGGCAAGATAAACTGAATGTTTAGTAACAAGAGATGTATCATACCCATATCTGATAGGTTTCTTGCTTTCTCTTTGAGATCTTCTGATTGATTGAGTTGATGATTCAGGTATGTCTTCAAGCTTCTTCATCTTCATTTTTCCCTTGGACTTCCATGCTTTGAATTCTTCAAGGTTGATAGTGTCTTCATCATTTGAACTTGAGGCTTCATTCTGAGTAGGTTCCTCCTTTGCAAGTTTTGGAAATTCCTCTTCCAAATCATAGGGTAGTTTGACCTTCCTGCATTCATTCTCATACCAAGAATCATTCTCATCAAAGATCACATCTCTGCTTACCATAAACCCCTTGTTGGTAGGATTATAAAACCTGTAACCTTTTTTATTTAAATCATACCCAATGAAAATGCATTTTTCAGCCTTTGGGTCTAGCTTACCTCTTATCTGAGAAGGAATGTGCACATATGCTACACATCCAAATATTTTGTTGTGATCTAATGATGGTCTCTTACCATGCCATGCTTCATAGGGTGTCATACCATCAAGTGACTTAGATGGTAACGTGTTTATGAGGTAAGTGGCAGTAGAAACACTCTCTGCCGATAGATAGTTAGGTAATTTCTTGTCATTAAGCATAGATCTAGCTGTCTCAACAATTAACCTATTTCTTCTCTCAGCTACCCCATTCTGTTCAGGAGAATACCTTGTGATTATCTCTCTTTTGATGCCTCTGTCCTGCAAGAAGTCTTCAAATTCATTGGAGAAGTACTCACCTCCTCCATCTGACCTTAGTCTCTTCAAATTCCTTCCTGTCTGGTTTTCAACTAATGCAAGGTATTTCTTAAAACAATTAAATACCTCATCCTTGTGCTTCATGAAGTATAATATAGTCCATCTGCTATAATCATCAATGAAAGACACATAGTACCTTGATCCTAAGACTGAGGGGTCTTTGCTAGGTCCCCAAACATCTGTGTGTACAAGCTCTAGATAGTCTTCATGCACATATCCTTTCTTGGAGAAGGGTAACCTGTGAGACTTACCAAATTGACAAGCACCACACTTGTAAATCATATGTTGCTTGGATACATTAGGTATCCCAAGCACACATTGGTCCCTGCACATTTTATTCAAGGTTCTTTCTCCTATGTGCCCTAACCTTTTGTGCCAAATCTCAAGCTCTGAAAGTGTTTGATCTTTATAACTGTATAGTGCAATATTCTTTGTATCTTCCAACTCAAAAGTGAAAAGTCTACCTGATTTGTCTCCTTTAGCAATCCTCTTGAACCCATGTCCTGGGTCGTCCACATATGCTCCATATTGATTGAATCTGACCTGCAAACCTTTTTCCACAATCTGACCAACACTCATCAAATTTTTGGTAATGGTTGGTACATAGAGTACCCTGCTCAACAAATTCTGAATACCTTCACAAGTCTTAACATTTCCCACTTTAACTACTGAATGCTTTGTATCATCACCTGTTTGGACTTGATGTTTACCTTTTGGTTCCTCAAGATCAGAGAGTAGTGCCACATTGCGAGCCACATGATTTCAACACCCTGAATCAATGTAGAATAGGTGGTCATCATTTGTACCTGACTTTGAAGTCATGTTCATGATCAGAAGAGAGTCATCCTGCTCCTCTGTGTAGTTGTTGTAGTCTTTTCTGGTTTTGAATCCTCCTTGGTAGTTGCCATTGTAATTGTTGTTGTAATTGGTGTTGTAATTGTTTTTGTGGCCTTGGTGATGGTTGAACCTTCCTCTTGACTGTGAGTATCCACCTATTTGGTAGCCTCTTCCTCTCTGATTTTTGTAATTTCTGAAACACTCATCTGTAGTATGATTTGATAAACCATAACTGTTACATGGTGATGAGTTATAGGGTCTCCCCCTACCTTGCTTACCTCCTCCGCCCCTTCCTCTTGAAGATCTACCTCTCCTTGCATAGTTGGCTTGGGAGGTAGAGCCTTCATCTTCCATCTTCTTGCTCTTTCCTTTATCCTTAGACTTCTTATCAGTGTATAGGGCAGAAGAGTTATTACCTTTGGATGTATCTCCGTTTTTTGTGAGCTTTGCTTCATGTGTAAATAGTTGTCCCATGAGAGTTGTAAGATCTGGAGTGTGCATGCCCATGTAGAGATCCATTGCAGTGGTGAAGCTTTCCCAGTTGTCATCAGCCTTGATTCCATTGATCACTTGCCTTACAATTTGTTCTTCTTCAATCTCTTCTCCTATGCTTGCTAACTGATCTGCAACATCTTTGATCTTGGTCACAAATTCTGAAACAGCTTGCTTAGGTTGCTTCCTTAGTGTTGTGAATTCAATCCACAACTGATTTTTCCTAGCCCTTGTAATGGAGGAAAAGTATGATGACAAGGTTTCCCAAGTTTCTTGGGATGTCTTACAATTTTTGATATGTGGCAAAAGAAATTCAGAGATAGAGTTCAGTAAATATGACCTTGCCAATGCATCCTTAGCACACCATGTGTTGAGCTTTTCTTGTTCTTCCTTGGTTGGTAATCCTCTTGCTTTGAATGAGGGCAATTCCTCATCTCTTGAGATGTATCCATAGAGACTCCTTCCTTGTACGTAGGTCTTCATCCTTAGAGACCAATCTTGATAGTTGTTCTTGTCCAATTTGTCAATAAATGAAGGAAAACCATCTCCCATTTTACCTCTATTGCTCTGATACCACTGTTGGGATAGATGGATGGATGCTCCAAGAGACTGAGTAGGTACTACTAAACCTGCTTTGTACCAACCCTCTTTTGCTTCTGAGTTGATAAGTAGACCTTCTTAGCTTTCCAATAACACCAAAAAATGGTCTATGTGCTTTGGAAGTGATGTGTGTAATGATTGAACCAAAACAGATAACTTTGAAGTTCACAAACTCAAGAAAACCTTCTATTTTAGTCTTGACACCTGCTAACTGTTTTGCTCAATGTGACCAGTACAGTAGAAATTGATAAACTTCCTTCTAGGGGTATTTAATTAGCTTGGTAAGCTACCATTTGAAAGTGGAATGATGTAAGAAGATAAACTATGCTAAGAGAAATCAATTTAGCAAGTTTAGCTATACCCCCGACTTTTTAGGATTGTAGCAGAAATTGACCAGAGTTCACCTTGACGCAGTTTTCTATGAAATGGCTGAATAGAATTACTTCAAACTTTGGCAGCATGTAGATGACTTTGAGTGGAATCCAAGAAGCTTTGAATCACTAGATTTGATGGAGAATTGACCGAGATATTCCCTTGACAAGTGGACAAAATTTTGAGTAGACTAACAGAGAACTCAGAGATAAATGATGTAAGTGAATCTATTAATTAACACTTGTATACAGTCCCATTGGCATGAATAACATTGCCTAATGGTGTAGAGAGGTGTAGGCTATGGTATAGTCCTCACACACACTCAAACTCAGTAGAATGAGACTCTGGAATGATCTCTCTTACCCGCGACTTTTCATGTTCTCTTTTTTATATGTAATGAGCAAAGATTTGAATTCAAATTCAAATTTTGGCTCCCTATGATCAAGCTCCTAAATGCTTGGAGATATTCCTTCAATCAAATGAGCTACGTTTCCACGACTCACTTTGGTAGGTGATTACAAAAGATTCTAAGTCAAATTGACTTTTACAATGAGGTAGAGTGGTAATTAACCACTAGCATATGTTCCTATGCTTCTTCATGTATGTGTAGACTTTAATGCATCCTTTGAGCCAAATGTTTAGGCTTGCAAATTACACGAACATGGAGATGTTAGCATCAAGCAGAGCAATCAAGTTCTGTGGGATTCTGGTTTGAGAAACCCTTGAGATGGTTGCCATGGAGTCGCGCATGTGGGGGGAGGGAGGAGTCGAGACCCCGAGAAGATTGGTAAAGTGTTTGATGATGATAGATCTATTCTCCACTTCCGTGTAGCATTCAGTACCATTGTTATCGACCAAGAGGGGGATGGATTCCCTAGATTGTTTCCTTTTGAGGATGTTACACATCTGTTTTGAAGGTTTGTCGGCCTTCCCTGCCCACCAATCTTTGAAGAAAATTTGAAGATTTTTCCTTTGAACCTCCTCCTCTAATCTTAGTCTTCCCCTAGTTTTTATATACATTTGATTATATATACTAATATTTAACCTAAAACCCTACTTTTTATATATTTAATTATCTATATTTATCTTAATTAAAAAACCCTAGCTCTTTTCATATTTATTTATGTATGCATATATTTATCATAGAGGCCTAGTTTTTACATATCTAATTATATATACTAATTGAAATCTTAAAACCATAATTTTCTTATATATTTAGTTATCCACAAGACATTTGATTATATATGCTAATATTAAACCGAATATCTTTATTTTTATATATTTGATTATATATATTAATATTCAACCTAAAATCCTATTCTTTATATATTTAATTATATATGTTCACTTTAATTCAAAAACGATAATTTCTTATATATTTGATCAGGCATATTATATTTTATTATATAATCTAATTTCTTTTCCTAGTATATATTTCCTAGTATGTATATATATATATATATATATATATATATATATATATATATATATATATATATATATATATATATATATATATATATATATATATATATATATATATATATATATATATTAAACCTAAAATCCTATTTTTTATGTATTCAATTATATATATATAAATTAATTTGCAAACCCTAATTTCTTATATCTCTAACTATACATAGTAGATTTTATTACGTATTCTAGTTTTTCCCTAATATCTACATATATTTCATTATGTATATTAATATAACCTAAAATATATTTTTTTATACATTTAATAATATATATTCATTTTAATTCAAAAACCATAATTTCTTATATATTTGATTATATAGAGTATATTTGATTATATATTCTATTTTTCTTTCTAATTTCTATACATATTTGATTATATAGATTAATATTCAACCTAAAATCCTATTTTTTATATTTAATTCAATTCAAGAAACATACTTTCTTATATCTTAAATTATACATCGTACATTTGATTATATATTCTACCTTTTTTTCATAGTTTCTACATATATTTGATAATATATATATTAGTATTAAACCTATAATCCTATTTTTTATATATTTAATTATATATATATATTTTAATCCAAAACCATAATTTCTTATATATCTGATTATAGATAGTACATTTGATTATTTATTCTATTTTTTTGCTAATTTTTACATAAATTTCATTATATATATTAATATTAAACCTAAAATCCTATTTTTTATAGATTTAATTATATATATTTAATCTAGCTCAAAAGTCCTAATTTCTTATACATTTATTTATTTTAATTCAAAAACCCTAATCCAAAGATCTTAAACTCAAACATGTATATCTGTGGTTGTGTATGCATGTGCTTATATATGCGTATGTGTGTATATGTGTATATGTTTATATGTGTATGCATGTGTGTATGTGTATATATTTGTTTGCATATCTATATGTGTATATGTGTGTATGCATGTTTATGTATGTAAAACCCCTAAAACCCTAGTCCTAAAGACATAGACCTAAAACATGTATATGTGTGTATGCATGTGTATGTATATGTGTGTGTATGTGTATATGTGTCTATGCATATGTGTATTTATGTAACAACCCTAAAACCCTAATCCTAAGGACATATACCTAAAACATATATATGTGTGTATGCATGTGTATGTATATGTGTGTATGTGTATATGTGTGTATGTGTATATGTGTGTATGTGTATATGTGTGTATTGTGGAGAATGAGTTCTCCTATGCGCAATGAAAACGTGTAGTGAACCCTTGTACGTATAGGACTTGGACAAATAGTTGCACCTTAGATAGCTTGCTACTCTCAATAGAAAACTCAAATGGACCTATGCCTTTAGTCAATCAAACTAAACAAAGAAATCTTTCTAAAAAGATATAAATAACTTAATTTGGAGAAGTTTGGATTAGGAAATGCAACTGATGAAGATGAACTACCTGTCCACACAAGTATGCTGAAGACTCGAACTTCACTCTCAAATTGATAACTACCAGAGTATATGTTCTTTGAGGAAGATATATCAAAAACACAAGATACACACATATAGATTTCCAACAAGCTAAAAAACAAGTAATTTGGATGAGTTTGGACAGGAAACTCAACTGAACAAAATAGACCACCTCTGCA
Source organism: Ceratopteris richardii (assembly GCA_020310875.1). Classification (NCBI taxonomy): domain Eukaryota; kingdom Viridiplantae; phylum Streptophyta; class Polypodiopsida; order Polypodiales; family Pteridaceae; genus Ceratopteris; species Ceratopteris richardii. The sequence goes on from CM035418.1 coordinate 8,039,123, forward strand.
CACAAGTAAACTACACTTCACTCTCAGATAGATATCTCACAGAATATAAATTCTTTGAATGATATATTTGATACAGAGAAAGTAAATGCAAAGAGATTCCGAATAAGATAAATAGCAAGCAATTTATATACATTTTGGTTGGGAAAAATAACCAACCAAAATAGACTACGTGCCTACACAAGTATGTTAAAACATTGAACTTCCCTCTTTTATTGATATCTCATGTAATATATATGCTTTGAATAAGATATTTGAGATAGGGAGAGTGCACAAGATAAGATTTCCAATGAGTGTTTAAACACAAGAAATGGTTACATATACACTGAGATATGAGCTGCACAAGAGAGCTTTGTACAAAATGACGTGCAGTTAGAAGGACTCTATGGGAAGACAAAATGACAAAATGAACAGATCGGACTATTGGGAGCTCTTGCCTCTTTCTCTCCTTGTTTAGAACCTGCTCTCACTCTAATTTTATAACCAATGAGCATCTCAAGAAGTTTGTGCCTCCTTCGTAACTCACCACTTTGCCCACTACATGCCACTGACTACAAGGCAGATATTGTATCTTTTACTCATCATGAATTTTGACTAGACTTTTTTTTTCTTTTTTTCTTTCCTCTTCTTTTCCTATATCTTTCTATTTCGTACATTTATCCAAGCATAGCTCATATGAAAAAGAGCTTGTACATTTATCTTCAACATTCCCCCTCAAGCTCATTTGGGAATTATCTTCAACCATGACCTCCAAATTTATCACATCCTTGAAACCTTTGAGTATAGAAGCATCCAAGAACTTTGTAAACATATCTACAACCTGCTCTTTGGTTCTGATGATCTTTATCTCCACATCTTTCCTCAATACCTTCTCCCTTACATGATGGTAGTGGAACTCTATGTGCTTGCTCCTTGCATGAAACATAGGATTGCTTGCCAAGTAAATACTTGACATGTTATCACCAGATATAGGGATGGTTCCAACTTGCACTTCAAGATCAGCCAAACGCTTTTCAATCCGCATTGGTTAACATGTGGCAAATGCTAGTCATCTATATTCAACCTCCATGGATGAAAGTGCACTAGTAGGTCTTTTAGCTCCATGTGATAGGTTTGCTTCCTATCATGAACACATAACCTGAGGTTGATCTCATATCTTCCTTTGAACCTACCCAAATAGCATCCCTAGACCCTTTGACCTGCAATTCTTCATCAAACTTGTAAAACAAAGCATGATTAAATGTATGCTTTATGTGTCTCAACACTCTCTTGGCAGAATTTAAATGTTCACTTGTCGGGGCTTGCATAAACTGAGAAACTACACCAACAACATAAGATAAATAAGTTCTTGTAATGTTTTTATAGATTGATGATCCTACAATGCTTCTATATGTTGTTACATCTTCCAATATTTCTCCATCATTTGAGCAAATCTTTGTATTTGTGTCCATGGTTTGAGTGAGTGGTTTGCATTCACTCATTGCAAATCTGAAAGGAACATCCAAAAAGTACTTCCGTTGCATCAATTAGATGCCACTTTTTCCATAAACAACTTCAATTCCTAAAAAATATTTTAGCTCTCCAAGGTCTGAAATTTTAAACTCCTTACCAAGCTTCCTTTTGGTATCTTTAATCCTTGTAACATCATTTCTTGTTATGATGAGGTCATCGATGTATATGCGAATATATACCTCTCTTCTTTCTTCCTTCTTCATGCACAATGAAGGATGTACAGTACTTGGGTTGTATCCACACTTAGTTAGATATTCTACATATCTCTGATTCCATGCTCTTCGTGCCTGCTTCAAGCAATAAAGTTCCTTTTTTAACCTACAAACAAAGTCTACATGGTTTTCATCTTCAAATCCAACCAGTTGACTCATGTATAGCTCTTCTTGTACTTCTCCATTGAGAAAAGCATTTTTGATGTCGAGTTGATATAATAGCCATCTCCATGAGGCACCAATTACTATTAATGTTCTAATTGTTCCCATCTTTGCAACAGGGCTAAAAACTTCATCATAATCTATGCCTTGTGTTTGTTTAAATCCTTTGGCAGTTAATCTAGCTTTATATCTAGCTAGTGAACCATCAACATTCTCTTTACTTTAAACACCCATTTGTTTGGAACAATCTTCATACCTTCTTTCTTTGGCACTAGCTCCCATGTGTGATTATCTTTGAGAGCTTTGATCTCCTCTTTCGTAGCTTGCTTCCATTCCTTTTGTGTGCAAGCTTGTTCATATGTCTCAACCTCTTTGTCTTTGATAACTTGCATCATGTATGCAAAATGTTTTGCCATGAAACTATCATAACTCAACCTTTGAGTTGGATACCTTATCCTTGAAGGTCTTATTTCATTGCCTTTAGAAGGTTGCTTCTTTAACCTATTTAGCTTTACCTTCGGAGTGATTACCTCTTCATATTCTTCTTCACTTGCATCTATCTCATTGTTTGGAGTATCACTTGCTTCTTTGGCTCTACTATGAGCTGAATTTGGAGACCAAGAATGGCTTCCCCTCTATGTTGAAGATTCTTCATTTGATCTAGATGCCTTTGGACGTGACTCCTTTGTGCTTGATTGTTGAGCTTCTCTTTGATTTGTTCCTACATAATCATCACAATCTTCTTCAAGAATATTTTCCTTACCTTTATCTTCATACCATGGTCTTAGTTCATCAAAGACCATATCTCGTGAGACTCTTACTTCTTTTGTTCTAGGGTTGTAACACTTGTATCCTTTTTTCTCGGTCAAGTAGGCGATAAGAATCCATTTTTTTGACCTTGGTTCCATCTTTGTTCTAACTTCTTGTGGAATGTGAACAAAGCAAACACATCCAAACACTTTGAGGTGTGTAAGATTAGGTTTCTTGCCAGAATAGACCTCCTCTGGAGTCAAGTGATGTATTCCCGGTGTTGTGCACCTATTCATCAAGTAAATGGCACTTGTCTAGCTTCAACACAATAGTACAATGGTGCCTTCATCTCATTGAGCATGCATCTTGCAATTTCAGCAATTTTCCTATTTTTCCTCTCAACTACTCCATTTTGTTGTGGTGTATACCTACAAGAAAACTGCCTTTTGATCCCATTCTCTTGTAGAAAATCTGAAAAATCTTTGCAGAAGTATTCTCTTCCACCATCAGACCTTAAAGTTTTGATAGTCCTTCCTCTTTCTTTTTCAACTTCAACTTTGAATCTTTTGAATATAGAAAACACCTCTGATTTTTTCTTCATACAAAACAACCATACCTTTCTTGAATGATCATCAATGAAGGTGACAAAAAATCTATTACCAGCCATTGATCCCTCTTGGGTTGGTCCCCATACATCCATATGTATCAAGTCCAAGACATTTGGGGCCACATAATTGCTCCTCTTGAATGGCTACCTTGTTTGCTTTCGTAGATGGCAAGCTTCACATAACTCATGTAGTCCAATGCTATTAAATTTGGGCAGACCTCTTACCACTTCATGTTTGCTCATGTCCTTCATCTTTGGAATGTTGATGTGTCCTATTCTTTTGTGCCATAATTCTAGCTGTGAAATCTTCTTGTTCCCACATTGAATGTACATGACCTTTCCATGTGGATGTTGGACATCCAAAGTGAACATCTTTCCTTCTCTTATACCTCAAGCAATGACCTTGAAGCCTTCCTTTGGATCCTTTGTGAAGCACCCATTCTCATTGAATATGAAATGATAACCCTTCGTTACCATTTGTCCTACTAAAATCAAGTTCTTTGAAATTGTAGGAACTTGAAGAACATTAGATAGTACCTTTGTGATGCTTGTATCTCCAAGCCTTATATCTCCAATATGTTCAATCATGTGTTGAGTAACATCACCTATTTCAACACATCCTTTTCCACTTGGTAACTTCAGATTAGGGAACAAACTTCCTTGGCATGACATATGGTTACTACAACCTGAATCAATGTACCATTTTTTTTCATCTTCACAAAAGCTTCTAGACTCATGTCTCATTGCAAGTAGTGTGGCCTTGCTTCCTTCACTTGAGGTGCTTGGTCGCTTTCGCTCCTTTGATTGCCTCCATTTGGTCTTCCATTATTCATCCAACAATCACTAGAATAGTGTCCTACTCTACCACAATGATAGCATGTTATACCTTTATGAGAATTGCAGGAGCCCCGACCTCTTCCTCTACTTCTACCTCGACCTCTTCCTTGTGTGTTGGCATTTGATGCATCCTTGTTGTCTTCTAAATTGTTTTGATTGTAGTTGGAGTTGTTGTGACCTCTTCCTTTTCCTCTTGAGCCTCCTCTTGAGTTCCTTACTTTACCTCAACCTGCATATAACATTTGGTTGTGGATGTCCTTTTCTTTGGGGCCACCGAAGCTAAGCTCTTCTGTGACAAGATGAGGGATTAGTTGTTCAAAACCTAGATATGCATCTTTTAAGTTAATGGAAGTTATAAAAGGCTTTCATCCTTCATCTTCTCTCAATCCATTGAGAGTATAACACACAAGATCTTCGTCTTCAACCATTGTGCCAATAGAAGCTAAAGCATCACTTAGCTCCTTAATCTTCAAATGATATTCAACTATGGATTGACTCGAACCTTACTTGATTGGGTTGAACTCATTCTTGAGTTGAAGTTTCCTAGCTTTGGTATTTTTTGAATACATACTTTCAAGAGCTTCCCAAGCATGCTTAGCTTTGTCTAGATGTTGAATATGCCCTACCATGGCATTAGTATTGACTTGTGAAATGAGGAACATGACTCTCCTATTCCTCTCTTCTCATTATTTTGCTTGCCTCCTTTGGACTTTGGTGGTCGTAGCTTGATTGCTTTGAGGTTGAGTATCGTTGCTGCTCACGATACCCCACAAGCCTTTGCCCATTAGGTAGTTGGTGATTCTAAACTTCCACACGAGTTAGTTATCCTTATCCAATTACTCTACTTCTTGACCCAAGTCAGCCATTGAAGACTATAAAAAACTTTGAGAGTTACCTCGAATATTTATATTGACCTTTTCTCTTGTGTTTGTGAAGCTCGCCTTTGTCTTGTAACGCATCTTTTACTTTGCTTTACATCCAACTCTGTTGATGAAACTTCAGCACCAAGTTTGCTCTGATACCAACTATGGAGAATGAGTTCTCCTTTGTGGAGTGAAAACCTGTAGTGAGCCCTTGTATGTCGAGCACTTGGACAAATAGCTGCACCTTAAAGAGCTTGCTACTCTCAATACAAATGTCAAATGGACCTATGCCTTTATTGAATCAAAGCACACAAAGAGAGATTTCTAACAAGCTATAAAAAACTTAATCTGAAGAAGTTTTGGTTAGGAAACCCAACTCATGAAGATGAACTACGTGTCCACACAAGTATGCTGAGGAATTGAACTTTGCTCTCGAATTGATAACTCCTTGAATATTTATCCTTTGAGGAAGATATTTGAGACACAACAACTACACTAAAAAGCTTTCCAAAAAGCTAGAAATCAAGTAGTTTGGAGGAGTTTTGGTCAAGAAATTGAACTGACCAAGCTAGATGACATGTGCACATAAGTATATTGAAAACCTAGACTTCACTCTCTGTTAGATATCTCAGAGAATATAAATTCTTTGAATGAAATAACTAAAATAAAGAAAGTACATGCAAAGATCTTTCTCACAAGCCAAAACACAAGCAATTTGGATACATTTCAGTTGGGAAACTTAACGAACCAAAATAGACTACCTTTCTAAAAAGGTATGCGGAAAAACTGGACTTCACTCTTTGAGTTATATCTCACAAAATATATACGTTTTGAAGGAGATATTTAAGAAAAAGAAAAGGTACTATAGACGCTTTCCAATGAGTGTTTGAATGCAAGAAATCCTTACATATACATTGAGATATGAGCTTCACAACAAAGCTACATACAAAATCACATGTGGCTAGAAGGAGTCTATGGAAAGACAAAATGACAAAATGAATAGATCTGACTATTGGGAGCTCTTTCCTCTTTCTCTCCTTGTTTAGAACATGCTCCCACTCCACTTTTATCACCAATGAGCATGTGAAGAAGTTTGTTCCTCGTTCTTAGCTCACCACTTCACCCACTACATGCCACTGACTACAAGGCAGATATTGTATCTTTTACTCATCATGAATTTTGATTAGACTTTTTTTTTCTTCTTCTTCTTTTCCTTTATCTTGATATTTGGTAAATTTATCCAAGCATAGCTCATATGAAAATGAGCTTCTACATTTATCTTCAACATGTATGCATATGTGTATGTATGTCAAAACCATAAAACCCTAATCCTAAACACCTAGACCTAAAATATTTTGTGTGCATGTGTGTATGCATGTGTACCTATATGTGTATGTGTATATGTATATGTGTTTATATGTGTGTATATATGTAAAAGCCAAAAATCCTAATCCTAGAACCCTAACCCTAAAACATGTATATGTGTGTACGTGTGTATGTATGTATGTATGTATATGTGATGTATTTGTATGTGTATGTCCATGTATGCATGTGTATACATATGTGTATGTGTATAAGTGTGCATGTGTGTATAGATATGTGTGTGTATGTGTACATATGTGTATGCCTCTGTGTATGTATGTAAAATCACTAAAACCCCAATCATAAAGACCTAAACCTAAAGCATGTATGTGTGTGTATGTGGGTATGAATTTGTATATTTATGTGTATATGTATATGTGTGTATATGTGTGTATATATATGTGTATGTATGTAAAATCCAAAAACCCCAATCCTAAAAACCTAACCCTCAAAGATGTATATGTGTTTATGAATATGTGATGTGTGTGTTTGTAATGTGATAGGTGTGTATGTGTATGTGTGTGTATGCATGTGTATATGTGTGTATATGTGTGCATGTGTGTATGTATATGTATGTGTATGTGTATATGTGTGTATGTATATGTATGTATCTACATGTGTGTGTATGTGTATGTGTGTCTATGTGTGTATAAGAGTGTCTCTTTTGTGTGTGTGTATATGCACGTAAGTATATGTGTGCCCTAATGTGTATGTATGTGCATGTATGTATATGGGTGTGCATGCATGTATGTATATGTGTGTTTATGTATGGATACATATGCATGTGTCTATGTATATGCGTGTGTATACACATGTGTGTATATGTATCTATGTATTTATGCATGCATATGCATGACTATGGATGTGTGTATGTAATATGTATCTGAGTGTGTGTGTGTCTATATGTGTATGTATATATGTGCATACGTGTGAAAACATGTATGTATGAATATATGTGTACATGTGCATTTATATGTGTGTCTCTTATGTGTGTATGCATGTGAGAGTGTATGTGTATGCATGTGAGAGTGTATGTGTATGCATATGTGTATGTATGTGTGTGTATGGATGTGTCTATTTGTGTATGCATGTGAGAGTGTATGTTTATGCATATGTATGTCTATGCATATGTCTATGTATGTGTATGTGTGTGTATGCATGCATATGCATGTGTGTATGTAATACGTATGCATGCATATACATGAGTATGCATGTGTGTGTATGTATCTCTACCTCTCTCTTTCTCTCTCTCTATCTATCTCTCTGTATCTCTCTCTCTCTCTATATCTCTCTCTTACAAAAGAGAAGAGAAATTAGAAAAGAGAAAACATAAAGAAAGACAGAGGTTGAAAGAGCATGCGCATCACTTACCAAGATGCGAGAGAGAAAGATGTGTGTGTGTAGATGTGGGCACACAAACTCTAGAATAATAGCATGTAGTTCAAACTAGAGGGGATTGTCACCTTTTTGCTCATGGGTCATTAAAACTCGCCGTTAGTATAAGCATCGGTATAAGTGCCGATAATCCCAAGAATATACCGATGCATATATGGACGCTTATGCTGATGCTTATACTGATGCCTACATGGGTGGTTATACCAATGATTAAAATTTTTGGCACCTATACTAGCGATTATCATTCAACAGCTATACCAATGCCCAAATGACCACCAATATGGCTAGGGAGGCCTTTCAAGACATTTCCAACACTCATACCGATGTTGGGGTATGACCATCGATATGGGAGCATCCATATGCCCCACATATATGGTAGTGAGTTATGAACTCGACCTCATTCATAAATCACTCTTTATCCTTTGTCTATTTCAATGATGAACTTTCTGACATAAAGGCCTATTCCTCAAAAGAGATGCTTAATGAAAGAGTTCATGTCTATTACATAAGCTCAGAATGCAATAAGAAGAGAACACTTGAGAATATAGTTTTCAATCGACTCAATAATACCTAGCACAAGCAGAGCTGCTCCATTGCGACACCCAGTTATATTGTAAAAGGTTCTATCTATTGAGACACTCGATGAAATGTGTTAATAAGAGCATTACGTTAAACCTTGAGTACGTCATCCCGAAAAGAGCAAACTAAGATGAAAGTTCATAATTGCTACTTTGCAGTTGCGCAAGTCGAATGCAAGCAGGAAAGACTCAATATAGGATACTATTAAGGTATGTGGATGACGCTCAACGACGATGATAATGTCAGATTGACGCACAGTGAGAAGCAGGCCAATAATATCTCTCTCTCTCTCTCTCTCTCTCTCTCTCTCTCTCTCTCTACGACGAGTACAATGATGATAAAGCACCCTTCATGGTGATGCATTCAGTGCGAGTCTACTTCAAGCTTTATACTGATGCATTTTGACATTCATGCATGTCTACTTCCAGGGCACTGATGCAAACACCGAGCACACTCCACAGGTACATGAGGCCGGTAACTATAGATCCACAAAGATCTGGCTTTCTCACGGAGTATAAGGATTGCCCTGCTCATCGCGTTTGAAATTGGAGTGAAATTAAGGAATCGAAGGGGGAAGCTGTATCTATCTGTGCAATCTTGTGGCAGAGTACTTGAACACGAAGATGGAGATGGTAGGCTATCGAGCGCTCGCAGGAGACAACATTACGCAACGATCTGTTTTCCGAGTTTGAGCTACAGAAATCTGCATTATTGTATGAACGGAAACTCTCCTTCTCTCTCTCTCACACACACACACACGCACACAGAAAATGAATTGAGAGCGTCGAGAAACTGACCCTTTTAACCAGCTCATCAAAACGATCTTCTGGTTTTCTCTCTCTCTCTCTCTGAACGCGCACACAATGAATTGAGAGCTTCGAAAGACTGGTTTTTTCAACAGCTCATCAAAACTTTCTTCTCGTACGATAGTTATCCAATGCTCGTTCGATCACTCTTTTTCTCGTACTGGGCGAATTTGTATTTCGTATGATTGATCGAGAGAGTATATACTCCTGCAGGCTGCCAAAGTGTATTCGGAACTAAGGTTTTCATGGCGTTTCATAGGAGATACAAATCTGCATTATAGATGAAGGGAAACCCTCTTTCTCTCTCAATCACACACATACACACACGAAGATGGAGATGGTAGCCACCAAAGTGTATTCGCAACTAAGGTTTTCATGGCGTTTCATAGTAGATAGTCGAAGAAGCAGAGCACTTTCGTCTTCACTGTACTTAAAATGCGGTAAACGTGCTGCAGTAGAGTCTGTATCGGGTGCATAGCCTTTCGCGTACGAAAGTGCGGGTTCATGATATTTCGCTATTAGCAACCCTGTGATCAGGTGCATGTAACCTCTCTCTCTCGCGCGCGCACACACACACACACAAACGCAATAATGAAGTATGAAACAATCGCGAACGAGCCGGTAGTAGGTACCATGAGAAGTCTCGTTAAACTGTGTACGTAGCTGAGGAGCCCACACATGCTTGGCTCTTTGAAACTACAGAATGTGGCGTCGAAGGTCATAACGTTACTTTCTTTCTAGATCCCCTTTTTTTCTGGGTTTTTTTTTCTAACAGTTATGAACTATATTAGAAAAGAGCAAGGTAGAATAGACTTAAGGAGAGATTCACAGGTTGCTAAACTGAATTTTTGGGGGATTTCTTCTTTAACTTACTAAAACTATCTAGTATTCAGACAGAAAAACAATCTTATTCTTCTGAATTTCTTGTCTTTATAGAATAAGAGAGCACGCGAGGGAAGAATCTTAAGGGGATTGATCAAGGTCCACCGTACATAGTTCCTTCCATATTTTCCGAGCATTTCTTCTTTTATATGATTGCGGAGGGCCATCGAGTGGCCCACTCCTTCACCCAAGGTAGCTTATTACCAACAAACCGTTGATTGGGTCTAGAGAAGTGTATACAATGAATGCCATATTCTTGTGCTATTCCAGCACACATAAAAAAGTGCCCAATGTCTTCTTGCCTAGTGTGCCATCATTTGCAACAAGGAAAAAAACAAGAAATTCTCTAGAGTAGCATTACTTTCTTATTTTCGAATATGGGTGCCGAAGTGGCACAAATTTGAGCTATCATCGGTGATATGCCTCACTCTTGATAGAGGGCAAGGAAAGAGGTAGCAATTCCTATTGATCCTAGGAAGGTTGTCCAATTGGTTACCACTCTATTCCAACATGCCTTTGGTATGAACTTGACTTCTATAATACAAAGGTCTGAGGTCTTCCGTAATCCAACCTTGAAATATTCTTTTCAATGCACATTAGTCTTCATAGTGGAAAATACCATTCCTTTCCTAATGGTCCCTTCTAATCCATCAATGATTTTGAGAATTCCAAAGTTTTTTGGTGCAAATTTCCAAGCATTCACATTTGGCTAGGCATGGAAGAAAATATTTGCAACCAGTTGATGAAGCAAGTGAACCATTGCTTGTAACATTGGATCATTTACCATTTGTAAAAGATTGAGAATCTTGTAAAGCCAAAATCTCGTGGAGCTTGGAGAAGTATGAGCTATGAGTTTTTCATATGAGAATATCTCCTCAATCAGAGAAATCACTTTTAGGTGGAACCAAGTTTGAATTCAAAATCAAACTTGGAGGAAAACTACTTATAAAAGGACTAGTAAAAAACTCGTAGTTGTAGTGCCTCATTGAGAGCTCCTCCTTTGATCATTTGTAGGATTTGAGTAGCTGACACCATAGAATAATCATTCCAATATGAATGGACATCATTACAATGTCAATGATCTTGTATAACCATGTGCTATAATAGATACTTCATTGATCATCTTTGTCTACTTCTCTGCTATGACTACTCAGAACAGTGAACTTTGTTTGATCATATCTCAGTGCCTTTTCAATCATTTTGCATGATTTATAAATTGTTGGAATGACCTTTGAGTCTACTTTATGCTACCAATGTTTCATTACATTTGGCTCATCCATTTGGGAGAAATTGCCACCGCACTACTTACTGGTCAACTATTGTTCGATCCCTAAAAAGTCAGGGGTAAACTTTGGATTGCTAAATTCATTTCTCAGAGTATAGTTCATTATTTTAGATGATTCCACTTGTAATAATTAGCTATCTAAGCTAGTTTGATTCCCTCAATAGTAATTTAATCAACTGTTACTATATTGTGAGCAGTGAGCAAAAGAACGAGCACATGTATAGACCAAAATAGCAAGTTTTGTGACACTAGCTATTTGTGAAGTAGTCTGTTTTGATTAAATTGTTTCAATCATCCGCTCCAAAGTACATAGGTACTTATTTGTGTCATTTGAAAGATAAAAGGGCCCACTATCAAACTCTGAAGTGCTTTACGGCATGTACAAAGCAGGTTTTAGCTGTACCGCCTCACTTCCATGAGGTATCCATCCATCTCTTCCAACGGTGGTATGAGAGCAAGTTTATGTAAAATGGGAGATGGTTTCCCTTCTTTTATTGATAAATTGGATAGGAATAACTATCCAACATCCTCCTTGAGGATGAAGTCCTATCTATAAGGAAGGATTCTCAATGGATACAAATCAGGAGATGAGGAGATGCCCATATTCAGAAACAAAGGTCAACCTACAAGAGAGGAGCTAGAAAGACTCAACTCATGGTGTTCCAAAGATGCTTTAGCAAGGTCATATCTACTTAATTCTATTTCTGACTTCCTCCTTCCTTACATAAGGAATTGTAAACTTCCCTAGAGACTTGGGATACATTATCTTCATATTTTTCTTCCAATACAAGAGCTAGAAAAAATCAATTGTGGACTGAGCATACTACTCAAAGGAAGCAACCTAAGCATAATATTTTAGAGTATGTGACAAAGGTAAAAGATGTGGCTGATCAATTGGGAAGCATAAGAGAGGAGATTGAAGAAGATCAAATAGTGAGAGAGATAATCAATGGCATCAAGGGAGATGATAAGTGGGAAGTTTTTACAACTTCTATGGACCTTTACATGGATATGCAAATCCTAGATCTTACCACACTCATAGGACAACTCTTTACCCATGAAGCCAAGCTCAAAAAAAACTTAGAGCCATCAAGAGGTAACAATTCTTCTACCCTATATATAGATAAAGGAAAGTCTAAAGATAAAGGAAAGAGAAAGAAGGTTGAAGATGAAGGTACTACTTTTCAGGGTAACTATATAGGGAGAGGTAGGAATTCAAGAGAAAGGGGTAGAGGAGGTAAGCAAGGTAGGGGGAGACCCTTCATCTCTTCCCCATGCAATATATGTGGACTGTCTAATCACACAACAGATGAGTTCTATAGGAACTTCAAGAACCAGAGAGGAATACGATTTCAAAGAGGTGGCTACTCACAATCAAGAGGAAAATTCAACCATAATCAAGCCTACAACCATGAATACAATAACAATTATCAAGGAGGATACAAATCAAGAAAAGACTTCAACAATTATACAGAGGATGAAGAATATTCTCTTCTCATTATGAACATGACTACAAAACAAGACATGAATGATTAGAACCTTTTCTATATTGACTCAGGCTGTTCAAACCATGTAGGAGGCAATGTAGCTCTCCTTTCTAATCTTGAGGAGCCTAACAAAAAGCACCAAGTATAGACACATGATGACACCAATCATTCAGTGGTCAAGGTAGAAAATGTCAAAGCTTCTGATGGAAATAAAAATCTGTTGAGCGAAGTTCTTTATGTGCCTACTATCACAAAGAATCTAATGAGTGTTGGAGAGATAGTGGAAAAGGGTTTGTAGGTTAGATTCAATAAATATGGAGCTTTTGTGGAGGACCCCCAACAGGGATTCAAGAGAATTGCCAAGGGAGAGGAAATAGGTAGATTATTTACATTTGAACTTGAGGACACTAGAAACATTGCACTTTATATTTACAAGGATCAAACTTTGTCTGAGTTAGAGATATGGCACAAAAGATTAGGGCACATTGGTGAGAGAACCTTGAAGCATATATGTAGAGATCAATGTGTACTTGGGATACCTAATGTATCCAAACAACATATGATCTATAAATGTGGTGCTTGTTAGTTTGGTAAATCATAGAGGTTACCCTTTACAAAGAAGGGCTATATGCTTGAGGATTATTTAGAACTTGTCCACATAGATGTGTGGGGACCAAGCAAGGATTCTTTAATTTCAAGCTCAAGGTACTATGTTTCATTTATTGATGATTTGAGTAGGTGGACTCTCTTGTATTTCATGAAACATAAGGATGAAGTGTTCAGTTGCTTCAAGAAGTATCTTGCACTTATGGAAAATGAACTAGGGAAAAGCCTAAAGAGGATAAGATTAAATGGAGGAGGTGAGTACTTCTCAAATGAGTATGATGCATTTTTATAGGACAGAGGTATCAAAAGGGAGATTACTACTGGGTATACTCTTGAGCAAAATGGAGTATTCGAGAGGAGAAACAGATTGATTGTGGAAGGAGCTAGATCAATGCTTAATGAAAAGAAATTGTCAAATTATTTGTGGGCAGAAAGTGTTTCTACTACCACTTGTCTTATTAACAGGTTACCCTCTAAGTTCCCGTATGGGATGACCCCACATGAGGCATGGCATGGTAGGAGACCATCACTTGATCATTGTAGAGTATTTGGTTGTGTTTCTTATGTACATATTCCATCTCAAATCATAGGTAAGTTAGACCCTAAGGCAGAGAAAGGCATCTTCATAGGGAATGATTTAAATAAGAAAGGATAGAGATCGTATAATCCATCCAACAAGGGATTTATGGTCAGTAGAGATGTTGTGTTTGATGAGAATGATTCTTTGTTTGAAGGTGAATGCAAGAAAATCCAATTTTCATATGACTTGGAAGAAGAATTTCCAAGCCTCACCAAGGAGGATCCAAGCACAATTGAAGACATCAAATTAGATGATGAGGACACCATCAACTTGAAAGAGTTCAAAGCATGGAAATCAAAAGGAAAGGACAAGATGAAGAGGTTGGATGACATTCCTTAATGATCCAACCAAGCCTTAAGAAGGTCACAAAGAGAGACTAAGAAGCCAATCAGATATGGGTATGACACTTCATTAGTTACTAAGCATTCTATTTATCTTGCTAAGGATTCATCACTTGAAGAAAATTTTTCATATGAAGAAGCAAGTACCAAAGCAGAATGGAAGGAGGCAATGGATGAATGTTGGGGATGTAAGGGTCATGTGATCTTACCCCCATATTCATATATATACATCATATATAGAGTATTGCCTTAAGAGAGATCATTATGTGGGTTTCGAGGCTCCCACGCATCTCCACGCGTCTCTCCTTTGTTCTCTCTCCCTCCATATCCTCCTTCCTTCTCTTGTTCTACACACCAAAGCCCTTCATTGGTATCAGAGCATGCTGAAGGCTGGTGTGCAAGAAGCTTCATTGGAAGCTTAGGTGAGAAGAGGTAGAAGTGCAGGTCGGCATCTCTTGATAGCAGTTCAATATTTCGGCTGTAACTTGAGCTAGGAAACTCGGATTGATGTGTTTTAAAGTTCTATGTGTATCTAACATAAAGATCTAAAACTTTACAGAAGGGCGCAGAACTTGGTTCGGACTTTTAGAGTGCTGAAATTCGAAAAACGCAGACTATTGTAGAAAGCGAATCTACTATTGTAGAAAGCAGATCGGTTTTTTTGTCATAACTTGAGTTCTACAGCTCAGAATGCCATGATTCAACTTGTTGCTCGTAGCTTGGAACGATACCTACAAGTTGTAGAAGAAGTCAGATCTAGATTCTGAGTTTTAAATTGCCAAAATTATAAAATACAGAGCAGTACAGTTGTAAGTGAAAGTGAAATTGATAGCAGGTGCTTGTTTTGAGCATATCTTTAGCTACACACCTTCGATTGAGGTGTTCTTTATCTCATTATGTAGCCAAGACTCAGATCTTGAAGTTTGCTGAAGACCAAAAGTTTCGATTCAGAGGTTGTCACCTCTGAAACAGCAAAACACAGAGCAGCACATCTTCACTAATTGCACTTGGAGGTTGAATTTGCTTTGGAACTTCTTCGAGAGAGAATTTTTGGTGTGCAAGCTCTTATTTTCAGAGCTTCAAGACATTGTACATGTATGATCATTGTGTTAGCTCCTCTATATGAGAGTAGAGCATGACCTTGTTACCTGTTCGGCATGTAAGATGACATTGTGGTATACTCTTTTTTGAGGTGCATGTCATCATGAGTTCGATCATGGATGTATAGTGGCATTGTGGTATATATCTTGCTTATGCCACTTGGTTATGGATTTACTTGCAAGTTGCACACTATTTGATGAGAGTTGATGTTGGATCTAGGTTGGTACTTGTATCTTTGTTTTTCTTTGCAGGTACATGATCCAGATTGGAGCCTCAGTTGTATACTTATTTGTCACCTTGATTTGCTATTCTATTAGCAAATGTTCATTGATTTGATGTTGTGGATGGTGATTCCCACATGATTATTTTGGTTCTAGAGTCCATTTTACAGAGGAGATGCTGCTGAAATTTTGACAGTTTTTATGTTAGAAGAGAGCTCTAGTGGATCTTGAAGCTTGTGCGATAACTTTGGATCATTGTTTATCTCCATTCATTTGGACTTGGTCACAGGTTATTTGTGATAGGTTGGACCATCTTGCAGGATTCATTCTTGAGTGGGAGATACATCATCATTGTATTGGCATGTATTGCTATTAGTTTTTGGCATATGTAGTTGCCATTATCTTTGGTTGGATCAAAGACAGTTGGTGACAGGTTACTTATTGTTCTTTGGTTATTGGTTATCTTGTTTGATTGCTTAGTTTACAGGGGATACTCTGTCAAAATTTTCCCAGGATTCTTTCACATCTATTTGGTCACTTTGGAGACTTGGTGAGCAGGCTTATGCTCATGGTTTTATGTGCATGCTAGATGCATGGTTATGTGACATGTGGTTCACATGGTTTTCTTCTCCACAGAGACATATGTGATATGAGTTATGCATATGGATATGCAGGTGTGATCCTATTGAGGATAGAGTATTGTTCCAGTCTCTTGTTACATTGCTAGTCTTGGATTGCCAGCATGGTATCTTCTCAATTTGATGGCACCGACTTTCCGAGATGGAAAGCTCAGATGTGGCATACACTGGTTGGTGCAGGGTTACATATGTATGTGCATAGAGATGCACAGAGGCCTCGTGACATGCTTGACCAGGTATGGATGGATATGGACGCATTGGCCAGCTCCAATATCCGATTAGAGCTTCTGGATTCTATATATGAGTTTCTTATGTATGAGGAGACGAGTAGTGCATTATGACAGAGACTACATGATATGTATGCGAGTCCATTGACTCATGTGAGACATAGATCACATCGACGACTTCAATGTTGGCATTGTGGTCATGAGGGCCATATTCGACGACGTTGCTTCAGGCGGATGTGACGACGACGTCAGAGATATGCACGTGATGCACGTCAGGTAGTGATTTCAGGAGAGTCTATGGCAATTGATTATGCGAGTGATGGCGGTATCACTTTCTCCTATGGTTCATCTCAAGATTCCTCTTGTCCTTTGGATAGCACACATATGGCTTGGTTTCTTGATGCATTAGCTAGTTTTCATGCTACTCCACATCGTGAGTGGTTTTGTCGATTCTCAAGTGAGATTCGTGGATGTGTGCAGTTGCCTGATGGTACGACATATGACATCGAGGGTGCAGGAGATGTATGCCTTATGCTACCTAGTGGAGCATCACTTACACTCAGACATGTACGCTATGTGCCTTCATTCCCTATGAGCTTGATTTCAGTTAGTCAGTTACAGGAGAGCAGATGTTATGCATTCCTTGGTGAGCATCATTTTCAGTTGCAGTTGGGACAGCTTATGCTTGTCAGAGGTGCTAGGGTTGGGCACAGGTATCCACTACAGGTACTTCATGTGAGAGACAGTCTCCTCTCAGTGGGAGTTCAACCTTATGTGCAATGTGAGACTCTTCATGTCTCATTTTGTCTACCTACACATAGGTCTAGTGACATTCATGATGCACATATATGGCAGGATTCACATGCTCTGATGGATGCACATATAGAGCATGTTTTGGATGCTCATGATGCTTATGGAGAGCATGATTGTTTTGATCATATGGATGCTCTTATGGAGCACACTTTGGATGATCATTTGGATGCTTTAGAGCATGATATGGATGCTCATGTAGAGCATTGTGATCATACTCAGTTTGAGTGTGATCATGAGTTTGATCTTGGTGTTGATGTTGTGCGACTAGCTCATGTGGAGCATGACCATACACTTGGTGTGGTAGAACACCATTGCTCTCATGGTACAAAGTGTATGGTAGAGCATACTAGCTCTCAGTATGCACAGCTAGATACATCCTTGGTTGTGAGCATGACTGATTTAGATGTTGATGAGTCAGCGATCATGCAGTCATTCTTGGATTTGCTCATGCCAGATGTTGACACAGATATATCAGGACATGTTAGTCTTGATGATGGTGGTGCTTTGGATGCCTTGGATACAGGCATGGCTGACATACTTAGGTTAGCGAGGATAGCACATGTTTCGTCAGTATTTGGGAGTCTGATGTACGAGTTATTATGCTTGAGACCAGATATTGCACTTGCTATTGGAGCATTTGCACTTGGAGTTGTCAGTCGTTTGATGATTGACATAGGTGTAGTGAGTCTAGAGCAGTTTGAGGTGCATGGATACACCTTGTTCGAGGCAGTTGGTGTAGGCTGATCTGGTATGGGAAGAGATCCGGACTCTTCCTATACATTATTGTATAGTCCTACATCATTCTTTGTATATGTTACCACTTATGGTCACATTGACCCTTAAGTGGGAGATTGTTGGGGATGTAAGGGTCATGTGACCTTATCCCCA
The DNA here is from genome assembly GCA_020310875.1 of Ceratopteris richardii. Lineage (NCBI taxonomy): Eukaryota > Viridiplantae > Streptophyta > Polypodiopsida > Polypodiales > Pteridaceae > Ceratopteris > Ceratopteris richardii. Next base: position 8,057,274 of record CM035418.1, read on the forward strand.
TATTCATATATATACATCATATATAGAGCATTGCCTCAAGAGAGATCATTATGTGGGTTTCGAGGCTCCCACGCATATCTGCACATCACTCCTCTCTTCTCTCTCTCTCTCCATCTCCTCCTTCCTCCTCTTATTCTGCACACCAAAGCCCTTCAATGAAGAAATAGAAGCACTCGAAGAGAATGACACTTGGGAGCTAGTGCCCAAGAAGGCATCAATGAAGGTAATTGGTTCTGGATGGATTTACAAAATAAAAAGGAATCGAGATGGATCCATAAATAGGTATAAAGCTATACTTGTGGCTAAAGGTTTTGCACAAACTCAAGGAGTAGATTATGAAGAAACTTTTTCACCTGTGGCTAAGATGCCAACCATCACGGTATTGGTAAGTGTAGCTGCATCTAGGAATTGGAATATGTATCAACTAGATGTAAAAAATATCTTTCTCAATGGCTGGATTTGAGAGGAGGTTTACATGGCTCAACCTCTTAGCTATGAAGACCCAAGGAAGGTAAATCATGTGTGCAAATTGAAGAAAGATCTTTATGGTTTGAAGCAGGCACCTAGGGCATGGAGCCATAGGTTAACAACCTATCTTCGAGACCAAGGATTCATAATAAGCAAGGCATATTTATCTCTATTTATCAAGAGAAGTAACTTAGAAATGATATACTTATGTGTATATGTTGATGACATCATTATGACATGTAGTGTTCCCAATCAAACAAATAAAAGACCAGATGATACAGGAGTTCAAAATTAGCAACCTAAGGTTTATGGAGCAAGTGTTCTAGGTCAATTCATGCATAAACCTAGAGCACATCACTTAGAAGGTGCTATAAGGATTTTGAAGTACCTCAAAGGTACTCAAAACCAAGGCCTTTACTTCCCATAAACATCAGATCTGGACATTTAGATATACTAAGATGCAGATTGGGTAGGTTGTAAGGATGACATAAGAAGTACTTCTGGATACTTATCTTTTGTAAGTGATAAGCCCATTTCATGGTCTTCTAAGAAGCTACCAAGTGTTGCTCTATCTATAGCAGAGGGTGAATATAGGGGATTCGCAAATGCTACACAAGAAGCCATTTGGATTAGATTGCTCTACTCCGATTTGTGACTTCTTACCACCTATGATCTTTGGTGACAATACAAGTTCTTTGCATCTTGCAGCCAATCCCATTTATCATGCAAGAATCAAGCATATAGAAGTACATTATCACTATGTTAGAGAGAAGCTTTTGAGGAAAGAAATTCAATTAGCATATGTATCCACAAATATGCAATGTGCATATTTGTTAACCAAAGCACTTGATGGTACTAAAATTTGCAGGTTTAAAACCATGATTGGATTGCAAGACATTCAAGAAGATTTATGAAGAAGTGCAAGCCAAGATGTTTGGCTTGAGGGGAAGCTATTGGTGCGAATGTTCAAGCCTTCACATTTGGCTAGCCATGGAAGAAAATATGTGCAACTACTTGATGAAGTATATGAACCATTGCCTGTAACATTGGATCATTTACCATTTGTAAAAGATTGAGAATCTTGTAAAGCCAAAATCTCGTGGAGTTAGGAGAAGTATGAGCTACGAGTTTTCATGATAGAATATCTCCTCAATTGGATGAATTGCTTTTAGGTGGAACCAAGTTTGAATTCAAATTCAAACGTGGACGAAAACTGCTTATAAAAGGACTAGTAAAAAAGTCACAATTGTAGTGCCTCATTGAGAGCTCCTCCATTTCATAGGATTTGAGTATCTCACACCTTAGAATAATCATTCCACTATCATTGGGCATCATGACAGTGCCAATGATCGTGTATACTCATGTGCTATAATATATATACTTCATTGATCATCTCTATCTACTTCTCTACTATGATTACTCAGAATAGTGAGCTTTGTTTGATCATATATCGGCAAGTTTTCAAACATTTTGCATGATCTATGGCTTGTTGGAACTAGCTTGATATCTAATTTATGCTTTCAAAAGTTTGATTACATTTGATTCATCCATTTGGGACAAATTTGCATCGAATTGTTTACTAGTCATCTATTGTTTAGTCCCTAAAAAGTCAGCGGTAAGTCTTGGATTGCTAAATTCATTTCTCAGAGTATGGTTCATCATTTTAGATGAGTTCACTTGTAATCATTAGCTATCTAAGCTAATTTGATTGGCTCAAAAAGGAATTTAATCAATTGTTACTGTACTGTGAGCACTAAGCAAAACAACCAAACGGTGTATAGACCAAAATAGCAAGTTTTGTGACACTAGCTATTTGTGAAGTCGTCTCTTTTGACTCGATTGTTTCAATCATCCACTCCAAAGTACATAGGTACAGTACTACCTCACATCCTTGAGGTATCCATCCATCCCAAAATTGATCTTTGATCATCCATCAAGCTAAGTGTTGAACTATGATGTCCATAGCACGTTCACTCCAACTCCCAAGTTTGTCGCACCTTTGCTTGAATAGATAATTTGTTTCTCATCGTACTTCATCATTGCTTCAAGAAGTATCAATGTATTTGAAGTGATGATCTTGTAGTAATGACGGGGTTCCTCCATGCTCTTCCCAAAATAGGCAGCTGCTATCTAGATATGTGAATAGTTGTTGGAGTTTCTAATCTACTCCTAAATTACCACATGAGAGGTTATCCACAGTATTAACCCTATGATTGTCCTCTAAAGCCAAAATGTTTCATGGCATCAGATGAAGCCTGATCCGCCAATCATCAAGAGGTAGATGACACCATCATGTTTTGGGAAAATACCTTCCTCTAGATCTTTGGAAGATTTTCTAAGCATGAACATGCACGACTACAACAATTATTTCATCATCAGTGCCATATTTGTCTGTGCATGAACATATCTAGAGAACTTCTACATCTCTTTCCAAATGATCCACTTCTTCTCTATCAATATTTGCCCTTTCTTTCTATGTCAACAACTATTTGTGATATAAAGTTATCTGCTTCCAATTGTTAAAGATTGATAGAGTTCTCCTAAAGAAACACCCAAAGAACTTTAATAACCTGCTGCACATGATCTTGAAAAATCCTTTGATTGTTGTGCGATCCGGTTCTTCTCTTCATCTTTCTATGCTTTCAGATCTCTTTTTCCTCCTTCCCATAGCTTTCCATTTAGTTTTGCAGCTCTATGTGATATCACTTGAGCATGGTGAAATTTTAGAGCCATCATACATACGTAATGGGACATGTGCTTGCAACCATTCCCTATGCAAGAGATGAGGTAACACGTTCCTTGCAGAGGGTGTTTCTACCTAACCTCAATCGTTTCTTTGCCACACTCCATTCCCTCTTCTTTTTGGTAGCTTCCCTTTTCCTTCTATGCGTGTCCACCCCTATACCACATCTGTTTTTCCTCTATTATGTACTATGTATATAATTTATATATGAATACACACTCACCTATATAAAACAAAACACATACATAGAATTCCACATTTGCACACATAAACATTACAAGCACACATACACAATAAGTATATATATACACATGCACACTACGACATAGAGTCTCATTCACATACACATTGAAATGCTCACTTACAAATCACATACACACCTACATAAATACATGTACCTTTATCTTTCATAGTATATACTTACAACATACATATAAACATATGAGCATTCATGTGTGTGCACACATACATGTACTGTAAATACAATTACTCATAACGGAATGTACATGGGAGTATATTCACATGCATATATATATATATATATATATATATATATATATATATATATATATATATATATATATATATATATATATATATATATATTTTTATGTATATATATACATATATATATATATATATATATATATATATATATATATATATATATATATATATATATATATATATATATATATATATATATATATATATATATATATATATATATATATGTGTGTGTATATGTCAATATTCATATGCATACATACACATAAGCATAATTACAATATACACATAAAACAATTATGCATACACACATGCCACACATTGGCATAGAGACATGCACGATCACTACACACATGCATTCATATGCACGCATACTAGTGTATCAATATGCAATCTCACACATGAAGAAACATATATACAAACATCACTTACAATTCATATACACTTTGTGTCATCCATGCACATATACAACACACATACCACACTCAAAGGTTTGATGTCCTAACTTTTCTTAACTTGTGCACCTACAAGACAATATAAAAGAAAGCAAGCAAATACTTTGATGCAATGAGTATTAATTCCTCTTTACCATTGCTTCCCAATTTTACCTTATTCATAATGATAGTTAATGCTTGTCATTTGACTCAATGAGTGAACTCTAAATCATGAGGTCATCCACCCCCTCTAGACTTATGCATCCCTCAAATGTGCCAACATTGGTCAAACTTCTAAATTATAGCTTCTGATCAAATCCTAGGCTTGGTCTTCGAATCTCGACAACAGTGATTACCTTCACTCATGAGCTTATTTGACTATGGATTTGATTAATAGATTCTAGTAAAGGATTTTGTATGTATATGTGTGTGTATGTATGTGTATGTATATGTATATGTATATCTGTATGTGTGTATGTGCATGATGTGCAAGTGCATAAGTATGTTTGTATGTGTGTATATGTGTCTTTGTATTGTGTGTGTAGGTGTGTGTGTGTGTGTATGTGTATATGTGTCTCTATGTGTATGTGTCTATTATGTATGTATGTACACGTGTGTAGGTGTATCTATGTGCATGTGTGTATGTATGTGTGTGTGTGAATGTGTCTATGTGTCTATGTGTCTATGTGTGTTTTTCTTTGTGCATGTATGTATATTAATTTATCTATGTGTGTGTGTGTGTTTGAGTATGCCTTGTGTATTAATTTATGTATGTATGTGTCTATGTATGTGTGTATGCATGTATACTAATTTATGTATGTATGTGTGTGTGTCTTGTGTGTGTATCTGTATGTGTATGCACATTTGTATGTGTATGTATGTGTCTCTATGTATGTTTTGCATTTGTGTGTATATGAGTGCGTGTAAATGTATGCATATGTGTATGTGTGTGTTTGTGTATGTATGTTATTAATTTATGTATGTATTACAATAATTAGTCATACACTTTGCTTCATGAATTTCTTTAATAGCTTGAAATAGAGAGTGGAGAGAGACAGAGAGAGAGAGAGAGAGAGAAAGAGAGAAAGAGAGAGAGGGAGAGAGAGAGCCAAAGAGAGAGATAGAGAGAGAGAGAAACAAAGAAAGAGAGCAAGAAATAGAGAGAGAGAGAGACAAAGAAACATTGAGATATATCATATGCACAACACAAATATGAACATTGGTTCATCTTTGATCACACACCTGTAGAATGACCATCGAATAGTGATGCACGTTTTTTTTTGTTTTCATAAAAAATGAGCATCACATAGGGACTGCTAAAGCATTGTATAATAAAAAAAACATAGCATCCCATGATTGATGATAAAGTTTTGTATAAATTAATTAACATGCAGTTATTATTGGCATTGCATAAGGATGCCAATAGCATTGCATAAGTGATGCTTAATATTAATGTCGCTTATGTGAGACCATGACATAAGTAATGCTTTTTGAGCATCATATAAGGGACACTACTTAAACCTCTCTAGTACCCTACTTATGAGGGCTGATATGAGTCTCATTTAAGCAATGACCCGTGCACAATGCTATATGCAATGGAACATGCAATGACCTAGCCACAAAATTGTGTTGTGTTGATAGTCGCTATAGAGGGTCACTTTTTGTTGTGTTTTTTTTTTCTTTTTTTTAATGAATAAGAGATGATCATAGTTACTTATAGAACATCTAAATAATTTTGAACCTTCTTTGTAGCTTTTGTTCATGAAAAGGAAGCAAACCAAATCGATATGGCATTCTTCTTATAAAAGATTACGATTAAACTTGAACATAAAAAATCTAGTTATTTCTATTAGAATTCCTTTCTAGTTACCTCCTATGGTGAGCATGGCAATCAAATGTCGATTGTTATGTTACTAAGCCAAAGGTATTGATGTTGGCACATTCATTATTTTACATCTTCGTTTGAAGTTCTCCCTATGGTTCTTTACTTATTTTACATGTAATAAGCCTATCCCTCTTTGAGCTTATGGAAGTAGAACAATATTCCTATTTTTTTCAAGGTTCAAAGATAGACACAATCTTAAATTTATGTTTGGCTCATAGAGATTCACAAAAATACATATGTGGAATAAAGTAATCACAATTGATCATGTAGAACTAGAAAATATGACTTCCACAATATGCAAAATTTTTCTAATAAAACTCATTTCATGCACGTGATTAGTTAGGATACAGATACCCATAAGCTATCACATTGATACCCAAAAACGTGAGGTTACGCATTTGGTCACTTAAACATAGAGATATACATGCATATATAGAGCATACAATGAGTACATAAGTTGAGCCATATATTGCTACATCATTCATGGTGATCTCTGAGTAATAGAGGGAAAATAATATAGTCTACAATGATTATTTATATGGCTGCCACCAAAGAACCCATTCTATAATCCATGTTTCTAGTTGTAAATGGCAACATTATAGTGAGATGACAGTACATAGAGAATTACACGAGATCACTGAGGTTTGAAGAAGTGTAATGAGATAAGAGAACAATATGAGATTCCAATTATGCATCGGCATTGGTTATTAGAATTTTTGCATGGTCATAGATGAGATTAAAGAGAAAGACATGGAGCAACACGGATAGGTTCATAGGTCTGATGAAGGAAACAACTTCGTTGGAAGACTAGGAAGAGATAAATAATTAAAGTTCTATGCTTTCAAATGTGGATGCATAGAAGCTTAAACATGCTCTTGTCTTCGTGAATGTAAGGTCATAGACTTTGATGCCATTTGACTCTGCATAAAACTAGATAGAACGTCTTGAAAATCAAGAACCATGTGGCATTACGTATTCACAGGAGAAAAATGACACAATCTATGTTGTAGCTCAAGCGTAAGCACCACCTCCTTTACTTGTCAATCCGCGGAGACGTGAGGACCGGTATGAAGACCACGAGCAAGTGAAGGCACAAGTGCGTGAGTGAAAGCACACAAACATGCACACACATACACACACACGTGCACAAGGCAAGATCAAAGAGAGGAACAATGGAAGGATTTTGATTACAAAAAGAAATCTATTACAAAACTGAAATCTACAAGAAGCTACCCCCAAAAATGAGCTCTCTAGCTCTTTTTATAGGTTTTTAACTAGTTTTGGCCCTGTCCAGACCTAGTGTCCGGCCTAGTTAAAAATTAGGTTCCAGGGCTTATTTGAGGGCTCAAACGGAGTCTAAAAATTATGAAAATTGGTACGATGGTACTTCTAATGCTCCTCAAGCTCGAGGACTCCTCGGCTTGCACAAAATGGAGCTACCAAAATAGAAAATGGTATTTACAATGGTTTTAGTGATGGAAATCACTATTTTTGTAGGGGATTCTTATGAAAAGTTGACAGTTACTTCATGGAGCTCCCTACGTGCTCCTTCTTCTTGTGTGTTTCCACCTTTCTGATGTGCTTCCATGCTTGTGCTTTGACTTTGAGTTCCAACACTCCCCCCCCTCTCGAGTCTGTCGTCCCTGACAGACCCTTGTTGGAAGGGCTATTCTGTGTAGTGCTTTGAGAGGTGGTGTCCATCCGTTGTATGAGCTGGTTCCTTGGATTCCAGCAAGAATGTGTCGTTATGAGCTTTCAAAACTGCAAGTTGCTCAGAAGAGGTTGTCAAGAGTGATTTGGAGCAACTACTGGCTTCAATTTGCTTCCGAGATATGGATGTTGTTCCCATGATGTCTGCTAGCTCTTTTAAAGATGATGTTGAGAGCATTCATGCCAACTACTCATAACCCATAATGAATGATGGGTAAGTGTGTTCGTGCCTGGGTTGAAAAAAGTATGTGCCTTGTGCACGGCCTTGTAATGTAGCCCTACGCATGCTTACTTGGAAAATGCATTGGAAGAAGTATGGTGCAAAAATTGCAGGTCTTGAGCTAAGTGCTCAAGGGTATGCTGACGAAGAGGTTTCCTAAACTATCATGGTTATGGTGTTTCCAGAGTAAAGATACTTACCATGGCGAAGGTTGATGGATGTTTGCCTCTTCGTGTTGTACCCTCGGCCTTTGGGATGGAACCTTGTTGATGAATGTCCATGTTGATTGTCCACTGATGAGATCTTTTGAGTGGTGGATCCCCTCTCCTCTTTTCAAAGCAACATTTGTCTCTAACAATGTGCATTTCTGAGCTTGGGCTCATGCACGTTCACTTCCCTATATTGACACTCAGAGGAATATTGGACACGTGCCGGTTTCTAAGAGATTACCATGCTGATTGACATAGACCATTCACCAGTGCTACTGTTCCATACTGGTTCAGGAAATACTAAGAATTGAATTGCTTTATATTCCTTGGCAAGCAACATCGGGTAACTACACCAAGCTGAGTTTCACATATTCTCTTTAGCTCACCATATGCAAGAGTCTTCTCCTCCAGAACTACCTTTTGCAGATATCTCCTTGGATGCTCTGGTACATGAGGTAGTTAAGCATCACTCAAGTTGCGGACCTTCAAGCTCTTCATTCCTACCATGGTAAGAGAAAATCATAGTTGTAGATGCCATGTTCATGCCAAATGCTTGTCCTCTACCAGATAAGGCAGCAATAATCTCACTGCTGGCCGAGACACACTGTGATCCAAATTGATAAATTCCTAGTAATCAACAGTTCCACCTTCAACTAAGCATGACTCATTCATGTTTCATAAGCCAAACCTGGGAACAAGCTCTCTCCCACTTTTCTTTCTCCCTTCTTTTCTTTTTTTTTTTTTTTTTTTTTTTTTTTGGAACAGGATATCACAAAACAAGAACACAAAAGTTAGTATCAATAGAAATGTTTGACATATGTCACTGTGCTCTTGTGCATGGGATTCTCAAGTGTGTCTATGCACGGCCGTGTAATGTGGCCCTATATTAATGCATACTTTGGAAATGCATGACCTGAATGGTGTAAAAGACAGGGTTGTGCAAGGAGCACATGGTTGTTGCTCGTTCGAGGCTTTCGATGTTCTTTGCGGAGGTTGATGCCGACCTTGGTGGAGGTATCCATTGAGTCTCAAACTGATGTAATCCTCCTTATAGGAGTCCATTTTAGAACAGTATTTGGCACTGTAGAGATCACTTCAGGCATCTTCCTCTTTGGATGTGTTCTGAACGGTGGTATCCAGTGTGGTTGGCGCTTTGGTTCGATGGCGGCCGCTTGTACTTTTGGCTTCCAAACCCATATCCTTTTTGCACGTCTTCCTACTTTTCTTGAAGAGCTGATTTGATCTTCTTTCGGTCTCTGTACGTGGTTCTTACCCTCTTCTCTTTTTGGCTTCTTGGGTGAGACCTTTTGCCTGTGGGAGAACATAGGTTGTTGTGGATGTAAGAGCTTCTTAGGTACCCACATTTGCAATTGCCCTTGTTGAGCTGCCGCTAACTTCTTAGGCACCCAAACCTGTTGGATACCTTGTGATTGAGCTTGTCCGAGTTGCTTTCTTCGTCTTCTGACTTGGTTGGCTTGCCTGGATGGAATTTGTGGGGGCAAGGTGGGTGGTTGCTCTCCTTTGCGTACCCATATCTGCTTCATGCTCTGAACTGCTTTTTTATCGAATGGTGTCTTTCTATTTGATGTAGCAGTTGTCGTGAACGGTTGTGTTTGCTTGTGTGGTGGACTCACAACTGTGGCTACTTGATTCTTTGGAGAAGAAGAAAGATCCACCCGCCTTCGAACCTGGTCTTCCACGATTGACTCCTTCTGCATCATAGAGCTTTTGACACATACAACATCTTCTTTCGTATGATTAGTCTTGGAAGAACTAAGAGAGTGTGTGGTGCCATGATTTAGGAGCATGCAGTTCTCCAATTCTATTGTAATGCATTGTTCATGTACCCAAACTTGAAGAATTTGACTTCTTAGGTTTAAGTTAACTGCATGGTCATAGATCCAATCTTGACCGAAGACAAGTGGTTCTGTAAGGTTCTCATCTTGACATACTAGCGCTTTGACTTTCATTGGAACATCTTGAAGGTAGATGGGAAGTTCCACCTCGCCCAAACAAGGGGTTTCCACACCTCCCAATCCTATGAGATAAGCTTCTATGGGATTGATGTTCAACTGCAAGTCTTGGCAGTAGGAAAGTCTAACTGCACAACTTGCTGCACCTGAGTCAATCAATGCTTTCACCGTCCGTGCATCCTTCCCTTGTCCTATCTCTATGGTCACAAAGGGTCTTCGGTCAATGACCTGAGAAGTTGCAATGCCTGACTTTTGACACATATCCATGTGATATTTTGGGGCTTTTGAGTTGACATCTAGGCCTAATCGCCTTAACTTATTTCGCCTAATACGCTCTCTGGCCTCTACCTGTGCTTCTTCTCTCACTCTTAACTCTTCTTCTTTTCGCTTCTTAGCAGTATTGAGTCTCATTAGCATATCCTCAGTAAGAGGTTCTTGATATAGCTTGACTCTGCAGCCACTAATATAGTTTGGCAAGATATCTCCTTCTAGAGTGGCCAACTGAACTGCACCACTAGTGGAAATTCTATTAATGATCATGGGTCCATATCCTCTTTTTTCCAACTTACGGGCATGTTGTTTTAGTGTGTATACCAACACTAGATCTCCCTCTTTCAATCCCTTATCCTTGATGTGTGCATCAAAGTATGCCTTTTGCCTCTTCTTTGCAGCGTAGATGCCTGCTGCCGCTCGTAGCCTTGTTTCACCCAAGCGTTCTAGATCAAAGATCCTAGAGAACAATTCATGCCCATTCCACTCATACTCTTGTGCTACTTTTAAGGCAGGGATTAAGAAATCTAATGGTAGCACAGCGTTCTGTCCGAAGACCATCTGAAATGGGGTGGCATTGAGTACTGTTTTGTAGGCAACTCGATAAGCCCAAACAGCATGATGAAGTTGTTTGTCCCAATCAGAGCGTTTATTATTTACCAATTTTGTCAATACGTTACAGAGGATCTTATTGGTACTCTCGGCTTGTCCGTTGGCTTGTGGATGATAGGGGGCGGATTTCTTATGTATCACCAAGAATTCTTGGAGAAGATTTTCAATGACTTCATTCAAGAAGTGTGTGCCTCTATCGCTCACCAACTCTATTGGTAGTCCATATCTCGTGAACACATTCTCGAATAAGAACTTAGCCGTAGTCTGAGCATCATTCTTTGTTGTGGCTTTGACTTCTACCCACTTTGTAAGGTAATCTGTGGCTACAATGATGTACTCTGCATGGGAGTTTCTAGCTGGGGGGTTAATAGGACCTATGAAATCTATGCCCCACTTCGAAAATGCACGTCCTCCCATCATTGGCCTCAAGGGCATCTCGTCTTTTCTAACTGAATATTGTGCACGTTGGCATGTGTCACATTTCTTCACATAGGTATGTGCATCCATATGAAGAGTGGGCCACCAAAGTCCTGAGAATAGAATGGTCTTGATCACTCGGTCAGGACCAAAATGTCCACCTGCAACACCACTGTGTGCAGTCTCTAAGACCCTTAAATAGTCTGATTCATGAACGCACAGTCTTAAGTAACCATCTTTACCTCTTCGGTATAGGTTCTCTCCTACTAAGGCATAGCCTTGAGCCTCTTGCTCCATATTTCGTCTTCTTGCTAGACTGGCCTCTTTGGGTAATCTTCCCGATCTCATAAACTCTACCAATGGAGCACACCAATCTGGAATTAATGACACTTGATAAAGGGTCGCATGCTCCACTGGGGGTCTCTCTCTGCACCTTGGACAATTCTTAATCCACTCATGTATTTCTTTGTCCATGCTAGGCCAATACACTCCTAAACGATTTAGATTCTGCAATGTTCGTTGTTTAGAATAGTGATTTCCTAGCAATCCTTCATGAGCTTGCTGCAACCAACTATTATGTTCATCATCCTCGACACAACAAGCTAATACGCCCTCCGTATCTTGTTTGTACATGCTTCCTGCTAATATGTGATATTTTTGTGATTTTACAATTTCTTCTTGTGATGTTTTCACATTCTTATTTGCAGGGCCAAAGGTTAGGACTGGTACCAACTTATTTGCCCATTTAGGAACAACTTCTAAATTGAACAGATAAGCATCGGGTAATTCGTCAGACACTCCTTGCGGTGACTCTCCTGAAGTGATGCGAGAAAGGTGATCTGCCCGAAGGTGGGTTCTACCTTTCCTGACAACAACTTCAAAGTCATATTCCATTAGTAAGAGGAACCATCTTACTAAGCGTCCAGTATTGCAAGGTTTATTGACCAAATATAACAAAGCTTGATGATCAGTGAAAAACTTGAACTTGTTGGCCAATAAATAGTGTCTAAACTTCTTCACACCATATACCATGCCTAAGCCCTCTCGCTCAGTTGTGGTATAGTTCCGTTCAGCTGCAGTGAGCTGTCTACTAGCATATGCTATGGGCAAATCTAAGTTTCCTTCACTTGTGGGTTGTGCTAGCACACATCCTATGGCAAGATTGGATGCATCCACATGGACATGGAATGGTTTATTCCAATCAGGAGTGGTGAGTATTGGTGCCGTGCACAAACGTTTCTTCAGTTTGTTGAAAGAATTCTCGCATTCGTCGTTCCACTCAAAATTAGACAACAAGGCATAAAGGGGTCTAGCTATGATCGCGTACATGTGGATAAACCTACGGTAGTATCCACAATGGCCCATAAAGGCTTGTACCTCTTTAATATTCCTTGGCCTTGGTAGCTCCGCTATGGCTCGTACCTTATCTTCATCTGTTGAGATTCCATTCTTAGAAACAATATGACCTAAGATTTTACCTTGACGCACCATAAACACACACTTTTCTGGGTTTAGACACACTCGATATTCTCTACACTTGTTGAAGATTTGTCTGAGCTCAGGGATGTGAACCCTTCTTTCTTGGGAATGAGCACATAAATCATCCACATACACTTCTAAGCTCTTTCGCAAGAACTCTTTGAAGACATGACACATGAGCCTTTGGAATGTTGCAGGTGCATTGGTGAGCCCAAATGGCATCACCCGAAATGCAAAGATTCCCCACTCTGTAGCAAAAGCTGTTTTGTGTTGATCTTCTGGGGCAATGGCTACTTGATTGTAACCTGAAAATCCATCAAGGAAGCTATAAACTTCCTTGCCTGCAACACGCTCCAATAAATGTTCGGTGATTGGAAGCGGATAGTTATCTCTGATTGTAGCGGCATTAACTTTTTTCAGGTTAATGCACACTCGCAACTTTCCGTTCTTCTTGGGCACTACTACAATGGGGGACACCCATTCAGTATGCTCAATCTCATAGATGAATCCAGCTTCAATCAACCTATCAATTTCTTCTTTTATTTTGGCTGCATAGGTATCATTATATGTGTAGGGCTTCTGTTTGGTGGGCTTAGCATCAGCAGTCATGGGGATAGTATGAGAGCAAATTCTTGGATCTACCCCTTTCAAGTCTCTATAGTGCCATGCAAACACATCCCTATATTCCCTTAATAGAGCTATGAGCTCCATTTCTTCTCTTGCACTTAGGTCATCTCCTATATATGTGCATCTCTCTTCGTTCTCTTCAATGGTCACTACAATCCTCTTGGTCTTTTCTTTATTATCATATGATTCTCCTATGATGGCCTCTCTCTTAGGCATTCGTACCAAAATTTTGCGGTCGTCAACTTCATATTTCTTGAGTTTTCTGGTACTTCAAACAATGATTCCTCCTTTTCTTGTTTCACTGATTTTCTTTTCTTTTTCTTTTGACTACTCTCACTTCCATCCTTTGAGTTTACTGTTTTAATACTTGTGAGAGGTTCTTCTTCATTCTGGGTTAACACTCCTATATCTTCTAGATAGTGCTGCTCTGAGTTAAAGCAACTATCCATCACAATAGACTCCAGATCATCGTCATTCTCTTCTTCTATGACATCACTAGGGTCACATTCTTCTAGCAAGGGTTGACACATGAACACTGAGATATCATAACCCTCCTCATCACAATGAGGTGTCCACTGTTCCTCATTGACAGCAATGTCCATGGTGGCTAAGATTTCTGGCCAGCCATGAGGCTCAAACTCCTCATCTGGAAAGATCATCGGTGTGTAGGCTGGGTCTCTAACTGGTCTATCTCCTAGTGAAGTTCCTTCTTCCCTTGCCTTTAAACGTTTTTCCTCTTCCTTTGCGACTTTGCACATCCACAAATGAGTATCTTCATGCAGCCATGATGGATCAGGTGAACTTTCAGAATGCACAGAGATGGAATCTTCTTTCACTTTGTGGATAGAATTCCACTGTAGGGGTGGTACATCTCTGAAGGTGTAATCCTTCAAATTGACCTTGGTAGTGACCCCTAACTGCTGTAAGTACAAGGAGTTGGTTCCCCAATCTTGTACTATTTGCAATTGTTGTAGGAAGGGTCTTCCTAGGATCATCTCATAGACATTATTTTTCTCAAAGTCACATATAGCAAATGTGTGCTCAAACTCTACACCACAAGTGGTTAGAGTGATCCCTTCTAGCAATCCTAGAGGTCTTTCAAAATGACCATCAGCCATTTGAAGCTTCATTCTAGTTGGTCTTAATGTGGGCTTGCCCCATTGCTTCCACAAGGAGGTGGTCGCAATAGCAACACCAGCACCTGAATCTATGATTGCTTTGGTTGTGTAACCTTGGTAGGTGATTGGAAGATAAGTATTACCTTCTTCACCCTCACACATGTCCCCTATTTTGTCTAGAGGTATCTCTGGTACCCTTTGCTTAGAGCCTGCTTTTGGCATATTGGACTCAAGTTCTGGGACCTGATCCTTCACATGATTCCATAACTCAGGTTTTGCTTTGAGCAACTCTTCTACAGTGAGATGACACTGAACCTTAGTGTTCTTCACGACATCCGTGTTCCTTGGAACCACTGAGTCTTCATTTCTTACTAGTATTGTGGGAGCTCTAATCTGGAGTGATTCAGATTCCCATGGGCCTGGAAATTGAGGCAGTTCTTCTAAGGTATTAGATTCAAAATCTAATCTTTCGTCTTCTTGTTCTGCTTCATCTTCGTAAATAGATGGAATGTCTTGGGGAAATTGATCATGAAGATCATCAATCTCAGGAATAGGAGGGGAATTACCCTTCTCCTTGGCCCATTTCTCCTCTTGTATTTCCCGCAAGAACTCTTGAGAGTACTGTTGAATAGAAGGAGGTATTCCAGCATCCGTGGAATTAGGAACATAAGCTCCCCTTGGTGGTGAGCTTCCTCTTTCATGAACTGGTTGAGCCTGTGGAGGTAAAGAAACTTGTGGTTTGTTTACCAACTGCTCTAATCGTTCTAGTAAGCCCTGGAAATGCAAATCCGATTTGATAGAGTTTGTCTGATTGAACTTTTGACTAGTCTCAAGTATGGCTTGAGCTTGTTCTACCATTTTCATGCACATTTTCATCCGTTCAATCTCTAAATCTGCTCTAGGGTAACTCTTGTCTAGGTTTGCCGCTGTAGGCCCTTCTTGAAGTCGAGCCTGGTAGGCCTTGAACATCATGTCCAAGCCTTCTGGGGTTGGATCTGCAAGAACAGACCCTGGTTGCGGTCTATTTACAATGGGTGGTGGGGTGGGATGAGGTGGAGTGGATGGAGTTTCGGCATGCGAGGGGCTTTGAGATGCAATGTCTTCTATTTTTGTTTTCGCTTCTTTTAAGCTTTCTTCTAGTTCCGATAACTTTTTATTCCACTTGCGATTGGCCTTCTCTCTGGTATCCTTCCATGTTCTTGTTTTCCTCTTACTAGGCTCTCCCGATTCACTCGACTCTGATTGTTCTACTGGTTTATCCTGTTTTAAGGCTTGTGCTCTAGTGACAGCTTGTATAGGAGCCACATTGCTACTACTTGAACTTGGATCTGCCACTAAGCCTACAACATTAATGGGTGTAATCTTGGGTGCACTAGAGGGGTTTCTTGGACAATCTCTGGGGAGATGGTCTTTGCCACAATCAGGACAAAAAGCCTGTATTGTGATAGCCTGTCCTTGACTCGGAGATGGTGGGTGGGGACAGTCACGAATGAAATGGTCACCATGACATCTGAAACAAGATCCTCTAGGGGCTTGTGGTCTCATTTGTCTCAACTGGGGCCTAGGGTTAGGATTTGTGTACATGACATTGGAGTATTCTGGCTCCCAATTTTGCTCCATAGGCGGTGCCTCATATTGATACGAGTAAATCTCACTATGTTCAGGTGACTCTGTGTAATAAGCATGTGGACTACCTTCATGGGAGTAGTCTGAACTATGAGCATGAGAGTCATTATCTGGTATCAATGGGGTTAGTGGCACCAAAGCTCTATTTGGATTTTCCTCTCCCACAGCATACTTGACTGGAATCACGTTGGCTGGAGCTGGTGGTTGGTTTCCCAAGACAGGTTGTGGCCTATATGGTACCTGATATTGCTGTTGTGGTCTATAATATGGCTGTTGGTATTGGTTCTGATACCTACCTTGTTGATAAGGTTGCTGATAATTCTGTCTAACAGCCTGCCTATTGTAGGGACATTCTTGAGCCGTGTGGTTTGTGTACTTCCTTTCAATAGTACAATAGGGAGCATTCCTTTCTCTAATATTTTGGTTTTGCGTTGGGCATACGTTAGCCATGTGGTCACCTCCGCAAGTATAGCACCGATTCAATGGAGTGACTCTCTGTGTTTGTTTATTTTGGACTCCCAGCTTCTTGGCAACTTGCTCAGCTATCTCTTCTATTTCTGTGGAGATCTTTGAAGTATGACTAGTAGAACTATCCGAATCTTTGTAGAGTTTGGACAATCCTAACTCCTCACCCAAGTTATCTTCTATGTCTATGCACGTCCGCACGCACTCTTCTATGGATCTAGGCTCTTTCAAGTACACATATGATCTTAATTTTGTGCTCAGTAAGCCATCTAAGAACAAAGCCACTTGTTTAGCTGGTGTGGGTAACTCTGGAGTAGGGCATCTTTCTAGGTACTGTCTGAACCTTCTACCTGCTAGTCGCACTGTTTCTTTGTGTGTCTGCTTGAAACTATGGATCAGGGACGATGTGTTATGCCTGATACCACTCTTGGAAAATTCTACAATGAATTCGTCTAGCAGTTGACCTATATCGCGATAGCTGCTTCTACTCAATGGTTGAAACCAAGCTAAGGCAGTACCTTTAAGGGTCAAACCAAATGCCTCGTACTGGGTGAACCAGTCCTCAATTTGTTCGGCTCTCAGCACTTGTTTGTACTCGGCCACATGATCATAAGGATCCCCTGTCCCATCGAAATAGTTCTTCATTGCCTTGATCACGTGAATGGGTCTAAGGGTTCTTGGGTACTCCCGGGGTCTAGGCAATGGAAAATCCTGTTCATCTCTTTGTTGCCTATGTGATTGATGTCTCTCTCTTTCAGGTCTGTCATTTTCAAATCCTGACCTATTCCTGCCGACGGTGTGTGCAAAACTTACCTCAGGTCTCTCTCTAGTTCTTTCTCTCTGGGCTTCATGAGCCTGGGATGATCTTACCCCTTGGAGGCCATGGGAAACATTGGATCTTGGTGGGGGGAAAATCATTTCATTCTTCCAAGTATATGCATGTCTATCATGTTCTGTTACCAAGAAAATTTTCTCTGATGTGTTATCCAGGTAGGCAACTTTGCCTGGTATCTCAGGATCTTTGAATTCATAGATGATAACTATGCCCAATTGGCTAGGTTGATCTGGCTTGAACCTCCAAAAGGCTTCCTCTGTTTCTCTATTCAAAAATAGTTCTATGCTTTTGTTGTCTTGAGGGATCCAGTCCGGAGTGATCACTCGGGTCAAAACTGACTTGCCTCTAGGAGTCTGGGGTCCTTGTCCTATATTTCCTTGTTCTAGGTCTCCTATCTCATTCTCATGAATGATATTTCCAAACTCATCGGTCCTATCTGGTTGGTTGGTAACCACATACATGGTTCCTTCCTTATCAATGTATGAACCCTCTTCGAACTTGACCACCGGGTGTTCAAGTCCAAAGGATTGATCTGGATTTTTGAGTTGGACCACTGATCGCCTCAGACCATCCTCATAGATGCGAGCACCTAATTGGTTGGTCCGAATATATTCCAACTGTGTCTTATAGGGACCTTCCGGTGTTTGTAGATGGGCAGTCCCTGAGCCACCTGCAGGTTTTCCCATGCTAAAAGACATTTCTGAATCACTTGTGTCTGAACTTAGTAAAAGATCACCACTTAGTTGTTGTGTCCAAGACTTGGATGTATGGTTGACACTAGCCTCAGAAGATCTAATGCTTTGTTTATCCTTGCCTAAGTGTCTACCAGATCTCAGGTTCATAAGCTTTAGTCAAAAGTCCAAATTTTCCCTTTGGTATGGTTCAAAATTCTTTAGAGCCCCCTTGGTTCCCTAGTCCCACCTGAGGGTCAACTTCAAATTATCCTATCTCAAAATCAACGCGTTATTCTTGAAAAAAACAGTTGAGGTCGTGTAGGATTTGAAACGAGCTTTCCAACAAGCTATAGAGCTCAAAAAATGAAATTTGGATAAAAACGTTATGCCAATTCAGGCTCCTGGGGGTCAAAACAGGCAAACAGGGCCTTTGGAGAAAATCGCAATTTTGTGAACTTTCAGAGAATCGCAATTTTGTGAACTCTGAAAATCGCGATGTTGATCACAAAATCGTGTTTTTGAAAATCGCGATTTTGAGCAGAAAATCGTGATTTGAAAATCGCGATGTTGATCACAAAATCGTGTTTCTGAAAATCGCGATTTTGATCACAAAATCGTGTTTCTGAAAATCGCGATTTTGATCACAAAATCGTGTTCCTGAAAATCGCGATGTTGATCACAAAATCGTGTTTTTGAAAATCGCGATTTTGAGCAAAAATTCGTGTTTTCACAGAATCGCCTTTTTCACAAAATCGTGTTTTTGGCATGAAAATCGCGATTTTGTCATAGAGAATCGTGTTTTTCTCAAAATCGTATTTTTCGCTGAAAATCGTGATTTGTGAGAATCGCGATTTTGAGCAGAAAGTCGTGTTTTTCACAAAATCGTGTTTTTGCTGAAAATCGTGATTGGTGAGAATCGCGATTTTGAGCAGAGAATCGTGTTTTTCACAAAATCGTGTTTTTGCTGAAAATCGTGATTGGTGAGAATCGCGATTTTGAGCAGAGAATCGTGTTTTTTTTTTGAGAAAAAACACAGAATCGCGATTCTTTTCAACCAACTTTTAGGCGGGAAAACTGAAAATCGTGATTTTTCAAAAAATTTTGAATTTTCACAGAATCGCGATTTTCATCACAGAATCGTGTTTTTTGGCGGGAAATTCAAATTTCTGAGCGCCGGCTATGGTGAGCTCCGTATGAGCAGAAAATCATGAAAAAAACACAGCGCTTGCTCTCCCTTGCTTCTCCTAACTCCTTCCCACACAATAATGCATGAAAAATGGTATGAAGATGGTGAAAATGCACTAAAAAACAAGAATTTTCTATGAAGAAGAAGATGGAAGAAGGTGGAGATGATGATGATGATGAAGATGAAGAGGAAAAAACAGAAAATGAACTGAAATGACAGTTTTTTTACCTTCCAACGTCGCAAATCTAGGATCTTACCATCACAACGCTCGTCCTCGAAGCTCTCTCCCCGGCAACGGTGCCAAAATTTGGTGTAGCTCAAGCGTAAGCACCACCTCCTTTACTTGTCAATCCGCGGAGACGTGAGGACCGGTATGAAGACCACGAGCAAGTGAAGGCACAAGTGCGTGAGTGAAAGCACACAAACATGCACACACATACACACACACGCGCACAAGGCAAGATCAAAGAGAGGAACAATGGAAGGATTTTGATTACAAAAAGAAATCTATTACAAAACTGAAATCTACAAGAAGCTACCCCCAAAAATGAGCTCTCTAGCTCTTTTTATAGGTTTTTAACTAGTTTTGGCCCTGTCCAGACCTAGTGTCCGGCCTAGTTAAAAATTAGGTTCCAGGGCTTATTTGAGGGCTCAAACGGAGTCTAAAAATTATGAAAATTGGTACGATGGTACTTCTAATGCTCCTCAAGCTCGAGGACTCCTCGGCTTGCACAAAATGGAGCTACCAAAATAGAAAATGGTATTTACAATGGTTTTAGTGATGGAAATCACTATTTTTGTAGGGGATTCTTATGAAAAGTTGACAGTTACTTCATGGAGTTCCCTACGTGCTCCTTCTTCTTGTGTGTTTCCACCTTTCTGATGTGCTTCCATGCTTGTGCTTGACTTTGAGTTCCAACATATGTGCATTTAATCAATAAGTTACGATGATTATACCTTATTAATACCAATGTAAATGCATATACTTTTAAGAAACAATGACTCTTGCTTGTAAATCCCGTTAAGAGATCCTTTAACTCAGAATTTTCTAGTTTTCCATGCCCCTAGCACTTCAAGGATACCCTGTCTAGAATTCAAATGAATGCAAACCAACTCTTCTACTCGTATGCAGGTCTTAACTTGTATGTAGACAATGTGTTAATCATTTCGATGGTGAAACTTAACAACTTTAAGTGTTTTGTGTTGTTTTTTATTTTTTTCTGTATGTAACTAAATGAAAGACTTTTTCAAACATATCTTTGAAATTATGTAAATATTGAATCTAAAAGGGAACGATGAAAAGTTCATGACTATGATGTTTAGAAAAAGTTGAGCACGGTCTGAACCAGAAATAGAAAAGAAACGTCCACAATAGCTATAAATGTGTATGGAGGTGTATGATTCATAGGAAATTTCAACTTCAACACGTGTGTTCAAGGATCAACAGGTTGGACATTCATTCCTTAATCTACTTTAATATGCTAAATCAAGTAACAAAGACCTGGAGTGGGTTATGGTTATGCTTATGAATTTAATTCAAGCTCTTCCTCTTGCAACCTGCTTTTCATGAACCCTATGACACGGTGTTGCTCCATTTCTTCATCTTTAATCTCATTTATGCCCATGCAAAAATTTTATTGATGAATGTGGATGCATAATTGGAATCATATTATTTACTTACCTCATTATATACTTCTTCAAGCTTCAATGATGTTGTGCGCTTGTGGTTACCTTCTTAGGTAACTTTGTATGGACTCTATGTATGCTCTATATGTGTATGCATATGTCTATGTGTAAGTTACCACATGTGTAACTTCAGGATTGTGGGTAAACTATGTGATAGCTTGTGTATTTGTATCCTAAGTGATCACATGCATCAAATGAATTTCATTAGTAAATTTTTGTATATTATGGATTCCACATATGTATCTCAATGAGCCATGTAGAAATCGAAGACTTTTTTCCATCTCTAAACCTTGAAAAAAGTAGCGATATGGTTCTAGCTCCATAGGATCGAATATGGACAAGGTTATTACATGCAAGATACAAAATAATTTAAAGTGGGAATTTCAAAGAAATATGTAGAAACTGAATAGGCCAACATCAGTACCTTTGATTTAGTAACATAACAATCAAAATTTGATGGCCATGCTCGCCATAGGAGTGAACTAGAAAGGAATCTTAAGAAAAACAACGAGATTTTTTATGTTTAAATTAATTCATATCCTACTCATAAGAAACATACCATATCCATTTGGTTGGCTTCCTTTTCATCAATAAAAGCTACAAGGTAGGTTCAAAAATAGTTAGAGGTTCTATACCCAACTACGGAAATGAAACATTGAATTTGGTTCCATTATTGCAATAAGAAGAAACTTATAGACTACAAGTGGATTTATAAGGTAAAACATAATGTTGATGGTTTAGGGAAAAGCAACTCCTTATGCATGAATTTGACATGAAAGATCTTGGCATGTTGTGTTGTGTTTTGGGCATTGAGTTTATACATATAGAAACAAGTATATGGAACTTGCAAAGACAATATGCCTTGTTTATGCTACAAATGTATGGTATGGCTAATTGTAAGCCAAATTATTTTCCATTAAATGAGAATTTGAAGTTGGATACTACAAGACATGAAGCATTGGAAATGCCACTATGTACTAGAAAATTATGGGAAGTTTGATATATCTCAAAAGCACAAGGCCTATTTTAAGCTAAGCCATAGGACTTTAAACTCTATTTATGGAAGTATAAAGCAAACTAGATTTCAATTATCTGAGATGCACTCTATGTTATGTGAGTTCTACTTTGGATTATTCACTATTTCATGAAGCTCCAACAAAATTGTAGGTTCATGGATACACAAAAATTGATTGTTGATCACATTAAGTCTTAAATAGAAAGGATTTAGCTAATCTAACGAGCTAAATATAAAACTTCACAAACATATGTAATTTGAGCATCAATTGAATTTGAAACAACCATGCAAGTTCTCGATTAGACCACTAAGAATACACACATCAAATTTCAAAACAGATGTTCAAAGATCGTAGTGAATATCTGAATGAAATTGATCATCGAATCTTAGAGAGCATAGAGTGTTTCCAAAATAGGTTATCGATTAGATTATTATGCAAGTTAAAATAAACTAAACTTTAAATAATAATATTGGTTCACTGTAACTATCACATTCATCATGGTTGTCTAATGAGGAGTTGGATGTGTGAGGGGGGACAACATCAAAGGTGTTGATGCACTGAAGTTGATGAGATAAAAAAAACAGGAATATTGTATCCAGTTTGTCAAGATGAACAAATGTCCCCCTATTGTTGCCGATGGATGACTAAGGGAAAGAAGAATCAAAATATACCATCCTTGGAGATAGAAGGTACCATAAATATTGATAGATATTGGAGAGAAAATCAATTCTTATTAGGGAAATCGTATGCCAAGAAGATTGTCTTTCTAAAGAAGTGTGTCCGATTCATGCGCCCTTCGCCTTACATGTATTGTTGAAAGCATCATCCCATGAAACTAGTTCATAATGCGATAGAGGATATCTATACATATTTCCCACAGTTTCGTTTGTCGCAAATACTCCACCTCATTGCTACTACATTCAAAGTCTCATAATCTTCTTGCCATATCTCTGATGATCAGCTTCTCTCCTCATTTTATATCTCTGTCATGTTGTGTGTCTACCTCATCACAATGTGGAATTCTTGTTCCTGAAATATCTGCAAGTATACGAGCATCTACTACCCATTCTTTCTCAATCAACCCCCTTCCATTGGAAAATATGTTTATTATAAATGAGGAGAAAATCTAAACAATTAGATCTCTCCTTTTATAGATGTTTCTCAGCTATTTGTTGGAACATCTAATCTGAAATGTCGATGTTATTAGAATGTAGAAGTCACGTATAAACTATTGCTACATATTGTATATATATAATCACTTATTAATGAAATACACAATAGTTTCAACCAATCTCTCACTATGCACGTCATCTTCTTTTTCTTGCTCCATGGTTCCTAGCGTGTTCTCTCCATGATCTAATTTTTCAACATGGAATCGGAGCCACCAATCTTGGCATGCCTCTAAGGGCCCATCATTATGCGAGCATGGCAGACAAGCAATCTCAATGACGTAATGCTTCTCTTCTTTATTTCATTGTACTATACAAGCACGACCCAAGCTTTGCACTCTACTTGTGGAGTTTCATTTACCTGCCCACGCTTCAACCTTTTTTGCTTGCTTATATCAAACCTGTATTGCACATAGTCTTCATATTCAATCTTTTTGTTGCATCCTTTATGCATCCATCACCATCTCCGGCCTTGATTCCACGTTTTATTGCTCTTCATCCTCTCTATTGTCCCACTGATGTTCACCATCTCCACTAGTCATCACCAAATCGTAAGCCTTAGCATCACGTACTTCTTCTATAAAACTCTATTTGTTTGGTTTCTCCGAAGCCCAACCCTCCATTGTTGCATGGTACGATCAAATCAAAAGTGCAATATGTGTTGTTCATGAAAAAGGAGTCTGCTCATGCACACTTCATTTGCATTAAAATAGGAAGAGGAATGTTGCAAGGGCTCTCTTGGCATGGAAGTAGGACCTCTTTGCTAGTAGGGGCCGAGAAAGAATGTCCCAGCTCATCACACTTCTGCATAGATCACCACTCATCCCAACAAACACCCTCCTTGGCCCACACACACGTGCCAATGACCTTCCCAAGGAAATCTCCTGTACTTCCTTCTTGGTTCCCTACATGTGAGCATGTAGCATGGTCTCACATACCATAGTCCAAGAATCAACAATGTGTCCCATCCTCCATAAGAAGGATGTCAACTAGATAAGGGGACATGCTATGTTTAACAAAATCTTTGAAATTATTGACAATGCTACATGTTGATGATTCAAGAAAACAATTACAAAACTCTACCCACAAGGAAGTCTTCTTTTCTTTGTTCGTTTTCTTTGCTAAAAGCAATTTGTTGTCTTTGTGTTTTATTTTTACACCTTTCTCCATCCTCATTGAGAATTGTGTCCATAAAATGTTTCTCATGGGAGAGCTATCCTTGAAGAAGGATTCAAACCATTGTTTCAATTCATAAGTTTCACAAATTGGCATAGTTTCCTATGCATCTTGATAGTTCTTTATGGTAGCTCCCAATTTATTTTCTCACATGAGTAACCTTCCTTGTGCCTCGTGATAGTGGCCATGCCATAATTATCTTCGCAAGCTTGTGATTGCCTTGTGTGTCATGCTTGATCACCATGACTTACACTAGCCTCACTTATCACTAGGGGATGGAAAATTAACTCATTTAGAGCACTAAAACACACACAAATGCTACCAAGATCTAGCCAACACAGAAACATTGCAACACTCTAATTGTAAACTTATGATGTCATAGTGTGCCTTGATTGGCCACCTTGGCTAACACATATGCCTTGTTGAAATCAAGTTCTCATAGATTTTAAGTTTTATTGCAACTAACATGACTTAAAAAAAAAACAAATTTGACATCTATTTTCAACAAAGTTTGATCTTGTACTTGAGGGGGAGAAGAAAGAATTCAAGTCCAAGTTTGACTTTTATTACTCGAAGTTTGAATATTAAGCTTCCAAATATCTATTAGCATAACTTATTTTAATTGATGCACTTCATGCTTGTATTGCATTATGCATATAGATTAGTCTCATCGAATAAAAGAAATTTTGCATCCTTTATTTGTTGCCGTTTCAGCTAACGGAGAGCATTGGAATGTTAAATTTGAAATGTCCATGTTATTTGAATGTAGAAGCAGCATATGAACCATTACTACATATTGTATAAATATAATCACTTATTAATGAAATAGACAACTGACTCAACTCATCTCTCTCTTTGCACGTTGTCTTCGCTCTCTCTGGCTCTATGGTTCCTGCCACATTCTTTACATGATCTAAGTTTTCAACATCAATGGCTTTATGTCCATCTTGTAAACGTATCGAACTCCAAAAATTATCTTCATGCAAACACTTTGAATTTCCTTTGTTGATTCCACTATCTAAAAATCCTAGAGGTTGATCCGACACATAGTGCTTGTTTTAAGTCAAACAAACTTATCCATTGATAGAAATTGATCATAGCAAGCATACATTCACCAATCCATCAATATGATTAAAGATATTTGGACATTGCCTATGCCTCCAGACACAAGTCACTTTTCCCACACACTAAATTTATCAAAACCTTTTTTAATAACTTATGAGGCAATCCAAAGAAAAGACTATTATAGTCATGAAATTAAGAAAACTCTCAAAAGAGATCCTCTTGTAGAGAATGATAGGGAAAATATCAACAAAAGAGCTACTATTGTGTTTAGTTCTGTGTTCACTTCTGGTCACTACCTATGAATTTAAAATTATGTTTCTCGAGTTGCACATTTTCTATGTGTTTCTCTAAACACAATGTAATATGCAACCTAGCTTGTGAAACAAAACATGCACAATGATGCCAAAGCCAAGACCTTAATATAAACAATCAAAACAAGTGATTTTGTATAATTCTTCAGGATTGCCAATATCTCCTAGAACAATCTAGTCATGCTCACCGTTAGGTGAAGGCCGTGTAAGGATTTCAATTAATTGTGCTTAATCTAGATTAATCTTGTAAAATCCTTTTAAAGAATTCCATGTAGGTTCATTTAAAATATATCTCATGCAAATATATTTGTTATGGAAGACAGATGAAGTTGGTGTGAAAATCATGAAAAGTGATATGCCTCAAAGTTTGTGCCCATCAAGCCTTCGCCGATTATGAAGTTTTCCCTCTTGTTCTTTGATCTATATAATGTGTGTTTAGGATGTTTTGCACTTTTTTACTCTACTCTTGATGCCTGACCTGCTTCTATCTTCCTCAAAAGAAATGTTGAAACTAAACAAAAAAGTATGCTTGAAACGGTTTATTTTTTGAAAACTCATGAAAGAAATGAATTTGTTGCTAGAACCATCTCAAATTTAAGACATTTGTGATGGAGTTAGAGTGAGTAGAAAGGGTTATATGGCAAATTCAAAATTTTTGTGTGAATTTCTTAAAAGAAAATAAAGTAAGTTGCTTTGGATTTCTTAGACCTCATCATGTTGGAAAGTATCGACTATCCTTGAATAAGAAAATCACGTCTATATTTGATTATTAAAAACACATTCATGGTAACATACCTTATGAGGTAGGGGAAAAAAACTTTACATCTCACCTACAATGCCTTTAACGATATATAGTTAGACATTATAAGACTTCAAACATACATGGTTGAGGTCTATGATATTAAAGACCATGAATGTTCTGGCCTTTTGAATTTCATAATAAAACTTGATGAAGCTACAATTAAAAAACATCAAAAGATGGAGAGAATAAGTATTGCACTAATGAAAAGAGCTTTGGAGTACTATACCCTTGGGAAAATGGATACTCCATCTCTCAAAGTACAATTAAAAATGGAATTATGGTGGGTTGGGCGTGCTAAAGTTCCATCAGAGAATAAAAAACACTTAAGTGGTTGTCCTTATAGATAGAAATTCCAAATTTTATCCAAAGGCATCATTTAGGAGAGTTGCTCAATATTAACCACTATGGAAGCTTTAAAATTGAGTGGCATTTGAGTGGAGGCTTAAGGACTCTAAAATGCACGTTTGGTATAAGCGAGGGTGCAAATTCCAAGTACCCTTGTTTGTAATGCATTCAAAGTCTGGGTACAATAGGATGGACTGCTAGAACTGAGCTTGCAAAATCTCCTTCCAAAAAAATGTTAATCTACATAACCACTCATCTTTTGCCATGATTTGGGATCCCGTACTTGCAATAGAATTGAGAAATGTACACACATGTACATTGCATGTAGAGTTAGATGACAAATTGGTTCATCTTCACTTGGATTATGCATATTCCATCAAGCCTTTAGCTCTTTTAGATGTATGTATAAAAAATGTGAAGCTCTACTTTGACAAATGGGATCTCATGGTGGTGAGGTTCATCTAGAAAAATGTCTAAATCCTTCACAAAATAGAGGTGTTGTACTATAGGATGTGTCAATGAGAGGTGCAAAAGCAAGGACATTCTTCAGTAAAAATGAAGAAAAAAGCTTGTTGCAATGTGGAATTGTTGGAAACAATTTTAGGAGGTATGACAAATGTAAAAATCTATTAAAAATAAAAAGAATGGAGGTGTGGGTGAGACTAGATAAAAGTTTCAAGATCATAGTGCAACAAGTAACTTTTGATCTCTACATGAATGAATTCAGAAGGCTAATCATAGAGCTTATAGAAATAATCATAGAGGCCTCGATTCTCAAAGACATAACTTACCACTTGGTGAGTTTTGAAGAAATTATTTCATCCATGATTAGTTTTTGAAATAAGCATCTCATGATAGTTACCGTTATGTTTTCATAGCATATTATTCTTCTAGATGGTCCATTCTTTGCAAAAAAAAGGAAGCACTTTCCACATGGAACTCTTAGGGCATGGAAAATTCTCATTACTAAGAAAAAATGATTCTTGAGATGCACAAGAAAAGGAGGAGGAGTCACAAAAAGTAACCCTTTCATAGAGTTCTTTTATTGGTTCTCTAGGAGAAAATTACAAAGGATCACATGGTGGATATCATCACGAAGTAAACTATAGAGATCATGTCATTAAGAAGTATGACTAGATATCATCTGCTTTAAAGAGAGATGGAATCAATACAAAAAAGAATGACAATTCATTCCAATGTGATTGTATAGTATTTGGAATATCTTTAAGTATTTTAGGACAAAAATATGGATGTATAAACAATTTTAGAAATCATGGGATTTGTGAAATGAAATCTCATTATTCTTTGTTTAATCTTTTAAATGAGCTTGAATCTAACAAATCTCATATGTATCTTAGACGCTCTTTCGTTCTTTAGCTAGCAGTAATTTGTGTATCTCTTGAATAATAGAGGAAATAACCACCTCTAGAAGCACTGAATCCTAGGGCATAGCCAAATATCCTAAATGATATTGTTATCTCAATGAGTAACACCCTATATGAATCAAATGGCAGTGAGGAGCTTACATATTTAGATAGGTACTTTAGAGAGAATAATGCAAAATTAGGGTCCTCACTACATTGCTCAAGTACAACATGGAATAAATATGAATTTAACTTTGGAAGATAGTGAATAAGTGAATGAATATCCACTTTTGATTTTTCTTTATTCTTTAGATCTTTCCTTGTGCCCATCCCTTTTCCAGGATAGTTGTCTTCATCTTATATGGATAAGTGCCAAAACAATGACAAACATGGACTAATTACTTACCTACGAGACAAAGGATTGGTGAGTAAGGAAAATCCTACCATGTTCTAGAAAATATCATATGGATATATCAAATATTGATATGTGTATGTGGATGGACGTATTGTAATATAGGAATTAGACTCTACTGAGATGGATGAGCCTAGTAAAAGGAAGCCTAGGGCTTGGGACAAAAAAAAAAGAGCTAGAACTAAGAGACTATGGACCAAGAATCTTTTGGCTATAGAGTGCAACATTAAGCTTGAGAACTCTCTTCTTAAGCTTTATAAACCTCTAAAAACCCTACCAATGCATCATCCCACGCCAAAGAAACATTTTCCTCCACCCTAAAATCAGGATCATTACTAGGAGACCCTACTCCAAAAGGCTTTGACATGCTTTTTAAGGACTATGAAGCTTCTCATATATGAAGAGGTGATGAACAAGTACAAAGATGAGAGGGTCTTTGCAAAAACCTTACCAAGATGTACCTATTCCTTGCCTGGAAAAACGAATAGACTTCCTAAGCTTACAAATAGTTAATACATATGACCATAGTATTTCGAAGCAACTATGTCAGATTTTTACTCGAGGGAGACTTATTTTTCGATTTTGAACATGAAGAGAAATTCTCCTATTTATGGAACAAGGCACTCAAAAAAATATTTAGTATTTCCAACCTACTATGAATCTTGAAAACTCCTTTTTTAGAAATTCTAATGGGAATGTAACTGAGGTGTTCCAACTTATAGAATTAGTTTACAATGACTACATAGTAAGAAATATATTTAGGAACTCAAAGGTTTGATCACAATATTTCAAGAAGTAGATAAAAGTATATAGAGAGTTATAGAGATTGATTCATATATCTATACAAGAAGCTCCAATAATCAATTACTTGCATAAAATATCTTGCAATGGTGTTTCTTTTATGATCCAAGAATTGAAGGAAACAATGATACCATAGATTCACTTCAATGGCTCTATGAAGTTGGCACACTCAAAGAATACACACACAACAATACACAATAACTCAAGGTGATGTTGAAGACTCAAATGTATTTGTATGTAGAATAAAATGTTTGGAGGTTCGGAAGCCCTAAATAATTCATAATGTACCTCAAAGTGTTTGGTCCTTGCATGGTAAATAGGATTAGCTACAAGATTTAAGGAAATTTTATCACAAAATATATGAGGAGTAGATGACTTGACTCCTACATCATCAAATAGTATTTTAATCCACATTGAAAATTTCATAGAACTAGCCAACCCTATGTATTTAGATTTTTTAGATGAGAGAGAAATTATTGGGTGGCTTCTTTGATGACCAAGAGATGCGTTTAGACACTAAAGATGAAAGAAATTGATAGGTGATTCTCTTATCATCACTTGATCCAACACAATGTATATAAAAGAAGATCTTAATGTCTATATTAGACTTTTAAGGAGATAAGAAGACTTCTTTTATTGTCCCCTTGAGATACTTGAGTATCCTTTTGGCTTTGATATCCTATCACACTTCAATTAGTTCTCCTTCAAAAGAAATCAATTTGGAATTCTCTTCCATAGGTGTACCTACAATCTTTGCTTTTTACATCTTAGACTTTGTAAGCATGTCTTTTTTATACATTCTTTGAGTAAGATACATGCCATGCTGTGTATACATGGATTCCAATCCAAGAAAGTGTGTTAGCTACCACAAATCAGAACTCTTCTTTCATTTGATATTTGATTTCCTCTTACGTGATTGGAATCATTCTGTGTTACAATAGTGCCATCCACATATATATAGAGAGAGATATATATGATATCTTCATGCCCTTCTTTAATGAAAAAGGAAGGATCCACCAACTTGCTCATCATGGATCCTTTGAGATTCTAGAAGCTTGATTTAGCCCATTAAGATCTGTTCTTAACCTAAAACTTACTCACAAAATTGTTATTCTTAAGAAGCAAGAGGTTCATTCATATATTCCTCCTTGTAGATCCACCCATTCAAGAAGGCATTCTTGACATCCATCTGGTATATCTTCCAATTCTTGGTAACTAAAATACTTATCATTATTCTAGTTGTAAGAAGCTTGGCCGCAAGAGAGAAGGTATCCTCATAATGTATACCATAACCTTTGGCTACTAACCTAGCCTTGCACCTATTTATGGTTCCATTAGAGTTCTTTTTGACCTTGTAATTCCAGCTCAATCCAATTATCTTTGTGGTTGAGCTACAATCATCAATCAAAGAAACATAGTATGGTGACCTTGAGATAGACAGCTCCTTTCTTTGTGCGCAAATATCAGTGTGGACACACTCCAAGATGTTTCCATGTATGCATCCCTTTTTTATGAAAGGTTGCTTGTAAGAATTTCCTCATTGCATGCACAAATTTATAAATCAATAGTTCAAGTATGCTTTGATGTTGGCTAATTTGCTTCAAGGATCTCTCTCCAACATGAGTTAAGCTTTTAGTGCCAAACTTCTAACTCTGATAGAGTTTATGTACAATAATATAACAATGTGATGTTCCTTTTATCTTGGAGATCGAAGATGAATAGAGTGCTTATTTTTCAACCTTGCAAATCTTCTTGAATCCTTGGTATGGATATTCAACATAAGCTTTATACCTTGTAAATCTCACAGGTAATCCCTTCTCCACAATCTATCCTAAAATTATCAAATGATTGGTACTGCTAGGTACATAGAAAAATCTACTCAATAAATTCACAGTACCATTTGATGCCTTTACATTTCCAATATTTTCCATAGGGTTAATTGTGTTATGTAATGTTTGCACTTCATACTTGTTCTTGGTTCTTCCAAAATGTGATATTAATGCTACATTTCTTGCTACACGATTGAACTTCTAGAATCAATATAGAATACATGTCCATATGATTTTCCTTGTTTCATGGTCATATTCATGAAGCGATTCTTTTTGTGATTGACAATCAGTAAAGTTCTTTTAGTCTCTTCTTCCTTTAAAACCCCCTTCATAGTTTTTGTTTTAAGTTTTGATTACAATTTTTACAACTATTTTTGTTGTATCTACCTTTAGGATCTCCATATACTCCTCTATTATATCCTCTTCCTCGATCCTTCCTTTGGTTCTTGAAGATCAATGATATGATTCTTAGGTCCACATATAGCACAAGGTGAGGAGATTTGACATATTCCCATACCTTGTCTATGTCCTCTTCTTCTTCCTCTTGAATGTATCCCATTACCTACAATGTTAGATAGGGAGGTACTTGCTTCTTCATAAAATTTCTTCCATTTTGCTTCAGCATCTTTACTTCTACCTTTATCAATGTAAGGGGAAAAGGACTGATTACCTTTTTTTGTATCTTTATTAATGCATAATCTTGTCTTAGTGTTTCAACTAGATTTGAACAATGCATTTCGCTTGACAAATGAAGACGTATACATGTCAAAACATCTAGGATTGCAAATCCCTAATTATATATCTTATTTATGCAGATTTAAAAAGGCATTGTATGAATTGAAACAAGCTCCTAGAGCTTGAAATTGTAGATTGGTAACCTATCTTCAAGGTCAAGATTTCAGGTCACACATTTTCTTAAATGATTACATGACTTTCAATAAACATTAGAAAAAATATTTCAATAGGAGGAAAATTGTTTTCATGGAGATGTTGCTTTCTTCTCATATATAAATATACCAAAAAACTAGTTTTTTATCCATATTTCAATACTTATATGATTTGAGTTATCAAAAAGGGTCATTTAAAAAAAAATATATGTTTTTTTCTAGATCACTTAGGTAGAGGTCTTTATGGGGCTATAAGATTTTTTCAAAATTTTATTTGATTAGTATGCATGATTTGTTTTAACTTGTTATAAAAAAGCACACTAAAGTGTCTTGTTTTGGTACAACACTAGTGTTAAAGAGTATGAAAGCTTGGTGGGTAGCTTGATATATGATACTCATGCATGTGTAGATATCTCATATAGTCTAGGAGAGATAAGCAAATTCATTGTAATAGGCCTCTTTTCTAGTGAAATAATTCATTTTGAACTTTCGGAATTTCATTATGGGGATAATCCTTAGAATGAATAATTAGGTCATTTTATGCATGTAAGAAAATTTTGGGATGACAAGTTTCATATTCTCTCTCTAGATCTTATTCGCATCATGTTTTGTAGTGGAAATTTGAAGGTGAATATGAAAGAATTAAGAGAAACTTTGTATGATAGAAAGTTAGAAAAAGTATAGGAGAATAAAAGTGTCTGAGTGAATTTTTTATGAATCATGTTTTAAGTACCTTGAACCAGTACCTCGTTCAGGGTTCTACATTTAGTTCGTTCTAGAAAATGTATTGATTTTACGCTCTCTCTAGAATTTTGAAACTTGCATATCGAAAAATTGAATAAAAGTGTCCCTCACAAGCTTAAGCTAATTCCTCACCATTTTTCAGTTACAAGTGCCGCTTTGCAACACTTAAAAAAAAAGGAGAGGGCTTCTCTAGTTCTTCATGAATCTGTGATTCTAATGCTTATGTCTCACCATGTCGAATTATTGATATTCTTGGATAAATCCTTTTGGTGATTCTCTCCTATTTTGGACAGGTACGCAAAAGAAAGCACACTACAATCGCATGGCTTTTTGCAAAAGTTTTGGAGAAACTTGACTTTTTTTCCAAATTTGGTAAATCTTACACTTCTTTGGTGGGGCAGCGATCAAACTTTGCTAGAGGGAGACGTGCACATCAACAAAGGGGATGCACAGAAATCAGAGAATTAACTTGTGATTGAGAGTGAGAGTGAGAGTGAGAGTGTGTGTGAATGAGATTGTGATAGCTCAGGGGTGGTCGGGAGGTAGATGCTTCATCAAGAATCTATTTTGCAATGCTATTCTAGCCATTGATTCTCATCTATAATAGATGAATTCTTCTTTCTCTAAGTCATATTCTTTCGTATCAGATTTTCTCTTATCTTGTGAATCTTTGTGTTTTCTCTCCTCTGTTATTATTGAATGATCAAAAGATTTTGATTGAGGATAGACCGTGATTGGGGAAACGCAACATTCATGCACTCATCAAGAAGGCCACACATGGATGCAACTAAGAGAGTACTTAAGTATCTAAAAGGTACAATCAATGAATGCATATTCTATCTTTACGCTTCATATTTGGATATCAAAATATGTTCAGATGCACATTGGGCACAAGCTAGGGATGATAAAATTACCTCAAGTCACTTTCTATTTGCAAAATCAAAGCTAGTACCATGGAGCTCCAAGAAGCAACCAACATTTTCTTTATCATCAAGTGAAGCAGAGTATAGAGGTTTTACCATATCCACTCAAGAGACAATATGGTTAAAAACATTGTACTTAGATTTGGATCTTGTGAGTTCCAAATCTCACATATATGGCGATAATCTAAGTTCTATGCACTTAGTAGACAACCCTATCTTCCATGCAAGAACCAAAGACATAGAGCTTCATTATCACTTCATCAAGGAGAATCTCATGGCAAAGTAGATTGAAACTTATTTTGTTCCAATAGAAAAGCAAGTAGCATATATGATAACAAAGCCACTTGATTGCATAAAGTTGTACAGATTTAAATCAATGGTAGGTAGTCAACCTATTAGAGAATGAAGACTCAAGCATACTTTAGCTTGAGGGGGAGCTATTTGGAACATCAAGATTATACTATGGTTGAGGTGGATTTTTTTCTAATTCATCAAACCATCATTAGGAATGTACCAAAGATATCTATTGAAGCGGTTCCTCATCAACATTTATTTTTATGGTATTTTTATATGGATTTTCTATGGATCCTTTACCAATCTAAAAGCATACAAGTTTATGCTTGTAAAAGAATAAAATAAGAGCTCAAATTACACACATTTGAGGTCATTGAGCTTGACAATCAATCAATCAATGACCAAAAAGTACAGTAGATTAGATCTTGACTTTTCCTAGATTCTAGAAGGTGAATAAATTCTCTTCAACTACCTACACCACCTTGATTAATTACAAAGAAGGTTGATAAAGCTCTCGTTCCCCTCATGTGGGGTCACTTGCTTTTAATCTTGTTTCTCTTGAGGAAAAACACTTTGTGATGTCTTAAAGGTGGGGGCTTCTTACAATTGGAAATTATTTTCAATAAAGGAAAAGAGAGTTTTTGATCGACCATTCTTTAGGACGGCTTCCAGAGTTGGAAACACACCTCTCTTCCTAGATCATTGAGAGGTTCTCACCTCTTATAACATTCCACAATGTTGAGGAACATCTGATCACTTCACATGGTGGCACTTATTTCCAATTGGTTTGTCCCTGGAGCAACATGATTCTCACAAGGGCTTGGCAGACCGATATTGACTTGGGGCATGAAAAGAAGATGTGTCACAACTCCTCAATGTCATGTAGCCATTGTTTGCACCGTGAGGGGACCCCACAAATTTTGTTAGCTTTTACATTGATCTAGTTTCCCTCGTGGAGGATTTTCCATAGAAGCACCGACTTTGTATCTTGAGGAGGGGATGCCAAAGGGATTGGAACTTAAAACCCCACCTCAAGCTTGACCAATTAGACACCATTTCCTTTAGAGCGTGACATGAAAGTCCATGTTCTTAATTATTAAATCTCCAAATTCTATCAAGCCTTTGCCATTGTGCCATGTAAGACCCTCCAGGAGGAGAGTCATCACTAATGAGGATATGAGTCCTTCAGCACTCGCAAGCATTGAATCTACTCTACAATACGGCCCATTCTTCATAATCTTCTCTTCTATCGAGATCAATGTCCTCAAATCTAATCCATTGGCATGTTTATTGATCCAAGAGGTGTTTTCACGAACGGAATCCTTTGTTCCAAAGATTCCTAGTTTTTGGGAGATGCAAAGACTCCACACCTCGGATGTCCTTGATAGGGAACCAAATCTTATATTCTATCTAATATTAGCTACCCATTTCCAATCTTCATTCATCTTGATAAAGTGTTCTACCTTGTTCCAACTCTTCCATGGAGATCAAACCAAGCTTGAGCCTCTATGAGTCACTAGAAAGGGGAAGAGAAAAAGAATGAGAAAATCAAGAACCTTATGTGTAAACCTTCTTAGAGCATTTATTTCAATAGATTTTGAGAAATCTGAATTTTACTCTCTCGGGTCTACTCTATGTAGCCTTGAAAAATTAGGGATACCTTTGTTGAGTGTTAAGCTCATTCTAGAAGCATATCTTACTTATTACTTGTAGTCTTGTGCATTTAGGTAATAAACCTTATGTACAACATTGCTCGAGAAGGAATTTTTTGAGCTGTAATGATGTTGCATTCTATGGGCATTTGAAGTTGATTATTTCATCCAAAGATAGCAAGTTTTTTAGCTACTCGTAGGGGAAACTATTTTCTTGTACCAAATCTTTCTCCTTGATGGTCCCAAGTACCTAATGGATTTCATTTCACTAATCACATGCTCATAGGGTCTATTCAATTCTCTAAAACCTCAATCTCTACTCCTATGTTGGTTGGCTTGATGAAACTTCACCACTTGGGAACTTACTTTTCTACCTCCTACAAGCTTCTCCAAGTTCTCTCAATAAAATCATGGTGAAACTTTGGTTCGGTTCCTTCATGAGGGAGGTGGAATCCATCCACAACTCGTTGTTCCTCCCCGTAGTGCTTGAAGAGAAGAATGCTTCAAGTGCATGCCACGTTTCATGTAAAGTCTTACAATCCTCGATTATTAGAAGTATGAAATTAGAGATAGATTTTAAGATTTATGATCTTTCCAAAGCACCTTTGGCATACCATGTATGATACCTCTCTTGATCTACATGAGTTGGGTGTTCTTTGGCCCTTATCATAGGCATCAAATCATCTCTAGAGAATAATCCATAGAGATTTCTTCCTTGTAGTTATGCTTACATGATGAGTAGCTACTTAGATTATCCATTGAAGAACGAAACCATTACCCATAATGTATATATATCATGATGCTTTGATCCAAGTCATGTTAGAGTATAGAGATGAGAAGGTCTTTGAAAAACCCGCCTCTAGAACTATCTATTTATTTCTTAGACACACTAATAGTCTTTTGAAGCTAATAAATGATGCATACATATGATCATAGTACTTTGGACAATGATCGTGAATGTCCAACTCAAGGCACACTAATTTGGTACTTTAAACATGAAGAGAAAACCTTCTATTTTTGGAGGATGGCTGTTGTGTAACAACCTCCTACTAAAGACTAACTACCTAGCAAAACCACCAAGGTGAAGAGAGAGCACGTATCCACCCAACCAACTCCACCCATATATATACCTCAAGGCCAAGGGGGGAAATGTGAGGAGAGCTTGCCAAGTGTCCTCTCCACATGGATTCTAATCCAAGGCCTTCTAACCTTGGAAATCACATGGCCTTCACATGGATTCTTAAAAGGACTTCTCCCAAGCTTGTGCGTACAAGTCTCAAGGCTTGAGAGGCCTCCCTAAGGGTTAAATACCATACCCTTAGGAAATATCAATCCTAAGGGTCAAAACCCTTCAATTGGGAGTAAATAAATCCAAATAACTCAAGGGTTCAAACCACACTCTTGGAGACACTTTCCCAAGGGTTTCCCAATAGAATCCAAGGGTTCTCCAAGTGGCTTTGGACCCTCTAAACCCATGTCTTTGGCCACTTTGACCCATAGTTATACAACATTCTTCCTCCCTTTAACATTTTTGTCCTCGAAAATGTGAGTAGGTATATTATGTGGAGTATTTTTTCGTGCCCCATGATCTATACTATGAGCATGGTCATCTCTCTCTTTAGATTCATTTCTAGTAATAAGATAAGGGCTAATCCCTACCTTATTCTGAAAAGAAATAAATCAAAATCCCTGCCCAAATCACTTTCTCTTAGTCCACTTGAATGTACATGCATGCCTTGTACCTATGGACTAGTGAAATGGGTGGACTTCATTGTGGTCTTTTTCTTTTGGCACTTTCGCAAACCTTGATCTCCATAAAATCATATATTTCAGTATACTTTGTACTTCCCTAGAAATTTATACTTTTAGGATTCTATGATAGATATCCTATCTCTATCTTGAAAGGACCAGAAACTAGATTCGTCTTCCACTTTCAACAGAAAGGAGAGGAATCTTCAGATATTCTGAATTTAACTTATTCTTTTTTTAGTCATTTTTCAAATATAGATATACTTTATTTGTATTTGATAGGACTTAGCTAAAGATGTGAACCTAGCAAAGTGGGTCTATTGAGTCCCTGGCAAAACATGCTCAATAAAATGAGGAGAAATACTATCTTCTCATTCCTTTGCAACTTAGTGGAGTTATTTCATTCATCTAGGTTTTCTTGAAACATAAAGCTCAAGTATTCCGAATGATAATATACCCAATCTACAAGCTCATGTCTACAAGTGGATCTTATCTTGATCATGTTTGATCTTCCCTAGATTAATTCTCAAAATAGAGTTTAATCCCTTTGGAAGTTTTAACATTCAAGACTTAGATCCAAAGATGAGTTTTAGGAATTGGAATTTTTTGTTAGACCATTCTCCTAGGTCTCTACCCTATTTGTTGGTCTTAGCTTAGAGTGTTCTTCTAATGAGAATCAGTACGAACTATCTTGAATCAACTGTGATTTAGATAGTTATGTATACTAACCTCAAAGGTCAACAAAGCTTTGCAAAGAGAAACAAATCGGATTCCTTCAAATCCTCAAAATTGAGAAAAAAAAACTTCATCAAGACACCCTCTAGATTTTCTATTGGATGGAGTTGAGATGATTCAAGTTTTACAGCTTTGATTCCAAGGACTTGCAAGAAAGATACGTGTTTCTAGGCATCATATCTCAGATCTTGCTAGGACCATTCTTAAATCACTTGTTCTTACCAAAGACTCAAAAGAAGATCTTTTACAGATCATTCTTTTATTCAAGGCTATTATACTAAAATAGTCTTGATTTACCTTTGGATTTTAACTTCGTAAACTCCCAAAATTCTTTCCCCTCTCACTTATCCAAATTTAATGTTTCACATAAAATTTGGCTATGCATTTTATTAAGAAAAATGCATCTGCTTAAGAGGATAAAGGATAGCCTTTTCTAGGGTAAATGTCATGTTCATTCTATTTACCCTTTTGTTCATTGAACTAGGTGTATTAAATTGGTTCAAGGAGGTACATTCCCTACACCTCATAATGAACCTAAGACCTTAATTGAAATGGTCTCATCTTTAAGGCTTACCTTGATGTTTCCTATCGGATCTTGAGTCTTTTTTCTCTCTGGCCATCAGAGAAAATTCTCAATGGAAGTTAGTTCTCACTATCCCATACTAGTGAGTTCTTTCTCCAATCCGTAGAACCACATCCTTAATGTTTCCACTTGTTTTGCTCTTATCTTTTCAATGCTCTTTGATCATTTACCATGATCATAAATTCCATCTTGGAACTCCTTGACATCATTTTCATGAGAGCAAAGACTAAGGTTTCTAAATCTATTACCAATTAATTCAAATGTCTTTAGGTTGACCTTTGAACTTTACTTGGTATCAAACTATAAAAGGTTTTGATCTTTTTGACGAATGTAGGCCTCTTGGATTATCCAACCATAAAGGGTTGGATATATTTGACCAAGTTAGGTCACTTGGCTTTCTCAAAATTCCTCTAGTTAATTTAACATGAGATAAGATCAAGTCTTTTCTCCTTTTGATCCCTTTTTCAATGATATTTACCCATGGGATTTTCTTGGGATCTTCAACTCATACCTTCACGAGTTGATATCTTTGCTTAAGTCTTCAACATCATGCTGATGTTCTTCAAACCATTAACTATTCTCGATTCAGGGATCAACAATTATATGTCACCCTTTTGACTTAAGCAAGTTGACATGCTTATCGATCCAAACTTTGGATCCATCTTTATCCATTCTCAATTACCATACCCTGGGTATGCTCAAGTATTTGGCTAGCTTACCTTAGTTTACTTGCCAAATTGGAATTCCTCAATGAATTTCTTCCTTGCATCTTTTGGCTCTTCCTTTGTTTGAGATTTAACTCAAACACACTTAGCTACTCGGACATCCAATGTATTTCTTAACTTTCATGAAAAAGTTAAGGAATATTTTTTTTCTTAGAAGTATCATATTGATGATACCTTTCTTCCCCCCTTTTAGGAGTTTTCGGCATCGAAAACTACAAGAAATTGATGTTCATTTTATTTCTTATCCAAATGGGAGGTTCCTTTATGCTAAATCCTTCACTCAAAAAGCTCTCCAATATCCTTGAGCTTAAGCTTCCTTTATCCTTAAGTTCAGTGTCCCATACCACTGAACTCACTCAAGTGACATTGTAAACCTAGATGTCCCATACCATCCCATTTACAATCCCACCAAGTGTAGACAACTTTAGCTTTTACTCAAGGATTAAACTCTATTGGTTTTATTCTTATCAAATATAATCAAAATCTTTGTAAGTTACATTCTTACAGAGTCTTGATTTTGTTCTTTGAAAAGACTTTGAGTTTTCATTGAACTATTTCCTTGATTAAATGCAATCAAAGTTATCTTTGTTTATGTCATTTGATAATAGAGCTAGTATTCTCATACTAGATATCATCTATTGACATAAGTAGGCATCTCTATCAAAGGATATAGTCAATCATAAGCTTTGCTAAATGGTTACCTTGTTAACCATCTTGCTAAGTTGCTTCTTACTCATAGAGCACATTTTTGAGTAGAAAGAGTTTCTTTCAACCCTTTAATCTTCCTCTTCTCTACTGGATATGCTTAATGAGTTACAGTTTTTCATTCTTGAAGCAATTTTCTCAAAGCTCCAAATGGATCCTATCGCTTGTCAATGAAGGAAAAAGCTTATTAGGGAAGAAATGAATGCTTAAAAGGGTAAAATGGTTCAACCATTTTTTTCCCCAATATGTCATTTGAGGACATTCTCTTCCCCCCTTTTAGTGTGATCATTGTCCTCAATGATCAGATGTTGAAGTTCCTGTGAACTTCTTAATATCGTTCTGACTAAAAAATTATCCCATATGTGTCGGGTCTCATATAAGCTTTTAATTTCTCCTTTGGATTTTTTCAATCCAAGTTCTTATTACTACCATTTATGGTTTAATAAGAAGAGAAACTTATTGGATTTGAAGCTTTAAGTGCTTGTCCTTGCTGATTAGGCATGATATGGGTATTATGGAACTCGGGGGTCCATAAATAGGACTCAAAGTTTAAAGTTCCTCTTCCTAAGTTGAATTTTGTTGGCTTTTGAATTTAAGCCAACATATAAGAAGCATAAAAGTTAATGGGCAAAATGTCAGCACACCATTAAACTTTTATGCTTTTGACTTCATATGAAGAAGTCATTTTAAACTTACAATACTTGATTTCTCTCTCAGGTCCCATTAACCCATGAATATGTGATTTAATCCATGCATCATAGTGTATACCAAAAATATTCTCATCTTTTCTTGAAGATGTTTAGCATGCGTAAGGTCCAAAAATTGAACCCCTCTTTAAAGCAGGCATGGAATTCACATATAGAACTCCATTTAAGTGCAAGGATCTATGCTTAAAATATCCATTCCTACCATGCTCTATGATGAACTTGATATGCTCAGTATCTCTTCATCTTTCCATTCATGCTAATCTGACTCCTTCTTTATTTTCAATTATTTCTTCAATGCATTATTTAAATGACTCATTCCATGTACCATTCAATGTGCATTAAGAATTCACCTATTGCTTAGGAAATGCATTCTTAAATGCATTGTTATAGCATGGAAAAACAAATATGAAAGGACAATTGGGAAGCAAAACTTACCTCCATCAAAGCTACGTCCTTTCCTTTGATTCCTCGTATAGCGAGGCTTATCTACTAGCATATTTGTGCTTGAATTTTGGACTATCATGATCCTTTGAAATTCTCTTGTCCTTTCTCGAGCATATATTTATACTTACCCAAAAGTTCACTTAACTTTACAACTTCATTGATTTCTTAGATGCATAATTGCATTCATATGTAAAATCCATTTAATGCTTACATTTATCCTCACTAACATTCTAGAAATGTCCAAATGCATTTGTATATAAAATGCTTTTATACTTGCCACATAAATGTGAGATAAACATAATGCATGTTCATTGTATGTGATGCTAATATATAGGTCACAAGAAAAGAAAAAGATCATTAAATTAAATTGGAGAATTTCCTTACTCCAAATGATAAGGCTTAATGAACTTTTCACAATGTCACCGGAGGCGACCCGCCAGCATCGCCGCGATCTGAAAACTTCATCGGACCATTCAATCGGTAGGAGCGACGGGCGGTGTGTACAAAGGGCAGGGACGTAGTCAACGCAAGTTGATGACTCATGCTTACTAAGAATTCCTCATTGAAGATAAAAAATTACGAATCGATCCCCTTATTGCTAGACGCAAATGGCAATGTATGCAATACGGAAGAAGACAATTTTGGGATCATTGAAGGGCACTTCACGAGACTCCTGGGGACCTCAAACCCCCTCTCCCACCATAGAAGGGACTCTATGGCTGCCATATCTAGGGTTTCCCCCCACAGGATACCACCCAACCTTCACTCTCTACTTCATGCCTCTATCTCTGAAGCCGAAATCTTTGAGGTCATTGACGCCCTCCCCTCAGGTAAAAGCCCGGGACCCGACGGGCTCACTAATGAGTTCTTTAAATCCTTCAAGTTGGTGGTTGCCACCCCTCTTCGTTTGGTTTGGCAAGAGGCACTCAAGTTTGGCGCGCTTCCTTCTTGTCTCAACAATGGCATTATCAAGTTAGTACACAAAAAAGGGGAAAAGAACAGAATAGAGAACTGGCGTCCCATTACAATGCTCCAAACAGGATACAAGATCATTGCCAAAGTCATTGCCAATAGAATCTCTTGCCACTTGAGAGCGTGGTTAAGTGAGGACCAAAAAGGTTTCATCAAAGGCAGGTCAATTTTGGAAACCATTATAGATATCTGGGAAGGTCTTGAATTTGCAAATGAGTCTAAACATGAAGTAGTTTTCCTCAAGATCGACTTTGATAAAGCCTACGACAGGCTAGAAGGGGACTATATTCTACAATCGCTACAAGATCTTGGATGTAGTCAGAAATTCACCAAGATGATCGCGACCCTTCTCGGAAACGCATCGACCCAAATTAACATTAATGGAAATCTTTCA
Organism: Ceratopteris richardii; assembly: GCA_020310875.1. Lineage (NCBI taxonomy): Eukaryota > Viridiplantae > Streptophyta > Polypodiopsida > Polypodiales > Pteridaceae > Ceratopteris > Ceratopteris richardii. The sequence goes on from CM035418.1 coordinate 8,100,222, forward strand.
AAGGTGATCAAACTTAGAAGATCTATCAGACAAGGGTGCCCATTGGCTCCCCTTCTCTTTGCCATTGCCACAGAAGGGCTTAGCAGGCTGGTGGAGCATCAGGTGGAAGCAGGTAACATTAAAGGCCTTCGTTTGCCGCATGACCACAGTTAGATCACCATGAGACTTTTTGCCGACGATATGAACGCTTTTGTGCACAATGATAGTACCAGCCTTGAGACGTTCTGGAAGTGTCTTGCTACTTTTTGTGAAGCCTCTGGATCCATAATCAACCACTCTAAGACCGCCTTTAGAGCTATTGGTGGGTCTCAGCCCGACCTTCTCATTGATCATGGCTGTCAAATCATTCCGCAGGGCCAAATTTTTCGGCTTCTTGGGATTCCCTTGGGGTTTGGCGTATCTATGGAACAGCGGTGGAACTGGGTGCTTGCCAAACTCGAAAACAAGCTTAACTATTGGAGAGGTATCCAAATCAATCTTGCTGGTCGTGCTATGGTTATCAACACGTTCCTCTTATCATCTACCATTTATTTCCTTTCTTGTTGGAGACCGAAAGAGCATGATCTGTCCAAACTGGATAGTATTTGTAGAAACTTCCTTTGGACGGGCGACCACAATAGGAGGGGGGTGCCTAAAATCAAATGGTCCACCTGCACCAGCCATAGAGATAGTGGGGGACTTGGTATCTTGGACATTGGGTGCATGGCTAACAAATTGTCGGCCAAATGGATGATTAAGGCTTGGTGCAACGGGGAGGCCTCGTGGGCCAAGCTGATCTTCAGAAACAAAAATGAGTTTGCGCTCATGGGCTTCCCAAATTGGAAGAATCTTGACATCTTGACCTTGTTGTTTTCCCCGATCCCCGTCTTCCCGAAAGGCTCTAATCTGGTGTGCTCCCTTTGGAAGAGTTGGAATAAAGTCAAAAGCTTCACAAGAATAAGTGAAGACTGGAAGTGGGCTGCCGGTATCAGACAAAACGACTCTATCTGGTTTCCGATCCATGGCATCCGGAGTGTGGAATCTTGGAACATTCAAAATGCCAAGAAGCTATGGAACAAAGGCTTCAAAAAATGGAAGCATCTCTGGAAACAAGACACCAACCGCTGGATCAACTTTGAGGATATTGATCCTAGCATCAACATTTCGCATGAAGAGTGGAACACGTTGCAAAGCAGATGTCTCGCCTGGGACCGACACAAAGTTCGCCTTCTCATGGGACACGACATGTCGAGCTCGCTTGGTCTTAAATGGCACAATGGGAATAGCCTATCAAAAGTCCCGAACATCAAAGAAACGATCGACTATCAGGTTAACCTCAACAAAAAGTGGTGCCTGTCATCGACGCGGCTTCGGTGGGACATGAAGTTCATGGCTATCTGGCACCCCCTCATAGAAATCAAAAAGTCTGTCCTCTTATGGCAAATCCTTCATCATGGAATCTGGACCAACCTTAAGGCTAGCAAAATTTGTGGGATCCCTCCCTGGTGCAAACGCTGCCACCGGTCTATCGAAGATGTTTCACACATCTTCTTTACCTGCCCCAACTCCAATAGACTCTGGCAGGTGGTTGGAAAGAGAATTAGACTTCAAAAACGTCTCAGTTGGCAGCAAGCCCTGCTGGGAGAAGCGATCGGATGCTCCGCGACTCTCTGGAACGCCATCAGAGGGGAGGTCCTATGGAAAATCTGGCGGGAAAGATGTGCTTTCAACTTTGGTGACTCCCCCAAGGAGTGGTCAATTGAGAAATTGCTGTTCCTCCTTGGCAAAAGGATTGTCAACTGTAAAAAATCCCCCCCCCCCTTTAGGCATCATCAAGTACTCCTTTTGATCGATAACAAGCTTAAACCCAAGTGGGCCCCACATGAGGGTGATGAGAGGGTAATTATCCTTCTTTGTAATGTCATCTAAGCTCTGCAAAAGCTTCCCCTGCTTTGTGGGATTTGGGGGGTCCCGTGGGCACTAGTCCCCTTCTCTTGTACTTTTCTTTATTTAATTCAAGTCCGGGAGAGTAGGCTATTGCCGAACTTCCTTTATATTAAAAAAAAAAACACATCTAAGGGCATCCTAGGCCTATTATTGCCTCAAACTTCCATGGTATAAATAGCTATAGTCCCTGTCTCATCCGACCATCTAAGAACAACCATGCACCACTACCCATAAAATCAAGAAAGAGCTCTCAATCTATCAATCCTTACTCTACTTGAAGGAAGATATGAACTAAACTTTGAAATTCCTTTCAAATCTTATATTCATTATAAGAAAGACTTACCTCTATAGCTTCCATTTCATCCATATCTCCATAGATAGCATTGAAGATTAGAGGAACGAGGGAAAGGGTGCATGTTCATCTCTCTTAGTACCAACATACTTGTGATGGAGTGGTTTACCTTGTAAACTCACTTGTAGCCTATGGGTTTCTTTCCTTGCAGCAATGTAACTACCTTCCATGTTTCGTTTCTATAAAGTGCAGCCATATCCTCATCCATGGAATTTTTCCCAATCATCATTTCCAATTTCATCTTCAAAACTAGAAGGTTCAATATCTTGTATTACCTTTGTCATGTAGGCACAATGATGAGCCATATAATTGTCATACGTCAATCGTTGCATAGAATTCTCCATCCTCCTAAATCTTCTTGGTCTTGGGTCACTTCTCCTTGTATCATCTACATGTGCTTTTCTTACTCTTAGAGTCTTCACAAAGGGCAATCTAAGTTCCTTGTCAAGATTCTTTTCAGAAGTGCTTGAATCTCCATCAATGTCTTCAAAACTTGTAGATTTTTTACTACTAGTAGTAGAAAGAGGTTTTCTCTACCTTTCTTGTATGTATTTGAAGAATTTGGTGGACTGAAGTTTCCACGGAATCTTGCACTCCATGGATTTGAGTCGGAACTATTGCTCTTGATGCATTTGGTTCACTCCAAGGAGGCATATTCTTCTTAGCCATCAAAGCTTTTGCTATTTCTTCAATATTTCTATTTTTGCATTCAATAATTCCATTTTGTTGTGGTGTGTACCTACAAAAAAATTGACGTCAAATTCCATAAATTTTAAGAAAGTTGTTGAAGTCATTTGACATTTATTAACATCATCCATCATACTTTAATATCTTGATATACTTTCCTATCCAATTTTTCACCATAGCCTTCAAACTTTGGAAGGGAGTGAACACCTCACTCTTCTCTTTCATGAAATATACCCATACCTTTCATGTATGGTCATCAATGAAAGTAACATAAAACCTGCAGCCGCCCATAGATATGGTCTTTTGAGAACCCCAAACATCTATATGTACTATTTCTACTTTATCTGACCAGTGTGATTGTCATGCAAAAGTGATGCTCTTGATTTTTTACCAAATTGACATGTTGCACATACCTTTTGAATGTTTGCAACTTTGAAATTTGGTAGCCCATTGATAATATCATTTGACTACATCCATTTTTGCCGCTACAAAATTGCATGTACAATTTGTTTATGCCAAATCTCTATATCAACAATGAATCTTGCACCTTTTGCACACATGACTGCATTCATTTGAGGAATTTTCACATTTAAGGTGAACATCCTACCCACTTTTATTCGTTTGGCAATCAATCATCCATCCTATTTGTACTCTTCTATATATAACCCATCAACATTGAACCTCAGTTATAATCCCTCGTCAACCATTCATCCAATAGAAACCAGATTCTCTGTTATATTTAGAACATCCAGCACATCAACAAGATGTTTAACCTTCCCGTCCTCCATAGACAATGCTATGTTTCTTGTATGCTTGATAGGGTGTGATGTGTCATCACATGTTTCAAGATATCCAAGAATTGGCAATTTTTGCAAACTACTAAACCACTCTACATGACTGATCATGTGATTTGAAGCACTTGAATCAACATACTAGACATTACCCTTCAATTTCAAAACATCAATAAACATCATATTCATCATATGATGTAGAACCATGAACAAATTCTGAGAATCATCCCACTCGTGGATGCTTAGTTCTTTTGCAGCCTTCTCTTATTTTAATTCTTCAACCTGCAATCATGTCGAAAGTGTCCAGGTTTATATGAATCATTTCTTTGGAATTTTTGTGGCCTCTTTGGCTCCCCATGCCACAAAACAGTCCTCTATCTCTTGCATGATCTTTTTGTTGACCTTGGTTCTAGTTATTATGTCCTCATCTACTTTTGAAGCCTCTAACTTTGCCTCTTCCTTTGCTAGAGTAGCATACCTGCTTAGAACTAGTTTTTCCTTGGGAGTTTGAGTCCTCAACAAGATTCATTTCTTTAGTAATCAACATGGGCACTGGATCAGCAAAATTCAAAATGTTTTCCCTGGTTTGAATAGATTATCGGAACTGCTGATCATCGGTGGAAGATAGTGCCTCCATAACACCTTCATTAAAGGAGTCCATCTTTTCGGGATTATCTGTCTATCTCGTGTTTGCTGGCTGCCTCCATAAGACTAGATGGTTGTGGGAGATCAAATTCAAAATTCAATAATTCTTATATATCTGTATATGAGGCCAGTTGCACTTTACGTATGCATGAGCTTTTCAATAGCCCACATCATCGTAGCTCATAGCCCACATCATCGCTCCATTGCATCCGAGCGTAGCAGATCCTCTTGGAGATGTACGCTGCAATTAATCAAGCCAACTCTGTTGGTCTCTCCGCTGAACAGAGAGATTGACTTCATCCACACCCGCTGGGTTGATTCCTACTCTACTCTGCAGGAAATTTCGATCAGGCTACCAAACATGCCCTTAAGATTCCAGCCCAAGCTCTGATACCACTTTGATAAAGCACGCAGCTATGTTGCGAACTACACATACGCAGAGATTGATTCGGGGACGATGCCAATGACGTGGTAAGAGAGACCGATTTTTCAGAAAAAAAGTGCTGCGCTTCAACGGTGGTGGTGAACATTATGTATTAACTTGTTTTTTCTTTTCACACAAGTATCCACGTCATCAGAATGGTTGCTTTTCCTCCAAAGACGAAGAACTTGAAGTAAGAAATTGAAGGAAGGGAAGACAAACAACTTGTAGAAAGAACGTAAGTCCTACCATCTAGAAGGTATGCGGATGATGCTCAACGACGATGATAATGCCAGATTGACGAAGAGTGAAAAGTAAGCCAATAATATCTCTCTCTTCGATGAGTACAATGATGATAAAGCTTTATACTGATGCATTCAGTGCGAGTCTACTTCAAGCTTTATAGTGATGCATTTTGACATTCATGCAGGTCTACTTTCGGGGCAATGATGCAAACAACGAGTACACTACACAGGCTTTAACCATGATGAGCTGCAAGTGCATAGATGCTATGAATAGTATTCATTTGGTAAGTAGGAGCAAAGGTCTCATCAAACTCAATGACTCTTTCCTGAGCATAACCCTTTGCAACAAGCCTAGCCTTATACCTTTCAACTATTTCATCAGTATTACGCTTAAGCTTCTATACCCACTTAGTGCCAATGGCCTTCTTGACAGGGGCAAGTGACATAAAGATCACATACCATTTTTCATGATAACATCATATGCAAATTGCATTGAAACCATCCAATGTTTAGAATTTTATGCTTCATCAAATGAAACATGCTCAATCTCATTAGATAAACTAGAGGTAGCCATAGTATAGCAATTTCATGAAAAACAGGCACTATGAGAGTCTGAATGAGTATGGTATGACAGAGGTGCATCTAATTTGTTGTCACGCAAATTTTGCACCAGCCACTTTGGAATAGTTTTTGCTTCCTCAATATCATCTCTCTGATCAACAAGTGCATCATGTAAATCTGCATCAGATGATCTACATCATCACATGAAACATGTAAAGGCTTAGAAGTTGCCTCAGTAGGACTAGCACTAGACTATCCACCTATAAAAAGACGCAGCAAAGTATCATACATGCCTTTGGAGCTAACAAATGTCTCTTTCATACATGAAAGTAAAGGATGAATAGCATCTTCCACAAAAACAACATCAGAGCTTACCAAAATGCATTTAGTCTATGGATGATACAGACAATATCCTTTCCTTTTAGCACTATACCCAATAAAAATGTATTTTACTCCTTTATTGCAATGTTGTTTAGACACAAATGCATATGTCAGACAACCAAAAACACGCAGATGAGCAACAAGCCTCTTATGGAGTGATAGATTGTAGTGCTTTAGTGGGACACGTGTTAAGTACATATGCTACACACATGAAAACCTCAAGCTAGAAACTATTTGGTCAAGCCTAAATCTTCACCATACACCTCGTCATCTCCATGAGTGAATTATTCTTCCCTTCAACAACTCCATTTTGTTGAGGTGTATAAGAGAACTTTACACTAATGTTTTATCTCACATTCAGCCAAAAATGCATTGAGGTCAAATGACATATATTCCCCTCTTTGATCAAAATGGAGGGTGCCTATTTTACATGCAGACAGATTTTCAGCCAAAACCAAAAACTATTTGAAGCACATGAACACTTCGGACTTTGCTTTCAATGGATATACCCATGCATGCCTCAAATTCTGAGTAGCTTAAAGTGAACCATGCTTTGGAAATGAGGAATGCTGCATTTTGCACAAAATAGAGCCTTCAAAGTCATGTTTTCTCGGTGCCTCAAGTTTGGGCAAAGAGGACGCGATTTCATATTTCTGCAAGTGTAGCAAACTAGCAAAATTCAAATGAACAAAGCATGCATGCCAAAGCTTTGCATCTAACATAGCCTGAGAATCATGTAGTGAACATGCTGAATCATTCATAGATTTTTCATAGTCTATGAGCTTATACAACCCACGACATAAAATGCCAAAAGCAATAATCATGTTGCCATTTGACAGATCATGAACTGTACATCTATCATTAAAAAATTTCATAACCAAGCCTATATTAGCTATTTTGCAAGAGTGAATGTAGGGAATAATTGCATGTTTGACAGTCAAGGCTATCAATGCATCTGCCTCAGCATCTTTGCCGTCCCAACAAATTTTCTCTATACTAGGTGCAACAAAAATCATAGCATGAATAGGATTCTGAAGAATATCAACATCTTCAATGCCGTCTACATCAACTTCAATACCTAAATTTGCAGGTGTAATAGGACGTTTTTCAAAACTCTACACAATGTTCCATAGTCCTTTTGCCACCAATACATGTTGCATCATATAAGCCCACAATAAGTAATTGGTACCATCCAACTTCTCCTCGATAGCCAACATACGGAATACATCATTGGTTTCAGCCATGGCGACTAACTAAAATACTTTGATGTAGAAAAATGACTATATGTGAAAACGTTGAACAGAAGTACCCTGACGAGTTCTACTAGATCTGTAGCAGACATGGAGATGCTTATACTGGTGAACCAAAACCTATATATATCTTTGGCACAAAAAACAAAATAGCCTACACAAAAGCTATGATAGTACATTCAAAGGCTGAGCTCAAATTGCAATTTTGACACCACACAGCGATGCTGTTTGGATCTCCTAATCACCGTGAGTATGCTCACCAAATCGCATGCGATTTTGAGACTTGGACCGGATGAGTTTCAACAAGGCCCTTGATGAAGCGATGACCTGCTCTAATACCAATTGTTGGAGTAAGACATATGCAGAAGCACATGAACAAAACAAGGAAGAAGAACAAGCTTGGAGCACAAAACACAATACTAATTGTATTACCACTAGAATGTACAAAGATAAGTAATGCCATTAGGGCAATAGGCATATATACAAGGCGGGGGAAAAAACCTCCTAAAGAGGGAAAAAAGTGCCCTGATGGTCCTAGTGTGTTCACACACATCACTACCTAAATATATCAATTTCAACTCCATAGTCAAATAAGCTCATGCGTGAAGGAAACTGTGTTGCCCCATTTCTTCATCTTCAATCTCACTTATGACCATGTAACATTTTATTAACAAATGTGGACACATAAGTGGAATCATATTGTTCTCTTAGCTCATTATAGTTCATCAAGCCTTAATGATCTTGTGCCGTTGTGCTCACCCTCTTAGGTAATTCTCTATGCACTCTGTGTATGATCTATATGTGTATGCATATGTCTATGTGTAAGTTGGCACATGCATAACTTCACACTTTTGGGTATAGTATGTGATATCTTATGTGTGTTTGCATCCTTACTGATCACGTGCATTGAATGAATTGTATTAGTAAAATTTTTTATGTTATGAAAGTCAAATTTGCTAGTTCTACATGGTCAGCTCTGATTACTTTATTCTATATATGTATTTCTGTGAATGTCCATGAGCCATGTAGAAATCAAAGATTGTTTCCATCTCTAAACCTTGGCAAGATTAGGTATATGGTGCTACTTCTATAGGCTCGAAGAAGGACAGGGTTATTCCATGTAAGATATGAAAAGAATTATTAAGGGGAATTTCAAATGAATATGTAGAATTATGAATATGTGAACAGGAATACCTTTGGTTTAGTAATATAACAATCATGATTTGATGGTCATGCTCGCTGTGGGAAGGAAATAGAAAGGAAGGTTAAGAAAAACAACTAGATCACGTATGGTCAATTTTTTTCCTATCCTACATATAAGAAAAATATCATATCCATTTGGTTTGCTTCCTTTTCATTAATAAAAGCTACAAAGAATGTTAAAAATAGTTAAGGGTTGTATAACTAATTACATTTGTCTCTTACTCATGAACAAAAGGAAAACATAGAAACACACACACACACACATGTTTGTCTCTTATGTAGCTTGATTCAATCACATATCCCCTACTTATAAAGAAGAAAATACTTATCCATTTGAGTCAATCATATATCTCATGATGGTTTAATTCCTTGCATTGTTTTAATCATGATGAATGTTTTATGGTATCTAGAGCCATAAAAACACGTCCATCATGGTATTTATCTAGTCTGAGAACTCGATTATTGGCTTATCTTATTAGATGAATGCCCATGTCTCCTTATTTTACTTTGTGTGTCACACTCATAAAGGCCTCTCTTATGAGACGGATCATGAGAGGCATTACTCATTGATGGGAACTCAATGTTACATATCAATTGAGGATAACATTAAATAGTTGAGTTTAAAAAGAGGCTTAACTATAATTCTCTCAAAGCTTGGCACTTCCTTATACATGAGTGCTAACTCCTTGTTCATTGCATTACTCCTAGGGGGATTGCTGATATATTTCAATAGTGATGTGTGTATATTTTGAGGCACTTTTTTCCATCTTTAGGAGGATTTTTTTCCCAGGCTTGTGTATATGCATATAATTCTAATGGGTGAGTTTTCTTTGTACATTAACGTATTGTGTTCTGCTCAAAACTTCTTATTATTCATTGCTTGTGTATTTCTATGCATGTAGAACTCCAACATGTCAAAGTCATCACACTAGATGCCACTTTGAGGGTTATTGAAAGATTACCTCACTTGCTCTTCAGCCCTAGGTCCTTGCTCTTGAGTTCTAAATTTATTTTATGAACACTCTTTAGATTTTCTATTTTGGTTACCAAAGTCTCCATATACTTTGCCAAAGAATCAAGTTTATTTTCCAACAATTATATTTTTTGATAATCTCTACCTAGCATAGTGTGTGAAAATTCCATCTTTGGTGGACTTTCTCTTCCTTTCAATCTGCATCCCTAGTTTGACTATATTTCTTGTCATTGATCCATCATTTCAATAGCTACATGCACAATCTTGAAATACTTAATGAATTCACTTGTAGTTGTCTTTTCCTCTAAGATTGGCTCAAAACTGTCTTTGTAGAGACATGTTTAACATGCTTTATAAACTTGAAAGATTGTTTCGATCTATTGTTGTTTTTTTCGTAGCATGTAATTGATTAAACTTGAACTTGAACTCACTCAAACACTAGGTGATATGCATGTCAACCCTAGGTGTATTGATCCACCTTAGAAATGTGGCTCAATCGTTCCTCTTATAATCATCGTATGAGAACTCTCTAGGTAGCCCAAGACATGTTTGATTTCAATAGTCTAAGTTGGATACACTTCCTAGTGAAGCCATGTGAAATTTATATTAAAGAATCCTTTTTTTCACTGTTAAAATGGCACCATGCAAAGTACCATCGCTAGAGATGCTACTTGCCGATCGAGTATGGAAGTACAAAAGCCTATCATCATTTATTGTAATAATCTTAGCAACATCCAATTAGCATGAGATCATGTTCATGCTAGAAAAAGCATATCAAGTTATATTGTTACTTCATCAAAGAAAAGGTATTAACAAGTGATATTGTTCTTGTTTATGTGAGGAAAAATGAGTAGGTTGTTGATATTTTCACTAAAGCACTTGGAGCAAAATATATGAAGAAGTTTTAGAAGATGGTTAGATTATAACACATGATGTTGAGCTTGAGGATGATTTTTGAGATATCAAGAAAAACATGTGATGATCAAGGATGACATGTACTGGGTTTGCATATCTCAGAAATGTAGTGGTTATGCCACCATACAAAGGGAGACTGTTAGGGAGTTGTAGCAGATTTATCTAGTGAGACTCATGGCACATTTGTTTCTTGGCTTTCTCACTCATTCCCAGACATAAGGATTTCCTTTGCCTACTGATATTTATATATTGTACCGGTTATATTGTTGTATAAGGTCATTCATGTATATTCTCTTTATGTAATAGAAGAATAAGAAGCTCATTCGTCCTTGCTAGAGTGTGTGACAGCTATTTTCTTTATCTACTTTCTCTTGACAATAGCATGGGAGGTATTACCACCTATCTCCACATGCCCTTTTGTTGATGGTGCTTGCCTATTTGAGAACAAACACTTGTTGTAGCTCATGTGTGTGGTAATTGAGCTCATGAACTACTAGCTAGGAGTATGATGGGTGACCACTTTCCCCAGGATCCATGATTGTGGATTGCTTCCTAATTCTCCCACATAGGGTGTGCTTTCGACCATCTTGCCTATCGTTTCTTGAGTCTAACACTCTCTTTACCGTTTGGATATCATTATCCTCAATTATAAATACTTGATATTCCCCTAAATTGATGTTCCCACCCTTCTACAATCTTTTGAACCTTCTTGTTGTCAACCTTGCTCTCTTGCACCCTTGCTCTCAGCCTTGGTCTCTTGGATCTTTACCTTTTTCTTATTGGAAACTTGCCTATGGGATTGCCTAAATCCATCTGAGTGATAATCTTGAGACTATTCCAATGGTACTCTACCTGTCTAAATCCTACCTATGGATTGCCAGACATACTCTAATCTTTGTTGGGCCAATTTTTGAAAGTTCCCCATGTAACCTCAATCCATCTTGACGAAGCATACTTCCTAGGCTCTAATACCAATTGTAGGATTTGAACTCATGAGCTACTACTTAGGAGTATGATGGGCTAATCACTTGCCACAAAAACCATGGTTGATGATTACTTCCTAAATCTCCCTCTTAAGTTGTTGTTCAACCATCATCTACTATCGTTTCTTGAGTCTAACAACACATTTTCTTCATCCATTATCAATGTATGGTGTGCTTGACCCTTTTGATTTTTAGGCACTCATCTACATCATACCTAACATACTTTCATTCTCATTTAAAGTAGATGCATAATCACCTTGTCCTTTGTATGACGGATTGCTTTCTTTTGTGTGACACCAATCCCTTGCATAGTGGCCATATTTTCCACATGTGAAGCATCCTATTAAGTTTCTATTGTCTCGATTGTGATTGTAACTTCCTTTTGTTCCTCTAAACCTACCTTTTCCTTTTTTCAAGAGAGCTTGCTCCCTTGATTTTGATCAAAGTCTCCATCTGTTCTACTTCCTTGCCTTCCTCTATATTTTCCTTGATGTCTTACTCTACCGCTTCCTTTATCTCAATAAAATGATTGGGCTTCATCGCCCGTTGCCTTTGAGCCCCCAATGTTCATATCCTCAATAATCATGAAGGCCACTAATTGCTCAAATTCGCAAAGCTCATCTCCAACATATATAGAAGTGATGAGAGACTTCCATGTCTCATCATTCGTAAGCCCATTCAATGTATATCCAAATACGTCATCATCTATGTGACAACCTTTGTATCCCTTACTTCTTTGATCTTTAGATTATAATCATTAATGTTGCCACTAGGTGTCTTCCTCAAGTTATAGAGTTCATTCTTGAACTAAATCTTCCTAGCTTTTGTCAAAGTGGAGTATGAGGATCTTTGACACTTTCATTATAGTTTATAGATCCTACATAGGCCCTATTATTGCATTGCTAATATGCTAAGATAAGATGAAAATAAATATTATACCTCTCTCATTCCATTCCTTGAAGATCCTCAACAAATCATGAGTTGGACTCTCTCCCAATCTAGGCCTAAAATCTGTACCACTTATAAGCTGCCAAAATCCCTTGCCCACTAGAAAGCTAGACATTCTAAAATTCTATGATTGGTATTTGCTTTTTTCAATGTTTTCAAATTCAGTGCTATATTTAGATTTTGCCATGAGAGAATGCCCAAATTATATGGAGCACAACTTTTGTATGTGTTGACGCACGGCCTTTCCAACTACATCTATCACTCGAGCTCCATCACGTACATGGTACACCTTGGGGTCTTCATGGTCATGAACACCCCAAGGTGTATGTGGTGTACTATGTGGTGTACCTACATCTAACGTACTCACTCTAGGAGTAGAAGTGGGTGACACAATGTTCATCCCACTACCTTCACAACATCCATCTCCTCTAGAGCCACCCGTAGATCCACCTCTAGAACTGATACCTTCAAATCATGAATTCCACCTATGCCAGAGATGAGACGGGCTAGCACCTCTATCATGTTGTGGTGTCATTCATACATCCTATTTGAGCCACTAGGGGATGGCTGGGAAGTTGTGGTGGAGTCATAAAGCCAGGATTGGCTCCAATGGGAGTAGTCCTATCAAAGGGAGTACCACTACCAAGAGTAGTCCTCCCAAATGGAGTACCACCGACGAGAGTAGTCCCATCAAAGAGAGTGCCACCATGGGAGTGAGACAGGTGGGAGTGCTACTATGAGAAAACCAGTAGCATAACACAACAACCATATTAGCAATAGAATCTTGAGATATAAACTCTAAAAACTGCTCCTTGATCATGGAATGAGGAGTGATGGAACGATTGTCTCCCATCATGCTCTCCAACAGAGAACTCAAATAATTAGTATTATAAAATAATAATGGTAATATAAAAAAATGGTAGTCTATATATGTGTGTGTGTGTGTGTGTGTATGTCTATATATATGTGTGTATACATGTGTGTGTATGTAAAAACACTAAAGCCCTAATCCTAAATACCTATACCTAAAACATGCATATGTGTGTACGCATGTGTATATATATGTGTAGGTGTATATGTATTATGTGTGTATATGTGCTTATTTATCTAAAAGCCAAAAATCGTAATTCTAAAACCCTAAACCTAAAATATGTCTGACATGTGTGTATGTGTATGTGCATACATGCATGTGTATACATGTGTATGTGAATATGTGTGTATGTGTGTATGTATATGTGTCTCTATGTGTACATGTGTGTCTGCCTGTGTGTATGCCTGTGTGTATGCTTGTATGTATGTATGTGCGTATGTATGTAAAGACACGAAATCCCTAATCATAAAGACCTAAACCTAAAAAATGTATATGTGTGTATGTGGGTATGCATGTCTCTCTCTCTCTCTCTCTCTCTCTCTCTCTCTCTCTCTCTATATATATATATATATATATATATATATATATATATATATATATATATATATATATATATATATATATATATATATATATATATATATATATATATATATGTATGTATGTATGTATATGTATATGTGTCTGTATGTGTGTATATTTGTGTATATGTGTGTATGCATGTGTGTATGTATGTAAAATCCATAAACACTAATCCTAAAAACATAACCCTAAAACATGTATATGTGACCTTTGTGTTTGTAAATGTGGTGTGTAATTGTATGTGTGCACATGCATATGTACATGTGTGTATATGTGTGCATGTGTGTATGTATATGTATGTGTATGTGTATATGTGTGTATGCATATGTGTGTATGAACATTTGGGTGTATGTGCATGTGATTCTATGTGTTTATATGTGTGTCTCTGTTTTATGTGTATATATGCATGTAAGTAAATGTGTATCTTTATTTGTATGTATCTGCATGCATGTATATGTATGTGCATGCATGTATGTATACGTGTGTACATATATATGCATATGCATGTGTGTCTAGGTATATGTGTGTATACATAGTAAATTTGATTATATATTCTATTTTTTGCCTAATATTTACATATATTTCATTATGTATATTAATACAACCTAAAATCCTATTTTTTATACATTTAATAATATATTCTCATTTTGATTCAAGAACCATAATTTCTCATATATTTGATTATACATAGTATATTTGATTATACATAGTATATTTGATAATATATTCTATTTTTCTTCCTAATTTATATATATATATTTGAATATATATATTAATGTTAAACCTAAAATCTTTTTTTATATATTTGATTATATATTCAATTTAATTCAAAAACTATAATTTCTTATATATTTAATTATACATAATACATTTTATCATATATTCTAGCCTTTTTCATAGTTTCCACATATATTTGATTATATATATTAATATTAAACCTAAAATCCTATTTTTTGTATATTTAATTATATATATTTATTTTAATTTAGAACCATTATCTTCTTATCTATCGGATTGTAGATAGTACATTTGATTATCTATTCTATTTTTCCTAATTTTTATATTTATTTTCATTCAAAAGCCCTTATCCTAAAGATCTTTACATCAAACATGTATATGTCTCTATGTGTGTATGCATGTGTATATATATGTGTATGTGTGTATATGTGTATATGTGTGTATGCATATGTGTATGTGTATATGTGTGTATGCATATGTATATATGTATATGTGTGTATGCATGTGTATGTATATAGAAAATCTAGAACCCTTATCCTAAAGACTTAGCCGTGAAACATGTATATGTGTGTATGTGTGTATGTGTGTATGCATGTGTATGTATATGTGTGTATGTGTATATGTGTGTATGCATATGTGTATGTATGTAAAAACCCTAAAACCCTAATCCTAAAGACCTAGACCTTAAACATTATGTGTGTACACACACACACACACACACACACACACACATATATATATATATATATATATATATATATATATATATATATATATATATATATATATATATATATATATATATATATATATATATATATATATATATATGTGTGTGTGTGTGTGTGTGTGTGTGTGTGTATGTGTGTGTATATGTATATGTATCATGCGTGTATATGTGTGTATGTGTATATGTATATGTGACGTGTTTGTATGTGCATGTGCATGTATGCATGTGTATATATATGTGTATTTGTATATGTGTGCATGTGTATATATCTGTGTATGCGAGTGTGTGTGTATGTAGAAGTCTGAATACCATAATACTAAAGACTTAGAACTAAAGGTTGTATATGTGTGTATGCATGTATACATACACACACACACACACACACATATATATATATATATATATATATATATATATATATATATATATATATATATATATATATATATATATATATATATATATATATATATATATATATATATATATATATATATATGTGTGTGTGTGTGTGTGTGTGTGTGTGTATACATGTGTGTGTATGTAAAAACACTAAAGCCCTAATCCTAAATACCTATACCTAAAACATGCATGTGTGTAGGCATGTGTATATATATGTATAGGTGTATATGTATTATGTGTGTATTTATCTAAAAGCCAAAAATCATAATTCTAAAACCCTAAACCTAAAATATGTATGACATGTGTGTATGTGTATGTGCATACATGCATGTGTATACATGTGTATGTGAATATGTGTGTATGTGTGTATGTATATGTGTCTGTATGTGTACATGTGTGTATGCCTGTGTGTATGCCTGTGTGTATGCTTGTGTGTATGTCTGTGCGTATGTATGTAAAGACACGAAATCCCTAATCATAAAGACCTAAACCTAAAAAATGTATATGTGTGTATGTGGGTATGCATGTCTATATATATATGTGTATATGTATATGTGTGTGTGTATGTGTGTATATGTGTGTATGCATGTGTGTATGTATGTAAAATCCATAAACCCTAATGCTAAAAACATAACCCTACAACATGTATATGTGACCTTTGTGTTTGTATATGGGAGGTGTGTTATTGTATGTGTGCATAAGCATATGTACATGTGTGTATATGTGTGCATGTGTGTATGTATATGTATGTGTATGTGTATATGTGTGTATGCATATGCGTGTATGAACATTTGGGTGTACGTGCATGTGAGTCTATGTGTGTATTTATGTGTATATATGCATGTAAGTAAATGTGTATCTTTATGTGTATGTATGTGCATGCATGTATATGTGTGTGCATGCATGTATGTATATGTGTGTGTACATATATATGCATATGCATGTGTCTAGGTATTTGTGTGTATATGTACATGTGTATATGTGTCTGAGTGTATGTATGCATGCATATGCATGACTATGGATGTGTGTACATAATATGTATGTGAGGATGTGTTTGTGTGTGTTTATATGTGTATGTATATATGTGCATATGTGTGAAAACATGTGTGTATGTCTGCATGTATATGTGTTTCTCTTATGTGTGTATGCATGTGAGAGTGTATGTGTATGCATATGTGTATGTATGTGTGTATGCATATGAGTGTATGTGTATGCATGTGAGAGTGTATGTGTATGCATGTGAGAGTGTATGTATATGCATATGTATGTCTATGCATATGTGTATGTATTTGTTTGTACACATGTGTGTATGTAGATGTGTGTGTGTATGTATGTATGCATATGCATGTGTGTATGTAATATGTGTGCATGCATGTACATGAGTATGCATGTGTGTGTGTATCTCTATCTCTCTCTTTCTCTCTCTCTCTTTCATCTCTCTCTCTCTCTCCTCTTTTTGTCTCTTTTTCATTTATTTCTCTCTCTCTCTATCTCTATTTCTAACAAAGAACAAAACAATTACTTACATCGATGTAGATCTTTGGATCACTGTCATCAAAGCACAATCAATGGCATCTCTCATCAAATTCCAAAGAAATGACATCAAAAAGCTCTACAAAAGAAAAGAAAAGAAACATTAGAAATGAGAAAACATAGAGAAAGAGAGAGATTGAAAGAGTATGTGCATCACTTACCAAGATATGTGAGAGAAAGATTTGTGCGTAGAGAGAGAGATCTCAGATCTTTATGTGTTTGTGTGTGCACAAGACAATCACAATACATTTGGACAAGCATAATGTGGGCACACAGATGTAATAAAGTAAGTTGGTGATCTTGGGATCCGATTAGTTCAGACAGATCTGAAATCGGACACCGTTTGGTCATCCGTGTGTATGACCAAAGATCTCGAGTTTTAGACTTACTAGGAGGTCTTGTGCTCTTGTGAACAAGTGATCCACTTAGCCTAATGGTTAAGACTCAAGGGTGTGAAGGACGAGGTCTTGGGTTCAATCCCCATGAGGTACATGGGAAGAGTATTTTGCCCAAAGAGCTCTAGAACCTTCTAGAAGCATCCACTGGACACTTGGTGCACATGTAGTTACATGGCTGACACTTGGATGATTAGCATTCACCTGCCCAAGAAGGTAGTCCCCTGGAGAGAGCTATATATAGAGGCATTTGGTTGGGAGGAGAGTCATCTCTCTAGCATGTGGTGGTCGTAATCCTTGTTCTCTTGCATTGGTATCAGAGCTATGAAGTAAACTGAAGATATGAAGTAAGGAACTTCCAAGATCTTCTTAGAACACTTCAAGCTTAAGTATTATTGATCAGAAATATTTGATAATTTCTGAAAGAAGTTGGACTTTGATTTTGAGTTGATTTCAACTAAAGATTTAATTGACTAAGCATCAAGTTCCTAGTGTAACTTGAAAAAATTCACTCTTTTGACTCAAAGAAATGCACAAGAATTGCATTCACAATTAGGAGTCAAAAAGATTGAATGTGACCTGAACTTAGTCTCAAGTGAAGCATTATTTGAATACCAAACTCATCAACAGAACCTCGGTGGGTCGACACACTGATGTTGGTTACCACACTAGTATCTTGTGGTTGGATGATGTTTTTGATTTTCTTTGAATCTTTTTGAGAATCCAGCTTATTTCTCTTAAAGATAAAGAAAATGTTTCAAATCCCTGTTGAAATAGATCTTTGAAAAGTTGAAGTCCCGAGTCATCTAGTCTTTGACTCATAACAAGTTTATGTATATTTGAAGTTTGAATTGGTTGTACAGAGTCTTAGTTATTTCTTTCCGCTTTCCAAATCTTTTGGAATTGGCTCAGATATAGTATCTGATTCCTTTTGCAAAAGACCAGGGTTAGCCGGTTAGAATAAAATAACTAACTTGAACATCCTAGATAGATGTTATGTACAAGAACCTTTTCAATCTTCAAAAGGTGATAAGTCTAAGTGGACTTATTCATTTGAGTTTGCTTCAAGTTATAGCATAAATGATTTCTTGGAGTCCAGTTTACTCTAGAATAGGGAAGTTAGGAATTGCTCATCAGATTGACAATTCCCAAGAACTTTCAGTTAAAATCTTTGAGAAAAGTGTCTTAAGTTGGACAATTTTCATTTTGAAGTTGTATTGGTCAAGTTATAGTATGGTTGACTCAAAGTAAGTAAGTTGGTGATCTTGGGATCCGATTAGTTCAGACAGATCTGAAATCGGACACCGTTTGGTCATCCATGTGTATGACCAAAGATCTCGAGTTTTAGACTTACTAGGAGGTCTTGTGCTCTTGTGAACAAGTGATCCACTTAGCCTAATGGTTAAGACTCAAGGGTGTGAAGGACGAGGTCTTGGGTTCAATCCCCATGAGGTACATGGGAAGAGTATTTTGCCCAAAGAGCTCTAGAACCTTCTAGAAGCATCCACTGGACACTTGGTGAACTTGTAGTTACGTGGCTGACACTTGGATGATTAGCATTCACCTGCCCAAGAAGGTAGTCCCCTGGAGAGAGCTATATATAGAGGCATTTGGTTGGGAGGAGAGTCATCTCTCTAGCATGTGGTGGTCGTAATCCTTGTTCTCTTGCATTGGTATCAGAGCTATGAAGTAAACTGAAGTTGTATTGGTCAAGTTATAGTATGGTCAAGTTATAGTATCAGAGCTACAGTTTACAAAGGATTTTTAAACTCATAAGGACAAAGTAGTCCTTTGTTGGGTGAAAAAATCAAGTAACTGTTAGATAAAAGTAAACCATTGTACAGAGATGTATGGGACAACAAAACTTCAAGTTCTCCAAAACAAATTCAAGTGAATCAAGAATTCTCAAAGTCTTGCGAGGGATACGAATCCCACCTTCATTACTAAGCCCATGCACCAGTTATGCCTAGAAATGGACTAGTAATTTGAATCCACCTAGTTCACATGTTTGTGCCTAGATTGCACATCCAGAAACTGTGAATTAGCCAGGGATGTCATTAGATCCACCCTCATTATTCTTCACTAGTTTGTACTTTGTCCCGTTCATCAAAGTACAAAACCAGATAGTGTTTTGAATCATTTGGGCAAGGATGCCACCATAGAGATGAGACATGTTCTTCCAGTTCTAGAACATGACCATGTTCTTCCAGTTTTAGAACATGAGGCTCGGGGGTTGCCTACAGTATATATAGCTCTAATTTTCGAGGACGAAAATATTTTCCAAGGGGGGAAGAATGTAATAAAGTAAGTTGGTGATCTAGGGATCCGATTAGTTCAGACAGATCTGAAATCGGACACCGTTTGGTCATCCGTGTGTATGACCAAAGATCTCGAGTTTTAGACTTACTAGGAGGTCTTGTGCTCTTGTGAACAAGTGATCCACTTAGCCTAATGATTAAGACTCAAGGGTGTGAAGGACGAGGTCTTGGGTTCAATCCCCATGAGGTACATGGGAAGAGTATTTTGCCCAAAGAGCTCTAGAACCTTCTAGAAGCATCCACTGGACACTTGGCGCACATGTAGTTACATGGCTGACACTTGGATGATTAGCATTCACCTGCCCAAGAAGGTAGTCCCCTGGAGAGAGCTATATATAGAGGCATTTGGTTGGGAGGAGAGTCATCTCTCTAGCATGTGGTGGTCGTAATCCTTGTTCTCTTGCAACAGACTTGAAAATAATGTTGAAGAACCAATCACAAATTGGACATAAATTTGAACATCAAAGTCTAAGAAGAAAAGAACATGCCTATGTGAAGGGAAAATTTCACACATGTACTATATTTGTAAAGTTAGACTTAACTTTAGTTCTAGAATTTTCAAAATTCATGAGATTGAGAAAATCTATATAAGTTAGTTTGTATCAATAGACGCGATGAGAGAGCTAGAGATAGAGAATGAGAGATTTTATATGACTAAGAAATAGTGAGGCTTCTCTGAGTGAGAAAGCACCTGTAAAGATTTTGACTC
Organism: Ceratopteris richardii; assembly: GCA_020310875.1. Lineage (NCBI taxonomy): Eukaryota > Viridiplantae > Streptophyta > Polypodiopsida > Polypodiales > Pteridaceae > Ceratopteris > Ceratopteris richardii. Next base: position 8,120,781 of record CM035418.1, read on the forward strand.
TTCATAGTTATTAAAAGAAAGAATAGATGCTATGTGTATGTGACCCTCTCCTCAATCTTCATACTTTGCCTATTGTGTAATGTTCTCAAAAGTTCTAGTTTTTCAAGCAAGTGGATGCATGGCATCGAGACTGAGATGATAAGTCAATCTTTTTATCATTTGTTTCAAATACTGCTATAAAGGTTTTCAAAATAGGAGGTTGTTAGATCAATTGGATGTTTGGAATCGATTTGTAGTGGATAACTTCGTATTTTTCTATTCCTATGAATCACGGAATGATTTTGTGCCTGAAAAAGTGATGTTTTCTATGGGAAGTTGATGCCTGACATGGAATTCATGCTAAAAGGTCGTTTTTTATGTACCAAGTCAATGCTAGGCATTGAATTTGCACTACAAGGACATACTTTTTGCTAAAATAGGCAAAGTTTCCTATTTTCAAAGCTCATGGAGGGTCAACTTGTGAAGGTTATAACATGGTGTGTAGTACAAAGTTTTTAGCAATAATAGCTTGTTGGAAAGCTCTTTATTTCTACTTTCATCCACCAAAAGATCTTTACAAAAAAATAATTGTGCTAAGAGAAATAAGCAAAAGAGTGAAGGTATGTCACTTCAATGACTAGAAATTTCTGAAGAAGTAACATTCTCACTTTTGGTTAGCATTTTTCAAAGTTTGGAGAAGCATTGAGTTAATGCTGACCATAGAGGTTGTGTGTTGTCAAAATATTTCATTTCTTGTGATGTTTCGTACATCAACAAGTGGTATCAGAGCAAAAAGGTTCTGTAGAGCATAACACATCAAATGTACGAGAAGTTTTGGAAACTTTTCATTAAAGTTTGAAAGCTTAAGCATTGAAAGACACAAGTCATCAATCAATTACTTCAAAAGTATATTCAAACACAAAGAACTTCAAAAGGTATTATTATTTAGCTTTTAAACTCACAAGTTGAAGCAAAAGCAAAGAATTATGGCAGATCATATCTCGGTGGACAAACTGGAGAGAGATAATTATCTTGCATGGTAATGAAAATGGAAGCCTTACTTATAAGTAAGGATCTCATGGTGTCCATAACAAGTGAAGAAGAGAAGAAAATATTTGATGATGAAAGCCGACCAAAGAAAGAGCAACTGGATGCTTTAAAGCATTGGCAAAAGAATGATGCAAGTGCAAATGCCTATATCTATAATACAATTTCAGATCATTTGCTACCACATATTAGAGGATTCGAATCAGCTGAAGATATATGGAATGCATTGGAATATCATTTCCAAGGTACTACCAAAGCAAGGAAAGCAAGTCTATGGTCAGAGTTTACTACATTCAAGAAGATCCCAAGTAAAAGTACTAGTGATTATGTCACTAAGATGAAGGATCTAGTAGATAGTTTTGGATCCGTAGATGAAGATATTGAAGATCACATATTGATTACTCAAATGAGAGTTCATAATTGCTATTTTGCAGTTGTGCAAGTCGAATGCAAGAAGGAGAGACTAATTACAGGACACGATTACTATCTTACCATGTACAAGGCATGTGGATGATGCTCAACGACGATGATAATGTCAGATTGACGCAGAATGAGAAGCGGGCCAATAACCTCTCTCTCTCTCTCCGATGAGTACAATGATGATAAAGCACCCTTCATGGTGATGCATTCACTGCGAGTTTACTTCAAGCTTTATACTGATGCATTTTGACATTCATGCATGTCTACTTCCGGGGCACTGATGCAAACACTGAGTACACTCCACAGGTACATGAGGCCGGTAACTAGAGATCCACAAAGATCTGGCTTTCTCACGGAGTATAAGGATTGCGTTGCTCATCGCGTTTGGAGTGAAATTAAAGAATCGAAGGGGGAAGCTGCATCTATCTGTGCAATCTTGTGGCAGAGTACTTGAACACGAAGATGGAGATGTTAGGCTATGCAGCGGTTGCAGGAGACAACATTACGCAACGGTCTGTTTTCCGAGTTTGTGCTACAGAAATCTGCATTATTATATGAAGGGAAATTCTTTCTCTCTCTCTCACACACACACACACAAAAAATGAATTGAGAGCGTCAAGAGACTGCCCCTTTTAACCAGCTCATCAAAACGTTCTTCTCGTTCTCTCGCTCTCTCTCTTTCTCTCAATACACACACAATGAATTGAGAGCTTTGAAGGCTGCTTTTTTTAACAGCTCATCAAAACTTTCTTCTCGTACGATGGTTATCCAATGCTCGTTCAATCACTCTTTTTCTCGTAGTGGGCGAATTTGTATTTCGTATGATTGATCGAGAGAGTATATACTCCTGCAGGCTGCCAAGATGTATTCGGAACTAGGGTTTTCATGGCATTTCATAAGAGATAGAAGAAAAAGCAGAGCAATATCGTCTTCACCGTACTTTAACGTGCTGCAGTAGAGTCTGTATCGGAGATGTCATGGCGGAAGACAACATAGCCCTTCCCATACGAAAGTGCGGGTTTATGAGATTTCGCTACAAGCAACCGTAATGATCAGGTTCATGTAACCATTCTATCTCTCTCACACACACACACACAAACGCAATAATGAGGTATGAAAAGTCTCGTTAAGCTGTGTAGGTGACAAGCCCATACATGCTTGGCTCTTTGACACTACAGAATGTGGCGTCGAAGGTCAAAACGTTACTTACTTTCGAGATCCCCTTTTTTTCTTGGTTTTGCTTTTACAATTATAAACTATATTAGGAAAGAGCAAGATACAATAGACTTAAGAAGAGATTCACAGGTTGCTAAACTGAATTTTTGGGGGATTTCTCCTTCCATATTTCCCGAGCATTTCTTTTTTTATAGCATTGCAGAGGGCCATCGAGTGGCCCACTCCTTCACCCAAGGTAGCTTATTACCAATAGAACGTTGACTGGATCTAGATAAGTCTATACAATGAATGCCATATTCTTGTGCTTATCGAGCACACAGAAAAACGCGCCCAATGTCTTCTAGTCTAGTGTGCCATCATTTGCACCAAGGAAAAAGACAAGAAATTTTCTAGAGTAACACTACTTTCTTATTCTCGAATATGGGTGCCGAAGTAGCACAAATTAATGCTATCATCGGAGATATGCCTCACTCCTTATAGAGGGCAAGGAAAGAGTAACAATTCCTATTGATCCTAGGAAGGTTGTCCGATTGGTTACCACTCTCCTGCAACACGTCTTTGGTATGAGCTTGACTTATATACTACAGAGGTCTGAGGTCTTCGGTTCTCCAACCTTGAATTATTCTTTTCAATGCACATTACTCTTCATAGTCGAAAATATCATTCCTTTCCAAATGCTCCCTTCTAATCCACCAATGATCTAGAGAAGTCTATACAATGAATGCCATATTCTTGTGCTATTCGAGCACACATAAAAAATTTCCCAATGTCTTCTTGTCTAGTGCGCCATCATTTGCAACAAGGAAAAAAGACAAGAGATTTTCTAGAGTAACATTACTTTCTTATTTCTCTAATATGGGTGCTGAAGTGGCAGAAATTTGAGCTGTCATCGGAGATATGCCTCACTCTTGATAGAGGGCAAGAAAAGAGGTGACAATTCCTATCGATCCTACGAAGTTTTTCCAATTGGTTACCCCTCTTGTACAACACGCCTTTGGTATGACCTTGACTTCTATACTACAAAGGCTGAGGTTTTGCGTACTCCAACCTTAAATTATTCTTTTCAATACACATTAGTCTTCATAGTCAAAAATACAATTCCTTTCCAAATGCTCCCTTCTAATCCACCGATGATTTTGAGAATTCCAAAGTTGTTTCAAATATCCAAATCAATCTACTCTTCTATGGCATCATGTCAATCTTTGATGAGACTTGAAGAAGATCATCAAACCTATGAAGGTATCCATGTTGCTCCATGTATTTCTCTTTAATCTCATCTACGACCATGCAAAAATTTCAATAACAAATGCAGATGCATAGTTGGAATCTCATATTGTTCTCTTATCTCATTACACTTCTTGAAACCTAAGTGATCTCATGTAGTTCTCTATGTACTATTAATCTCATTGTTATGTAAACATGGATTACAGAATGGGTTGTCTGGTGGCAGCCATGCAGATAATCATTGTAGAGTGTATTAATTTCCCTCTATTACTAAGAGATTACCATCAATGATGTAATAATATATTCCTAAACTCATGTACTCATTGTATGCTCTATATATGCATGTATATGTCTATGTTTAAGTGACGAGATGCGTAACCTCACATTTTTGGTTATCAATGTGATAGCTTATGTGTATTTGTATCCTAATTGATCAAGTGCATGAAATGAAGTTTCTTAGAACAATTTTGCATTTTATGGAAGTCATATTTTCTAGTTGTACATGATCAGTTGTGATTACTTTATGCCATATATGTATTTCGGTAAATCTCTATGAGCCAAACATAAATTTAAGATTGTGTCTACCTTTGAACCTTTAAAAAAATAGGAATATGATTCTACTTCCATAGGCTCGAAGAGGGATAAGGTTATTACACGTAAAATAAGGAAAGAACCATAGGAAGAACTTCAAAGGAAGATGTAAACTAATGAATATGTCAACATCAATATCTTTGGATTAGTAACATAACAATCGACATTTGATTGCCATGCTCACGATAGGAGGGAACTAGAAAGGAATTCTAATAGAAATAACTAGATTTTTTATGTTCAATTTTAATCGTAATCTTTTATAAGAAGAATACCATATCGATTTTGGTTGCTTTTTTTTCATGAACAAAATCTACAAAGAAAGTTCAAAATTATTTAGATGTTCTATAATTAACTATGATCATCTCTTATTCATTAAAAAAAACGAAAAACACACAACAAAAAGTGACCCTATATAGCGATTATCAATACCACAATTTCGTGGCTAGGTGATTGCATGTTCCATCATATATAGGATTGTGCATGGGTCATCACTTAAATGAGACTCATATCAGCCCTCATTACGGGGGTAATAGTGAAGTTTATGTTGTATCCCTTATATGATGCTCAAAACGCATTACATATGCCATGGTCTCACATAAGCGACATTCATATTAAGCATCACTTATGCAATGTTATTGGTATCATTATGCGATGCCAATAATCACTACATGTTAATTAATTTATACAAACCTTTAGAATCAATCATGTGATGCTATGTTAATTTTATTATATAATGCTTTCGTAGTCCCTATGTGACGCTACTTTTTATGAAAACAAAAAAAAAGTGCATAACTATTCGATGGTCATTCTAGGTGTGAATGATCAAAGATAAACCAGCATTCATATTTGTGTTGCGCATATGATCTCTGTATACACACAAACACAAAACATACACAGAGACACACACATAGACATACCTAGCTGCCTTGTCTGAAATACCACAGAACATAGACACATTTGATACCTAGCTCGAGTTTTCCTACAACATAAAGAAGAGAGATGTAGCTAAATTGGCAATAACACATTCATGAAATCTATTCTGATACAAACCCCAAAGAATACATGTCAATGCAACCTCCTTAAATGGACAAGAGGTGTATTTCACTACAACATATGAGAGGCATACCGACGCTGCATATACCGACGGTCATAGTCAGCGTCGGTATGGGCCTCGAAAAATATCACTTAGAGATACCGACGGTCAAGTGACCGTCGGTATGACCGTTTTAAACAGATCGTCGGTGTGGCCCGCACTCACGAGTATGTGCGTCGGTATATGCATCGGTATAGGCGTCGGTATGAGCGTCGGTATAAGCGTCGATAATTTACTGGGAACTACCGATGCATATATCGATGCCCATACCAACACCCATACCGGCGGCGACTTTTAAACATACCGCGAACCCGAGAGCAAAACTTCACATTTTTTTGCGTGTTTGAATACTGTTGGTCTTCTGTCGAACTTGCGGGCACAAACCCAATTGCGACCTGCATTGTCTTGTGCACACACACACACAGACAGATCTCTCTCTCTCCACACACACACTCTCTCTCGGCTTAGATCTCACATCTTGGTAAGTGTTGCACATACTGTTAGCATTTGTGTTTCTCTATGCTTTATGTTTTATAATTTCTCTTTTCTTCCATTTTGCAGAAGTTCTTTGGCGTCGATTGTTTGGAATTGAACGATAGATGCAATACATAATACTTTGACGACAACGATCCAAAAGAGGGGCATACTTGTATGTGATTGTTTTATTCTCTATTGATAGAGAGAGAAGGAGAGAGAGAGAGAGAGAGAGAGAGAGAGAGAGAGAGAGAAGAGAGAGAGAGAGAGAGAGAGAGAGAGAGAGAGAGAGAGAGAGAGAGAGAGAGAGAGAGAGAGAGAGAGACAGAGACAGAGAGAGACAGAGAGTGAGAGAGAGAGAGAGAGAGAGAGAAAGAGAGAGAAGAGAGAGAGAGAGAGAGTGAGAGATAAAGAATAATGAAAGAAAGGAAGATAGAGATACGAAAATAGAGCATACATACACACAAATTTACACACATACATGTACACACATGCATACATACACAGATACATGTACACACATGCATACATACACACATACATGTACACACATGCATACATACACACATACATGTACACACATGCATGCTTACATACACCTAGGAGATATGTCTCCTAGCTTTGTGACTCCACCACGACCATCTTTGCAGCCATCTCCTACTAGGTCTACTAGTAGACATGTGTGTTCGACACCTCAGCGTGATATAGGTTCTAGCCCGTCTCGTAGATCGAGGTCATGCTATGGAGCAGGAGGTTCTAGGAGTGGATCTACAGGTAGGTCTCGAGGCGGAGGAGGCGGTTGTTGTGGAGGCAGTGTGCCGGACGTTGTGTCATCCGCTTCTACTCCTAGGACGAGTACCTCAGATGTAGGTATGCCACGCACTACACCACGTGGAACACCACGTACACCTTGGGGCTCTCATGACCATGATGACTCCAAGGTGTATAGTATTTGAGATGGAGCTCCCGTGATGGATGCGGGTGGCAAAGCAATGGGTGCACGCATACGACAACTTTGCTCCATCTAGTTTGGACACTCTATCATGCTGAAATGGAGTGAACAGGATAAAGATCAGAAGAATTATATCACACAGACAATTTACCAGGAGTTCCGACTAGCCGATGGACAGTCGATTGTCAGTTCAGAGTGGATTCTACACATCGCACGTGAGGTCATGTCCCATTGACGATCCTAGGCACGTGATGCATTCAGAGAAGGCTTACCAAAGCCTGTATGGTTAGATGCTAAGGAGTGGGACATGATTCGTGACGAGCAGCAGTAGACTCCTGATCGATATCGCCAACAACGAAATGCCGTAGCCACACGTTTAGATATGATTGGACCATCACATTTGGGCAGCGGCGGATATGACACGATGCATCATGAGTTTGTAAGTACCATTTAATTTATTGAATTTATTTGTGTTAAATTTCTCATGTATGTTTCTCTAATCTTTTTACATTTGTTTTAAGAGCTGGCAATGGGTCGTCCTCCAACACGAACCGAGGAGTCTTATGGATATAGTCATGGGTTGACTCACTATTGCAGGACTTGGAGGGACGCGGTGCGGAAGTTTCATGAGAGCATTTTCGATGAGGTAATTAATTTATAAAGTTGGTTTTTACTTGTTGTTTGTAATTTTCATGTTAATTTATCTCATTCCATTAATGTTCTTTGTTGCAGGACTGTTGATATGGAACGTTCTTTGCATGTGTATGGCAGTGGAAGACCAATATTTTGTATTTGATTTTCATATGGCAATACATTGCTTTGCCACATTTTGTAAAAGCGTCATATATGACAGTGGTTTGCCACACTCTTGTACATGCTTCATTATTGAAATATATAACTTCTTTTGTACATGGTTCATAGTTCATTCTGATTATCTCTTTTATGTCCAATAATACTTTGTTTCATGAAATCATATTTTGGTTTTCATTAGAGTACACATCACATGTACTCGGGTTCTTTTTGGGCAGAGTGTATTGTCTTTTGTTAAGCAACATCATGGTAATGTTGCTGTAGAAAAAGACAAAACACTCTGCCCAAAAAACATTTTGCAGGTATGGTCATCGGTATACACGACGGTACTCCTAGTAGTATCATCGGAATAACCGTCGGTACACCCAACAGGCGACGGTACCTCCAGCAGAAGCCTCGGTATGTACGTCGGTATTACCGACGCATATACGGACGCATATATCGACGCATATATCGGCGCATATACGGACCCTTTGGTACTGAGGCGCAAACCGACCTTTACACGGTGTTGCGGCAAATTAAGCCGCGTTTCATTTTCCTCGGTAAAAACCTCGGTATACCATCGATCTGTTGTAGTCTTTGCAAAAACAATCCATTCAATTTTGTAGGTACAACTTTCAAACTCTTGAAAATGGTTTCCAAGATGATGACATCTTGCCAATCAGATGTGTGTTTGAGATTCAATGATGTCAGTTTTGAATTCTAGGATGTTTGAAGATACGAGCGGAATCTATCAGGAGGTTGTATATCTCTCATCTTTGCGCCATTTCCATCTTGTGTGCATACAATCAAAATTATATGGCCATGATCCCCATAGAAACAAACTATAAAGGTATGTTAAGAAAAACAACTAGATTATGTATGTTTAAATTTATTCCTATCCTACTTATAGGAAAAATACTATATCCATTTGGCTCGCTTCCTTTTCATCAATAAAAGCTACAAGGAAGGTTCAAAAATAGTTAGAGGCTCTATACCCATCTATGGAAACGAAACATTGATTTTGGTTCCATTATTGCAATAAGAAAAAGCTCATAGGCTGCAGGTGGGTTTATAAGATAAAACATAATGTTGATGGTTAAGGATAAAGCGACTCCTTATGCATGAGTTTGACATGAAAGATCTTGGCATGTTGTGTTTTGGTTGAGAATTGAGTTTATACATATAGAAACAAGTATATGGATCTTGCAAAGGCAATATGACTTGTTTATGCTACAAATGTATGGTATGGCTAGTTGTAAGCCAAATTATTTGCCATTAGAAGAGAACTTGAAATTGGATACTACAAGACGTGACGCATGGGAAATGCCACTATGTATAGGAAAATTGTGGGAATTTTGATATATCTTAGATGTACAAGACCTAAATTAAGCTACACCAAAGGACTTTAAATTCCATTTATGTAGGTTTTGAGGAAACTAGATTTCAATGATTTGAGATGTACTCTATGTTATGTGAGTTCTACTTTGGATTATGCATTTTTTCATGAAGCTCTAACAAAATTGTAGGTTCCTGGATACAAACAAATTCACTATTGATCACAATAAGTCTTAAACAAAAAGGATTTAGCCAATCTAATGAGCTAAGTATAAAACTTGCCAAACATATGTAATTTGGACATCAATTGAATTTTAAACAACCATTCAAGAGCTCAATTAGACCACTAAGAATACACACATCTAAATTTCAAATAGATATTTAAAGATTGTAGTAAATATGTGAATGAAATTGATAATAATATCTTTGAGAGGATAGAGTTTTTCAAAAATAGTTCATCCATCAGATTATTGTGCAAGTTAAAATAAAGAAAACTTACAACAATAATCTTAGTTCATTGTAACTATCACATTCATCATCATTGTGTAATGAAGAGTTGAATGTGTGAGGTGGGACAACATCAGAGGTGTTGATGCACTAAAGTTCATGAGATCAAAAGAAGAATGTTGTATCCAGTTTTTCAAGATGAACGAATGACCTCATATTGTTGTTCATAGGTGACTAAGGGAAAATAGAATCGAAATATACCATCCTTAGAGATAGAAGGTGCCAAAAATATTGATAAATATTGGAGAAAAAATCAATTATTATTAGGAAAATTGTATGCCAAGAAGATTGTATGTTTGAAGAAGTTTGTAGGATTCATGAAGTGGCGTATAATGGCACACATATTACCATCATTGCTGGATCATATCATTAGAGAAGTTGGATTGGGCATTTAAGCAAAACTAGCTGAAAAATATTGATGGATGATTGAGTTGATGAGCTGATTGCATGCTTCAAATAATGGAAGATATCAAAGCCGATGGTCTCTATAAATCTCTTTAGAATTGCCTAGGATTCCAACAATATTTTAGGTAGTGAGAGGAAGCAACCATTGAAAAGTTCATCAAAAGCACATCTGCATGAATTAAAGCCCTTCGCCTTGTAGCTGTTGTTGAAATCATCATCCCATGAAGGTAGCTGATAATGCTTCATAACTATAGCAATGCAATGATCTAAGGAACATACGATAGAGGATATCTATACACATTTCCCATGGTTGATTTTATTTGTCACAAATACTCCACCTCGTTGCTACTACATTCAAAGTCTCATAATAGTCTTGCTATATCTTTGATGATCACCTTCTCTCTTGATTTTAGATCTCTATCATGTCTTGTGTCTACCTCATCAGAGTGCGGAATTCTTGTTCCTGATATATTTGCAAGTATATGTGCATCTACTACCCATTCTTTCTCACTATAGATGTTTCTTAGCTATCAATTGTTGGAACCTCTAATCTGAAATGTCCACATTATTAGAATGTAGAAGAAGCATATAAACTGCTGCTACATATTGTATAAATATAATCACTTATTAATGAAATACAAAACATATTCAACCAATATCTCTCTATGCATGTCATTTTCTCTCTCTTTCTCTGTGGTTCCTAGTGCATTCTCTCCAAGATCTAAGTTTTCAGCATGGTGTCAGAGCCACTGATCTTGGCATGCCTCTAATGGCCCATCATCATCTCTCTACTTCATTCTAATATACAAGCACAACACAAGCTTTGTGCTCTACTTGTGGAGTTTCATTTACCTTCCCACACTTCAACATTTTTTGTTGATCGATATAGAAACTTTGTTGTGCATAGTCTTCATATTCAGTCTTTTTGTTGCATCTTTTATGCATCCATCACCATCTCTGGCCTTGCTTCTTGGTTTTATTGCCCTTCATCTTGTTGATAGTGACACTTATGTTCACCATCCACTAGTCATCACCAAATCATAAGCCTTAGCATCATCTGCTTCTTCTTTGAAACTCTATTCTCTTGGTATCTCCGAAGCCTAGCCTTTCTTTGTTGCTTAGTACGGTCAGATTGAAACCACCATATATGTTGTTCATGAAAAATGAATTCTGCTCATGCACACTTCATCTGCATCATAATAAGAAGAGGAATGTTGCAAGGGCTCTCTTGGCATGGAAGTAGAACCTCTTTGCTAGTAGGGTCCAAGAAAGAATGTCGCACTTCATCAAACTTCTACTTGAACAAGCACTCATCCCAAAACTAACGCTCCTCTGCCCAGACAGAGTTGAGAATGACCTTCCTAGGGCAATCTCCCGTACTTCCTTCTTGGTTTGATGTATGTGAGCATGTATCATGGTCACACATACCATAGTCCAAGCATCAACAATGCGCCCCATCCTCCATAACAAGGACATCAACTAGACAAGGGGACATGCTATGTTTAACAAGAAATGTGAAATTCTTGATGATGCTACATGTTGATGATTCAGGAAAACAGTTACCAAAATCTACCCAAATGGAATTCTTCTTTTCTTTGTTCCTTTGATTTGTTGAAAACAATTGTTGCATTTGTCTTTTATTTTCACACCTTTCTCCATCCTCATTGAGAACTCTGTCCACGAAATGTTTCTCATGCGAGAGCTATCCTTGAAAAAGGATTCACACCATTGTTTCAATTCGTAAATTTCCAAACATGGCATAGTTTTCTTTGCATCTTGGTGGTTCTTTATGGTAGCTCCCAATTTATTTTCTCACATGAGTAATCTTCCTTGTGTAGCCAGATAGTGGCTATGCTATAATTATCTTCGCAAGCGGGTGATTGCCTTGTGTGTCATGCTTGATCAACATGACTTACACTTGCCTCATGTATCACTAGAGGATGGAAAATTCCCTCATTTAGAGAACCAAAACACACACAAATACTTCCAAGATCTAGCCAACACACAAAAATTGCAACACTCTAATTTTAAACTTATGATTGCATAGTGTGCCTTGATTGGCCACCTTGCCTAAAACATACTCCTCACTGAAATCAAGTTGTCACATATTTTAAGTTTTATTGCAACTAACATCACTTAAAAAAAAAAAATTGACATCTATTTGTAGCATAGTCCGATCTTGTACTTGAGGGGGAGCCGAAAGAATTCAAGTCCAAGTTTGACTTTTATTACTCCAATTTTGAGCTTTAAGCTTCCAAGTATCTATTAGCATAGCTTAGTTTAATTGATGCACTTCATGCTTGTATTGAATTATGCATGTAGATTAGTCCCATCCAATAAAAGAAATTACTCATCCTATATATGCAATTGTTTTAGCTAAGTGGGGAGCATTGGAATGTTTAATTTGAAATGTCCATCTTATTTGAATCTAGGAGTGGCATATGAACAATAGCTTCATATTGTATAAATATAATCACTTAATGAAATGCATAAAAAACTCAATCGATCTCTCTCTGTGCATGTTGTGTTCTCTCTCTTGCTGTGTGGTTCGTTGCGTATTCTCTACACGATCTAGGTTTTCAATATCAATAAATTTATGGCCATCATATGAATGTATCAGACCCCAAAAATCAACATTGTGCAAACACTTTGACTTTTGTCTGTTGATTCTCCTTTCTGAAAATCCCAAAGGTGGATAAGACACATAGTTCTTTTCTTGAGCCAATCGAACTTATGGGTTCATAGAGATTGATAAGAGAAACTACACATTCTCCAATCCATCAATATGATTGAATATATTGGTACATTGCCTATGCCTCCAAAAATGAGTCCCTTTTCCAACACGCTGAATTTATCAAAACGTTTCTTATAACTTGAGGGAATCAAAAGACAAGACCTCTCATAGTCACAAACTTAAGAAAACTCTCAAAAGAGATCCTCTTGCAGTGAATGCAATGGAATAAAATCAACAAAACAGATACTGTTCTCTTGAACTCTCTCTTCACTTCTGTCACGACCTATGAATTTAAAATTATATCTCCTGAGTTGCACATTTTCTATGTCTTTCCCTAATCAAAATGTAATATGCAACCTAGTATGTCAACCAAAACATGAACTATGATGCCAAACCAAGACCTTAACATAAACAATCAAAAAAAGTGATTTTGTATAATTCTGCAAGTCTGCAAATATCTTCTATAACAATCTAGTCATGGTCACCATTATGGTGAAAGTGGAAAAAAAATGGCCGTGTAAGGATTTAAATTAATTGTGCTTAATTTAGATTAATCTTGTCAAATCCTTTTAAACAATTCCATGGTGTTTCATTTAAAATATATCCCATGCAAATATATTTGTTATGGAAGAGAGAGAAAGTTTGTGTGAAAATCATGAAAAGTGATATGCCTCAAAGTTTCTGCCTGTTAAGCCTTTGCCAATTTTGAAGCTTTTCCTCTTGTTCTTTGACTTAAATAATGTGTGTTTATGATGTTCTTCACTTTTTTACTCTACTCTCCATAGCAGACCTTCTTCTATCTTCCTCATAGTTCTAAACACTCTTGTCATGGAGAACCTCAATTGAAACACTTTCATTGAGTTTTCATCCACACAAACTCTATGTGATAAGTTCCACATCAATATTGCAATCATTCATAGGTATGCAGAAAAAAGAAAGGTATCATGGATAGATGGAGCGGTTTATCGAATATTTCATCAACAAACTAGAAGGTATCCACCTTTTCTTAATCTTCATGATTTGATTTGATTTTTAGGAGAAGATGATGATGATTTAGGTAGATCTTGTTCAAGGCTCTATGAGTTTTCAAAGAATTATATGCAATACATAAAATATCTAAAAATGTACTACATTAGAGAGACTTGCATGTTGGAGGAGATGGTGGATAATCACAAGAGATGAGTTGGTGTAGCTAAAACCTACTTCACACCTGCTATAAGTGATGTTCGGAGAGTGTTGTGGGCCTTTTTAGCTAGCTAATAGGCAAAAATGATCATATATGTTGCTTGGAAGATGATGCACAAGTGACCGGATAAAAAAAGATACATAGGCATATGATTCAATGCACAAAACTTGCTATTTTGGTTGAGACATCTGCTCAATCTTTTACTCAATTCTCTCAGTACAGTACCAATTAGTAAAATTCATTTTGGGGAATTTAAGTTAACTTAAATAGCTACCATTCATGAGTGGAATCATCTAAAAAGATAAACTATATTTAGAGAATTATGTTTAACAAGTTGCGCATACACCCCGACTTTTACTAGCCTTGATAGTCATAGACGAGTGAGTAGAGTTTGATAGATATCTAATGCTGAAGAGTAGCAATAGCAATGAAACTTTGGAGGATGAGAGTAGATAGTATACTAAACATCTTAAACTTTACCAATATATCATGTATGTGCTTCCTTTGTGTGATGAATACACCTGAATCTATATACACAAGTTCTAGGCCAAGGAAATCAGTTAACAACCCTAGATCACTGATTTTGAATTCCTTCATCAATTGAGCCTTGATCTGCTTGATACCATCACAATCATTACCTCTAATAATGATATCATCTACATAGACACACAAGTAGATGGTCTCTTATTTATTCTTCTTCACAAAGAAAGAAGATTTTGCCTTGCTTGCTACAAAGCCTTGATCGTGCAAATAGGTAACAAGTCTACCATTCCAAGCTCTAGGAGCTTGCTTGAGACCATAGAGTGCTTTTCTGAGTTTGCATACATATCCTGCTTTCTCTTCATCTTCAAAACCTGGTGGTTGTGCCATATACACTTCTTCTAATATCCAACCATTTGAAAATGCATTCTTCACATTGAGCTAATATAAATTCCAATTCTTGGATGTAGCAAGACTTACCAATAAACTAGTCTGAATTAGTCTCGGCCTTCCTTCTCCATAAGCGCACTTCTAATGGCCTTATCTGATGCATCTACAAAGACATGAAAGGGTTTTGTCAAGTGTGGATCTTTTAGGACAAGAGCAGTAGCTAGCATCTTTTGTAATCATGCAAAAGCAAGTTGGGCTTCCTCTGTCCGCTTGAATTTCATCGATCAAACATGTGCTAATTTGCTCAATAGTATTACAATATGCACCTGTCCTTGCAAGTGTCACCCATGCCACGCACTTGACCTAGGAACCACAAAACCTCTTTTGGATCTCGGGTCATCGGGCCATATCTTTGATCATCACCTTCTCTCTTGATTTTATACCTTTATCATGTCTTGTTTCTACCTCATCATAGTTCAAAATTCTTATTCGTGATATATTTGCAAGTATATGTGCATATACTACCCATTCTTTCTCAGTATAGATACTTCTCATCTATCATTTGTTGGAATGTCTAATCTGAAATGTCTAGGAGATTAGAATGTAGAAGCAGCATATAAACTACTGCTACATATTATACAAATATAATCACTTATTAATGAAATACACAACAAGTTTAACCAATCTCTCTCTATGCACGCCATCGTCTCTCTCTTGCTCCGTGGTTCCTAGCACATTCTCTCCAAGATCTAAGTTTTCAGCATGGAATCAGAGCCACCAATCCTAGCATGCCTCTAATAACCCATCATCACCTTCTCTATTTCATTCTAATATACAAGCACAACACAAGATTTGCACTCTACTTGTGAAGTTTCATTTACCTTCCCATGCTTCAACCTTTTTTGCTCGTTGATCTGCAACCTCTGTTGTGCATAGTCTTGATATTCAGTTTTTTTGTTGCATCTTTTATGCATCCATCACCATCTCTGGCCTTACTTCTTGGTTTTATTGCCCTTCATCCTCTCGATAGTGCCACTTATGTTCAGCATCTCCACTAGTGATCACCAAATCATAAGCCTTGGCATCATCTACTTCTTCTTCAAAACTCTGTTTTTTTGGTATCTCCGAAGCCTAGCCCTCCACTATTGCTTGGTATGTTTGGATTGAAAGCACTATATGTGTTGTTCATGAAAAATGAATTTTGCTCATGCACACTTCATCTACATCGAATGTTGCAAGGGTTCTCTTGGCATGGAAGTAGGATCTTTTTGCTAGTAGGGGCCAAGAAAGAATGTCGCACTTCATCAAACTTCTACTTGGACCCACACTCATCCCAACAAAAATGCTCCTTTGCCGAGACACAGGTGCCAATGACCTTCCAAGGGCAATCTCTTGTACTTTCTTCTTGGTTCCATGTATGTGAGCGTGTAGGATGGTCTCACATACCATAGTCCAAGCATCAACAATGTGCCCCATCCTCCATAAGAAGGACATCAACCAGACAAGGGGACATGCTATGTTTAAAAAAAAATATGAAATTCTTGATGATGCTACATGATGATTCAAGAAAACAGTTACCAAACTCTACCCATAGGGAAGTCTTCTTTTCTTTGTTCCTTTGCTTTGCTAAAAACAATTTGTTACGTTTGTGTTTTATTTTTACACATTTTTACATCCTCATTGAGAAATCTATTCTAGAAATGTTTCTCATGCCAGAGCTATCCTTGACGAAGGATTCACAACACTGTTTCAATTCATAAGTTTCCCAATTTGGCATATAGTTTCCTTTGCATCTTGGTGGTTCTTTATGGTAGCTCCTAATTTATTTTCTCACATGAGAAATCTTTCTTGTGCAGCATGATACTGTCCATGCTATAATTATCTTCGCAAGCTAGCGATTGCCATGTGTGTCATGCTTAATCACCATGACTTACACTGGCCTCAATTATCACTAGAGGATGGAAAATTCCCTCATTAAGAGAACCAAAACACACACAAATGCTCCCAAGATCTTGCCAACACACAAACATTGCAACACTCTAATTGTAAACTTATGATTGCATAGTGTCCCTTGATTGGCCACCTTCGCTAACACATATGCCTCATTGAAATCAAGTTCTCACGTATTTTATGTTTTATTGCTCAGAGCTTAGTTGATCATTTTTAATGACTCCATTTGCAACCATTAGCTATCTAAGCTAATTGAATTCCCCAAAAAGGAATTTTGTCAATTGTTACTGTGTTGTGAGCTCCGAGTAAAAAAGCTAGCATTTGTATGGAGTAAAATAGGAAGTTTTTCAACACTTGCCATTCTTGAACTAGTCTGTTTTTTAGTAATTTTTTCAAGCATCAACTCCAAAGTACATAGGTGTTTTCTTGGTGTCATTGGCAAGCTAAAAGGGCCTACTTTATAACTCTAAATTGCATCAGGGTTGGTACAAAGAAGGTTTTAGCAATACCACCTCACTTCCTTGAGGTATCCATCCATCTCTTCCAATTATAGTGGTATCACAGCAAGTTGAGGTAAAATGGGAGATGGTTTTGCTTCTTTCATTGAAAAATTGGATAGGAATAATTATCGAGCATGGTCCTTGAGCATGAAGACCTATCTACAAGGAAGAAGTCTCAATGGATACATATCACGGGATGCGGAGATATCCATATTTGGAAGCAAAGATCAACCTACAAGAGAGGAGCAAATAAGTGTCAGGGGAGCACTAGATTGTGCTCTCTGACTACAGTAGACAAGATTTCGGAATACACTTGTGATTACAAGATCACCCACAAAAGGGAAATGATACAAGAATACATGACTGATACAAGATGTCCCACAACCCGGGACTAATAGGTATGAACAACTCGCTTACAGATGGTACAGGAGATCCCACAACTCGGGATCGTAAGTATGAAACAACTCTCTAGATTACAAGAACTCCCTTCTGGGAGATGAACTAGATACAAGAAAGAACTTGACAAGATCTCGTACTACGAGATTACAAGAGGACAAGACAAGATGTCTAGGATACAAGACTAGACAGGACTTGAACAAGGAACAAGACAAGAACAGGAACTGGAACTTGGAGAGTACTTACTTGGTAGTCAGGACTCCTTGAGCTCCCAAGAATGGTATTGGCAAGAATGATTATGAATGTGGCCAACCCCTCCTTATATAGGGTTTCCAAGGGCAATTTCTAGGGCGGTTACGAATGGATGATGTCATTGATGATGTCATCAATTTGAAGCATGGTCTTTGGATATCAGAATCAAGCAAGAAGACAATCGATCTTTGGGTTTTGGCACGTTTCGGATGCAATGGAGGCATTAGTTTCCCCAAATTCAGAACCAATCATGAGATATAGGATTCATATGGAATCTGAGATTTAAGATGGTTTCCTTTGTCCATGACATTACCTCCCCCTCAAGCGACGAGTTCCACGAGGAGCGGTCACGTTCTCTGGACTCGGCTTCATTGGATTTTTCTTATGGAAATCTTGAACCTTGATTGATGCTCTTTAAAGGTTTTCTACAGGTTCCCAAGTATCATCACTAATGATTGATGTCATACCCTTTCCAATGAGTAAGGTACTCTAATCCTCCTTAGGATATTCTTGAATCTAGGACATGCTCGACTTCAAATTCTTCATGATCATCAATCTCGATAGGTGGTGAAGGACTAGGTCTCTCCCCCCTCAATGGTGAAATCTGATATGGTTCCAACATGGATACATGGAAAACTCGATGTATTCTCATGGTATTTTTTAGGTGGAGCTTGAAGGTGGCTGGATTAATCTTGGCCAAGATGGTAAATGGACCAAATCTTTGATGATCTAACTTTGCACAAGGCCTTGAAGTTTGCTAATTGTTTCTGAGTAACCATGCTTTATCCCCAATTTGATACAATGGATTCTAGATAGGATGTTGATCTGCATAGTACTGATATTGTTGTTGAGATTTATGGATCTCTTCCTTGAGTTCTTTGTGAATGTCCATCAGGTACTAGGCCTTGTCTCTGGCAGCTAGGTTCTTGACATGAATTGGCAAGCTCCACATTTGTAAATCATGTGTTGCTTGGTCACATTGGGGATGCCAAGCACACTTTGAGCCCTACAAATTTTCTTCAAAGTTTTCTTTCCTATGTGCCCTAGCCTCTTGTGCCATATTTCTAACTCAGATGTGGTTTGGTCTCCATATCTGAATAGTGCTATGTTCCTTGTGTTTTCAATTTCAAAAGTAAACAATCTACTTGACTTCTCACCTTTAGCTATCCTTTTGAATCCTTTTCAAGGGTCTTCCACATATGCTCCATCCTTAGTGAAGCTGACCTATAGACCTTTCTCTGCAATCTACCCAACATTAATTAGGTTTTTGGTTATGGTAGGCAGATACAAAACTTTTCTCAAAAGGTTCATACTACCATCACAAGTACTTAACATTTCCAATTTGCTTGACTGAAGCTTGGTTTCATCACCTATTTATACCACATGCTTACCCTTCTTCAAGATCAGATAAGAGTCGTACATTCCCTGCCACATGATTGGAACAACTTGAGTCAATGTAAAAAAGGTGCTCATCATCTTTACCTTGCTTGGATGTCATTTTCATAATGAGTAGAGAGTCTTCTTGACCTTTGCTATAGTTATTGAAGTCCCTTCTTCCTCTAAAGCCTCCTTGATAGTTTTTGTTGTTGTAGGCTTCATTGTAGTTATTATTATAGTTTCCTCCACCATTGTTGTATGTGCCTCTAGTTTGTCCATAGCTTCCTCTATGGAAGCCACTTCCCCTTTGGTTCCTTGGCTTTTTGTATCATTCTTCAGTAGTGTGGTTGTTGAGACCACATACGTTGCATGGTGAGTTGTTCTAGGGTCTTGCCCTACCTTGCTTTCCTCCTCTGCCCCTACCTCTAGCACCTCTTCCTCTTCCTGCAGAATTGGCTTGAGTGGTATTAGCCTCTTCATCCTTTTTCTTACTTTTACCTTTATCCTTGGCTCTATTCTTATCTGTATAAAGGGTAGAAGATTGGTCACCTCTTGAGTTGTCACCATTTCTATTGAGCTTTGCTTCATGGGTGAAGATTTGTCCCATCAAAGTGTTGAGATCAAGCCTCTGCATATCCATGTAGAGATCCATTGCAGTGGTGAGGGATTCCCACTTTTCATGAGCTTTAATTCCATGATGATCTACCTCACTATGGGCTCTTCCTCTATCTCTTATCCAATGCTTGCTAGTCGGTTTGCAACATCCTTCATTTTGGTTACATAGTCATCCACTTCTTGCTTTGATTGCTTCTTGAGAGTTGTGAATTCCATCCACAACTGATTCTTCCTTGCTCTTGTGTTGGAGGAGAAGCATGATGAAAGCACTTCCCAAGTCTCTTGGGAGGTCTTACAATTTCTAACATGTGGCAACAAGAAATTGGAGATTGGGTTTTGTAAGTATGACCTTGCAAGTGCATCCTTTGCACACCATGTGGTAATCCTCTATTGCTCTTTCTTTGTTGGTTGATTCTTGCTCTTAAAGAGTGGCATGTCTTCATCTCCTATGATGTATCTATATAAGCTTCTCCCTTGAAGGTATGCTTGCATCGTTACGGACCATGTTGAGTAGTTGTTCCTGTCCAATTCGTCACTAAAGGATGGAAAACCATCTCCCATCTTGATTGTGATTGCTCTAATACCATTGTTGGAGGAGATGGTGGCTAATCACACAGATGAGATGGTGTAGTTAAAACCTGCTTCACACTTGTTGTAAGTGATGGCTGGAGAGTATTGTGGGCCTCTTTAGCTATCTAATAGGCATAAATGATAATATATGTTTATTGGAATATGATGCACAAATGATAGGATCAAAACAGATAGATATGCATATGATTCAATGCAGAAAACTTGCTATTTTGGTTGAGACATCTGCTCAGTGTTTTAATCAATTCTCTAGGTATAGGAGAAATTAGTAAAATTCCTTTTGGAGAGCTTCAATTAGCTCAACAAGCTACTACTCATGAGTGGAATCTATTGATATATTTAGGTAGTGATGTGTGTGAACACACTAGGACCGTCGGGGCACTTTTTTGCCTCTTTAGGAGGTTTTTTCCCCCGGCTTGTATATATGCCTATTGCCCTAATGGGCTACTTATCTTTGTACATTCTCTAGTAATAGACTCACTATTGTGTGTTTGTGCTCCAAGCTTCTTCTTCTTCCTTGTGGTGTTTGCGTGCTTCCGCAGACATCTATCTCCAACAATTGGTATCAAAGTAGGTCCTCACTTCATCTAGGGTGCCGTCGACACTCCTCCATTTGCAGTCTCAGAATCGCACAAATTTGGTGAGCATACTCAGCATGTTTTTGAGATCAAAACAGCTTCGCTTTGTGGTGCCAAAATCGTGGTCTGAGCTCGTTTCGCCCTCTGAACGCACTATCGCAGCGCTTGTGTAGGCTATTTGGTCTTTTTGTGCCAAAGGTATATACCAGTTTCTGTTCGCAAATTTAAGCATCTCGAAGTCTGCTACAGGTCTACCAGAACTCGTCTGGGCAGTTCTGTTCAACTTTTTGAGATACAATCAATTTTCTGCATCAAGGTATTTTAGTCATCGACCATGGCTGGAAGCAGTGATGTATTCCGTATGTTGGTTGTTGAGGATAAGTTGGATGGTACCAACTACCCATTATGGGCTTATATGATGCGACATGTATTGGTTGCAAAAGGACTGTGGAACATTGTGCAGGGTGTTTAAAGACGTCCTGTTACACCTGCAACTACAGGTACTGCAAATACAGGTGGTGGAGCTGATGAAGATGGTGTCGAAGATGATATTTTGCAGATTCCTGTTCGTGGTGTTGTTTCTGTTGCACCTACTGTAGAGTAAATTTGTTGGGATGGCAGAGAAGCCCAAGCACATGCATTGATAGGTTTGTCTGTCAAACGTGCCATTATTCCTCATATTCGTTCTTGTAGAGCAGCTAGGGATGCTTGGGATACACTAACCACATTGTACCAAGCTAAGAATGAGGCTCATGTTGCTTACCTTCGAAAACAGTTGGAGAGTGAGCACATGAATGAAGGTGATTCTATGGACAGTTTCCTAACAAAGATCAAAGATTTGAAGGAACAGTTGATTTCTGTTGATGAGGTTATACCAGATAGCTAACTTGTGCAGACCGTTCTAAATGGTCTTCCTGATTCATATCAGAGTTTTGCTTCTACTCTTTGGTTGATGATGAAAGGCAATCCGAATGCCTTATCATTTGAGGAGTTAGTCTCTGTTCTGTTGCAGGAAGATTAGTCCAGGCAGAACAGGTCCATTATGCCTGTTGCAGATCAAGCTTTCCTGGCTAGTCAGAAGGGCAAAGGAAAATGGAGCTCTTCTACTAGTAAGTAGAAATCTGCAAATGCTGCATATTCGAAGAACCAGGATAAAGATGAGAAGAAATCAGAAAAGCAAAAATTGTTTTGCAAGTTCTGTAAAGGGAATGATCATATCATAAAGAACTGTCCAAAACTGGCTGCAAAAGAGGCAAAGAAGAAAGAGGCTGGAATGGTTGTTGCAGAGGCCTCTACACCAAAAACAGAGTCTGCAAATCTTGTGCAGGAAGAAGAATGGGCGTTTACTACTGTTTGCAGTTTTGAGCCATCTTCTCATGAGCAGTGCATGTCTACAGTGGATTCTGATGTTTGACCAGTACTTTGACAATGGGGCGACCAAACATATTACCTCGCAGCGCAGTTTCTTCTCTTCACTAGAGCCTGCCCCTATAGGGAATACTATCACATGCGCCAACAACTCCTCTTATCATGTTATGGGAGTTGGTAAGATCATTTTGACTACTGCTGATGGTAGTTCTTTCACCTTGTCAGATGCTTTATTTGTGCCAGGGATCAAGAAGAATCTGTTATGAGTTTCTGCATTAGCCAAGATTGGCTTGGTTGTGAAATTTGTTGATGAGAGATGTGCAGTTCATGATCTATCAAATGGCGATGTTAGTATTGCTTTTGGCATTTATGTCGTGGGTTGTATAAGCCCATAGACTATGAAAGATCTATGAATGATTCGGCATGTAGAGTTCATGATTCTCAGGCTATGTTAGATGCAAAGCTTTGGCATGCACGCTTTGGTCATCTGAATTTTGCTAGTTTGCTACGCCTACAGAAATCTGAAATGGTGTCCTCTTTGCCCAAACTTGAGGCACCTGGAAAACATGTTTGTGAAGGCTGTATTTTGGGCAAAATGCAGCATTCATCCTTTCCAAAAGATGGTTCAGTTCGGGCTACGCAGAAATTGCAGCTTGTACATAGTGATGTCTGTGGTCCTATGCAGACACCCTCTTTTGGAAATTACCTTTACTTTGTGACTTTCATTGATGATTTTTCCAGACATGCATGGGTATATCCATTGAAGGCAAAGTCCGAAGTGTTTTTGTGCTTCAAACCGATTTTGGTTTTGGCTAAAAATCTGTCAGCATGTAAAATGGGCAACCTCCGTTCTAATCGAGGGGGGGAATATATGCCTTCTGATTTTAATGCATTTCTGGCTGAACGTGGGATAAAACACCAGTGTACAATGCCGTATACACCTCAACAGAATGGAGTTGCTGAACGAAAGAACAGGTCACTCATGGAGATGGCGAGGTGTATGGTCAAGAGTGAGGCTTTACCACATAGTTTCAGGCTTCAGGCTGTCATGTGTGCAGCATATGTACTTAACAGGTGTCCCACTAAAGCGCTATAGTCTATCACTCCATATGAGGCTTGGCATGATCGCAAGCCATCTGTTGCTCATCTGCGGGTTTTTGGTTGTTTGGCATATGCACTAGTGCCTGAACAACATCGTAGAAAATTGGATGATAAGGCAGTAAAATGTATTTTTGTGGAATACAGTTCTGAAAGTAAAGGCTATCGTCTGTATCATCCACAAACTAGATGCATTCTAGTTAGCCGTGATGTTGTCTTTGTGGAAGATGCTATTCAGCCATTGCTTTCATGTACTAAGGAGACATCTATTAGCTCTACTGACATGTATGATACTTTGATGCCTCTTTTTACAGGTGGACAGTCTAGTGCTGGTCCTAATGAGGCAACTTCTCAGCCTTTGCAGGCTTCATATGATGATGCAAATCATTCCATTTCTGATGCAGATTTACATGATGCACTTGTTTATGAGAGAGCTGATATTGATTAGGCAAAAACTATGCCAAAATGGTTGGTGCAGACTTTGTGTGACAGCAAATTAGATGCATCTTTGTCATATCGTACTCGTTTAGGTTCTCATAGTGCCTCCTTTGCATCAGATTGCTATGTTATGGCTGCGTCTAGCCTCTGTGATGAGAATGAGCCTGTTTCTTTTGATGAAGCACAAAATTTAGAAAATTGGATGGTTGCTATGCAATCTGAATATGATGCTATAATGAAGAATGGTACATGGTCTTTATGTGATTTTCCTCCTGGCAAGAAGGCCATTGGCACTAAGTGGGTATACAAGTTGAAGCATAAACCTGATGGTACAGTTGACAGGTATAAGGCTAGGCTTGTTGCAAAGGGTTATGCGCAGGAAAGAGGCATTGATTTTGATGAGACCTTTGCACCTACATGCCGTATGACTACTGTTCGGAGCATTTGTGCACTTGCAGCCCATCATGGTTGGAAAGTACATCAGTTGGACATTAAAACAGCATTTCTGATTTGTGACTTGCATGAAGAAGTGTATGTTTTTCAGCCCCGTGGCTTTGTGCAGAAAGGGCATGAAAACCAGGTGTGCAGGTTAAAAAAGGCGTTATATGGTTTAAAGCAAGCACCACGTGCTTGGTATGAGAAGATAAATGCCTATCTGATTGCACATGGTTTTGAGAATAGTCCAACTCAAAGCACCTTATATGTTAAGCGTGCTAATGATGTGCTTCTGATCATTGTTATCTATGTTGATGAGATGTTGCTCACTAGTCCTATTGAGATGCATATTGCTGATTTTAAGGCTGATTTGCATGCCTCATTTGAGATGTCTGATTTGAGGCATTTGCATCACTATTTGGGCATTCAATTTATGCAAGTTGATGGTGGAATGGCTTTGTGTCAAACAAAATATATTGACACATTATTGCAACGTTTTGGCCTTGAAGACTGTAAGTCTATTGCCACTTCTATGGAGACAGGTTTACGATTGAGTCTTCATGATGCTGGAGATGCATTTGATGCTGGTCTCTATCAGGCTGTTGGATGCTTGATTTACTTATGCATTACTCGGCCACATATTCAGTTTGCTATCTCACAGATGAGCAGGTTTATGCATTGCCCAAGAGTCACGCATTGGAAGGCAGTTAAGCGCATCTTTCGCTACTTGAGTGGTACTCAGCTACTTGGGTTGTTTTATCCCAAGGGGGATCACTACCGCCAAATTTGCATGCTTTTTTTGACTCAGATTGGGTTGGTTGCTATGACACTCCTGTGTCCACCAGTGGTTTTTGCTTCGTGCTTGGTAGCTCATGTATATCTTGGTTGAGCAAGAAGCACCCTACTGTGGCCACTTCCTGTTGTGAGGCTGAGTATAGGGCAGCTTTCACAGTGATTGCTGAGTGTGTGTGGCTCAGAAGCCTAATGGCTGATTTGGGTGTTGGCCACTCTTCTGCCACCACCATCTTCAGTGACAGTTAGAGCGCATTGGCAGTTGCGAGGAACCCTGTGTTCCATGCTCGCACTAAGCACATTGAGGTGCATTATCACTATGTCAGGGAGAGATTCTCTGCTGGGGAGATCAGCTTGGCATATGTGCACACGCAAGAGAACATTGCAGACCTTTTCACGAAGGCTCTGCCTAGGGAGAAGTTTGAAGCTTTCCGCAAAGCTTTGGGCTTACTTCCTTTCGTGGAGTGATTTCCACATAGCTTGGCACTTCCTTATACATGAGTGCCAACTCCTTGTTCACCGCATCACTCCTAGGGGGCATTTGTTGATATATTTAGGTAGTGATGTGTGTGAACATACTAGGACCGCCGCGGCACTTTTTTCCTCTTTAGGAGGTTTTTTTTCCCCCGGCTTGTATATACGCCTATTGCCCTAATGGGCTACTTATCTTTGTACATTCTCTAGTAATACACTCACTATTGTGTGTTTGTGCTCCAAGCTTCTTCTTCTTCCTTGTGCTGTTCGCGTGCTTCCGCAAACATCTATCTCCAACAGAATCATCTGAATTGATAAACTATATGCAGAGAATTATGTTTAACAAGTTGAGCATACACCCTGATTTTTATGCGCCTTGACAGTCACATACCAGTGAGAAGCGTTCGATGATCCAGAGTAGCAATAGCATTGAAACTTTGTAGGATCAGAGTAGGCAATTTACTTAATACTTCATGCTTTGAATCACATGAAATAATTTGCTACACCATGAGAACAAGCTCAGAAAAGATCACTATACTGATGGCGAGTGACAAAGATATGAGAGTAGGAAGTAATGAACATGTATTGACTAAATCATAAGAAATTACAAAGTCATTGGCAATAAGACATTGCTCAATGAGTAAGGGATGAGTGAGCTATGGTATGAGCTCCTTTTCTCAATGAAGGTACATAGAAATGATCTCTCAACCTCGAGATACATGCGGGATTTTCTTCTCATGTTTTATAGCTTTCTTGTTGGAGCCAAGGATTTGAATTTGAATTCAAATCTCCACATAAAAGTAATCCTAAAGTATAGGATTGAATATCTCTTGACTTCAACTACCAAATGATACAAGATTGATGCTTCCTAACTCCTTGTGGTTTTATTGACCTTTTACAATGGGTAATTACACTCACAGTTACATGAGGTTGTACATATGAGCTTCCCAAGTGATATGCTAATAAATCAAACTTATGTGAAGTGATCAAGTGTGTAGGCTTGGGCTTAATTGCACCAACATTACATCAAAGGGATCTAGAAGAAAAGTTATCATATTTGTCTTCTCAACTAGAAGCTTTTAAAGAAATGAAAGAAACACCTATAGGATTGAGAATGCATTCGAAATGAGTAAAGCCTTTTTTAGATTTGACTAAAAAAATGTGGAAAACAAAAGAGAATGAAAATTCTAAGAGATCATGTAACAAATGTGCTCCCTTTAAACATGTTGAGAAGCTTTGAGCGCTTACATTTTTGTAATGTAATAATGAGTCAGAATGATGTTTTAAAACTTTTGAAACTAAATAAAAATGTATGCTTGAAGTTTGGTGTGAATTTCTCAAATTAAAAAAAGTAAATTCCTTTGGATTTCCTAGACCTCATCATGTAGGAAAGTATTGGCTATACTTGAATAAGAAAATCACGTCTATATTAGGTGATTACAAATACATTCATGGTAACGTGCCTTATGAGGTAGGAAAACAAACTTTACATTTCACATACAATGCCTTTGATGATATACGGATAGATAATAGAAGACTTCAAACATACATGGTTGAGTTCTATGATATTAAAGAACATGAATGTTTTGGCCTTTTGAAATTCATTATAAAACTTGATGAAGCTAAAATTAAATAACATGAAAAGATGGAGAGAACAATTATTGCACTAATGAGTAGATCTTTGGAATATACCCTTGGGATAGTCGATACTCCATCTCTCAAAGTACAATAGAAAATGGAGTTATGGTGGGTTGGGTGTGGTAAAGCTCCAGCAGAGAATAAAAAACACTTAAGCGGTTGTCCTTATAGAAAGACATTCCAAATGTTATCCCAAGGCATCATTCAGAATAGTTGTTGAATATTAACCACTATGGATGCTTTAAAATTGAGTGGCATTTGAGTGGAGACGTAAAGACTCTAAAATGCATGTTTGGTATAAGCGGGGGTGCAGATTGCATGTACCCTTGTTTGTACTACATGCAAAGTCTAGGTAGAATAAGTTGGACTGCTGGAACTGAGGTTGGAAAAGCTCCTTACAAACAAAATGTTAATCTACAAAACTACTCATATTTTTCCATGATTTGGGATCCCGTACTTGCAATGGAATTGATAAATGTACACATATGTACCTTGCATGTAGAGTTAAGGATGACAAATTGGTTCGTCTTCAATTCGATTATGCATATTCCATCAAGTCTTTAGCTCTTGTAGATGTTTTAATAAGAAAATTTGAAGCTCTAGTTTCATAAATAGGATTTCGTGGTGGTGATGTTCATCTAAGAAAATGTCTAAATCTTTCACAAAATACAAGTGATGTACTATACGATGTGTCCATGGGAGGTAAAAAAGCAAGGAGATTCTTCAGTAACAATGATGGAAAATAGCTCAATGCAATGTGGAATTAGTGGAAACATCTTTGGGAGGTATGAAAAATGTAGAAAACAATAAAAATATCAGAAAAGAAGAATGGAGATGTGGTTCCCACTAGATAAAAGTTTGAACATCATGAGGCTTTAAGTAACTTCTAATATCTATGTGACTGAATTCAGAAGGGCAATCATAGAGCTTGTAGAAACCATCATAGAGGCTTGGATTGTCAGAGACATAATTTACCACTTGGTTAGTTTTAGAGAAATTATTTCATCGATGATTAGTTTCTGAAATAAACATCTAATGATACTTCACTTTATGATTTCACAGCATATTCTTCTTATACAAGGTCCATTCTTTGCAAAACAAAGGAAACACTTTCCACATGGAACACTTAGGGCATGGAAAAGTCTCATTACCAAGAAAGAACAAGCTTCTTGATATGCACAAGAAAAGGAGGATTCACAAAAAGTAACCCTTTCAAACAGCTCTTTTATTGGTTCTTTAGAAGAAAATTAGAAAGGGGCACATGCTAGATATCATCACGAATTAAACTATAAAGATCATGTCATTAAGAATTATCACCAGATATCATCTCCTTTTAGGATAGATGGATTCAATACAAAAAAGAATGACAATTCATTCCAATGTGTTGCTATAGTATTTGTAATATCTTTAAGTATTCTAGGCAAAAATATGGATGTATATAAAATTTTAGAAATCATGGGATTTGTGGAATGAGATTTGATTATTCTCTATTTAGTCTTTTGTAAACGAGCTTCAATCTAGCAAATCTACTCTGTATCGCACGTACTCTTTCTTTCTATAGCCAATAATAGTTTGTATATCTCTTGAATAATAGAGGAAATAACCAGCCTTATTTCGATTGCGTCATTGAGGAACACTTTTTTCCAATTGATTGGTCCTTATGGCAGCATGATTCTCCCCAAGGCCAGCC
The DNA here is from genome assembly GCA_020310875.1 of Ceratopteris richardii. Taxonomy (NCBI): domain Eukaryota; kingdom Viridiplantae; phylum Streptophyta; class Polypodiopsida; order Polypodiales; family Pteridaceae; genus Ceratopteris; species Ceratopteris richardii. Next base: position 8,149,755 of record CM035418.1, read on the forward strand.
AGACTAATATTGATAGATTGCATAAGAAGAAGATGTGTCCCAATTCATCATTGCCATGTAGGCATCATTTCCACCATGAGGGAACCCCACAAAATTTTGTTAGCTTTTACACTGGTCCAAATTCCCTAGTGGAGGATTTGCGAATGAGTCACCAAATTTGCTATCTCATGAGGGGATGCCAAAGGGATTGGAACTTAAAATCTAACCTCAAGCTTGACCAATCTAGACATCATTTTCTATTGAGCATGACATAAAAGTCCATGTTCTTCTTGAGTCTTGGAATTTTATCAAGCCCATTGTGCCATCTAAGAACCTCCTAGTGAGGAGAGTCTTGATTGATGATGAGGCAAGTCCTTGAGAACTCCTAAGCATGGACTCTGCTCTACAATAGGCACCATTCTTCATAGTTCACTCTTCTATCTGGATCAATGTTCTAAAAACTAATCCATTGGTATTTTTCTTGATTCCGAAGGTGTTTCCACAAATGCAAACCTTTTTTCCAAATCTTCCTAGCTTTGTGGGCGTTCCAAGACTCCACACCTCTAATGCCCCATTCATAGGGCAGTAGATCATATAATTTGTTCTAATACCGGTTGCCCATCTCCAAACTTCATTGATCTCACAAATTGTTTTACCTTGTTTCAATTCTTCCATAGAGAGAAAAACAAGCTCGAGCCTCTAGGAGTCACCAATAAGGGGAAGAAAAAAAGAGTGAGAAGATCAAGACCTTTATGTGTACACAGTTTTAGAGCATTTATTTTAGTAGATTTTGAGAGATCTGAATTTGACTCTCTTGGGGTCTATCCCTGCATAGGCCTAAAAAAAATTGAGGATACGTCTGTTAAGTGTTAAGTTCATTCTAGAAGAATATCTTACTTATTAATTGTACTCGTGTGTATTTTAGATACTCAACCCTATGTATAACATTCCTTCACAGGGAATTTTTCCAATTGTAATCATGTTGGGTTCTATGAGCATTCGAAGTAATTCTTTCATCCAAAGATAGCAAGTTTTTTAGCTAGCTAAAGTGCAAATTTATCTATTTTTGTACCAAATCTTTCCCCTGATGCTCCAAAGTACATAGTGGATTTTATTGCACTAAACACATGCCTATAAGATCTATTTGACTCTCCAAAAGCTCAAGGGCTTGTCCTCTACAAGTTGGCCAGAACAAACTTCATCACTTGGGAACTAACGTTTCTACCTCCTACAATGTTCTCCAGGTTCTCTCAATAAACTCACTTGGTGAAACTTTGCGTCTGTTGCTTCTTGAGGGAGGTGGAAAAATCCATCCATATTGCTTCATCACCATAGTGCTTGAAGAGTAGAATGGTTTAAGTGCATGCCATGTTTCATGTAAAGTCTTACAATCCTCAATGACTAGGAGTATGAAACAAGAGATAGATTTTAAGATTTATGATCTTGCCAAATCACCTTTTGCATACCATGTATGATACCTCTCTTATTCTACATGATTTGGGTATTCTTTGGCCCTTATCATAGGCATCAACTCATCTCTAGAGAAGAATCCATAGATATTTCTTCCTTGTAGTTATGCTTACATGATGAGTAGCTACTTTCATCCAATTTGTCAATTGAAGAAGGAGGACCATTACCCATAATGTAAATAATATGATGATGCTCTGATAGGAAGTGATGGTAGAGTATAAAGATGAGAGGGTCTTCGGAAAAAAACATGCTCTAGAACTATAAATTTTTTCCTTGGACACCCTAATAGACGTTTGAAGCTTGAGTAAAGTGGAAAATGATCATAAATGTTTGACTCAAGACACACTAATTTAGTATTTTAAACATGAAGAGAAAATTTTCTATTTATGAAAGAGGGCACTCAAAGAAACTTTTAGTACTTACAACGAGATATCAATCAGGAAAATCATTTTTTATAGCTTTTATGGGAAGGTAAGCGATCTATTCCATGTTATAGCATGAATTTAGAGTGCGTAGACAGTTAGATATATACTTAAGAACTCATAGTGATCACCATATTTCAGGAAGTAGACATTGCATATACACAACAATACAGACTCACTTATATCTCTACACAAAGAGCTTTGGTAATGAATACGTTGCATAAAAAAAGCTCAATGAGCATTAAATTTATGTTCAAGCATTGAAGGAAACTATAAGACCATGACTCTATGAAGTTAGAAGATTTGAACAATACATAAAGAGCAGTACACAATAAATCAAGGTGATGATGAAAACTAAAGTAAATGTATCAAAATTTAGAATAGGATGCTTGAAGGTGTTCGAGGACTCTATGTTCTATGAGAAAATAATGAGTAATGAAGAAATGAGTGAGAACTCAATGTCTTTCCACGCCTCCTTCATAGAGGTATATGATCTTTTTCTCATGATCCTCGTTGGTAGGCGTTGATGACTTTGTTAAAAATTTCCAATCACTTTTAGCTAACTATTTGAATTTTGAATTCAAATATGACTCTTGCATCATGGAGCATTTTGGATTTACCTTTAGTCTTGAATTTTTGGATGATTTGTGACTTCTTCTTAGATATGAACTAATGATAAAGGAATATGCACATATTCTCATTTCAAAGCCTAAAGTAGTGCATCGACATGGTCAAGAACTTAATTTAGCCATATGTACCAATATCATCAAGCATCACCTAGTGCAATAAACGTAGAAAAGAGCTACCCATGACAATATTATGAGATTGAAATATTGGAATTGTGTGTATAGATTGTGGAAGTAATGTAGAACATGTTAAAATCTAGTAGACTTTTCAATACCTCTAACTCCATAAAAATATAGCTACAATTTTAGAGTGTACAAGAAGCATTAGAGAAATTGGAATCTAACGCAAGGATTCCACCCACAAGAGTCTCGTTCCATTCATAATGAAAGAGGAAGTTTTGAATCACATGAAACTTATGTTTCCAAATCTACTCATTTTGAATATCTTGTTTTATCACCAAGTACTCTATCACATTTTTGTGGAAAATTCAAGGAAAAAACGGGACCAAACCACAACTGAGATAACCACCCACCCGAGAAATAGATAACTTATATGATCAACTTCCTTAAGATATCCCATCTTTATATGAGATTAGATAGAACATCAATGAGAAGAAGGTTCATAATTTAATTCTAAGTTCTTACATGCATTGCCCAATTTGTTGGACCATGGGAGTCCAAATCACTTCATGTGAAGAACCCACTCTAATTGTTAGAAACTAGGACTTATTCATGCCTAGAAACACAAATTCATTGAGACAACTAATAGTGCAATATCGGGGTATAATGCTCTTACACTTTACACACTTAGGGATTATGAGCAAGGTGAACCTAAAGGATTATGACTTAGAGATGTCCAATCCTTGTTATGAAACCCCATCCATAAGATGTAGGAGAACTCAATGTCAATACGCTCCATGAAAAAAATTGAACCCTCACGAATCCATGAAGACACATTTATTTGTAAAGTAGGTGAAAGAGAAGAGAAGCATTTAGAGGTATGTGAACTAGGAGATTCTAGAACTACTAGAACCCTAGAAGATCGAGCCTATGTGCTAATGATATTTCAAGATGAGGAGTTTTAATGTTGCATAGAAATTCTTGCAACCATGGATAAAGTTGTAAATGGGGAATAGTGGACCCATCGTTATGATAAGAATGGTGATGATGTATCTCTATTCTTGTGTGAAACTATTATAGATGAAGAAAGAATAGAAAAAGAAGAGGAACACGTGACGATACAATGCTTTGGAAAATCTGAAGGGAAATTCTTATGCTTAGTAGGAGAAAAAGGTCTAGAAGAGAAAATAGTCAAGATAGAAGAAACCATAACCCCCATAGTAAGTAGGCAAAAAAAGAACAAGAGTAAAAGTAAGAAATCAACTTAAGAAAAGGATGATTCACTATTTGAGACACCCAAATATTTTAAGAATATGAAATTGAAAATAGAAAAAAATTAGTGTGGATACCTAAGAGAGAGGATTTGATGGGAGAGTCTTATGAGGAAATGATAGCTTTAATCCAAAAATATCGAGACATATTTGTGTGTACAAATAAAGGCCTGAAAGGGGTAGATCTAGAGTATGTTCTCATACAATCTCCATGAACATAAAGGAAAATCCCATGAAATAGAGACATAAAATTATAATGATACCTACACTACCAAGATCAAGGAAGAGATAAATACATTGAAAGAACTTAGATTTATTTATGAGATTGAGGATATTAGATAAGTGCTCCCTTTGTAACAATGCCCATGAAAAATGGAAAGTTCCATGTTTTCAAGAAATTTAAGAGAGTTATTTCCACAAGAATTTAAGATAGTTATCTGATTCCCATCTCAAAGCGTTTGATTCCCATCTCAAAGCGTTTGGTGGAAAGAGTCATGAGCACGGAAGTTAACCATTTCTTGGAGTGGACTTTTAGGATACAATCAGGTATTAATAAACCTAGAATACCAACACAAGAGAGATTTTGCTAGTGATTGGGAAATTTATGCCTTTCTTTTGATGCCATATGGTTTTATTGATGCACATGGCACCTATCCCTAGTTAATATGCAGATTCCAACATGAGAGAAGAATTAATGGGAAAGACTTTAGAACTCTATGTGGATACTCTTTGTGCACATTCCAACATGATACAGGATCACATCTTTGAGCTTGGACAAGTATTTGATGATTCCCATGAGTGTAAAGTGTGCTTGAACCCTCCAAAATGTGTATTTATGGTGTGAGAAACTAAACATATGTTCATGTTTATTAAAAAAATGGTATGTCAACAAATGAAGATAATATTACAATCATTGAAGAGTTAGCATGACCCAATAATGTAAAAGAGGTAAAATATGTTATGGGCCATTGGATATTATAGATATTTTATCCAACTAGATGTGATCATAGCAAATCCTCTTCAAATTCTCTTAACTCTCATTGAATGGAGTGACAAGTCCAAAACTTCCTTCCTAGAGCTTAAGAGATATTTATGCTCTACTCCTATATTGACAACTCTTCACTTGAACAAACCATTCCATGTTCATGTGGATGCATCCAATCATGGTATTAGATGTACGATAGTACAACCACTCACAAGTAAAATATAAATTTAGCAATAGCCTATGCAGTAGATAGTTAAACATAGCGGAAAGGAACTATAAAAAGAAATCAAAGGTGAGGGATTAAATATGGATTATGTGGTAAAAAAATTTAGATACTATCTTTTGGCCAATAAGTTGAAGTTCTACTGACCATGAGGATCTACTATATTTGTTCGATAGACATTGCAATACAATATGTTTAGTAAGATGACTTCTCTTATTCGTGGAGTTTGACTTCATAGTAGTAGAAAAGAAAGATAAAACCCATTCATAGGCGGACTAACTTTTTGAATTCACCTTACATGGATCCCCACAAGGTGTTTTTAATGAAGTTCGGGGCTCCTATCTCTTTAGGCATGAACAAGTTCATAAACGGGATCAACATTTAGTTCCTATTTTAACTTTTGGACCTCCTACTTAAATATGTGAAGAACAATCAGGGTGATAAAAAAGGATCACAATGATATCATTTGTTACCATGAATCTTGTATAGAGAAGACCGATAATATGACTGATGATGAATAGCACATTGACTTTGGAAAACATTTTTTACTATGTGTGGTCCAAGTTTCTTACTCTTCCTTGTGCTCTTTGTGTGCTTCTGTATAGCTTGAACTCAAACATTTGGTATCAAAGAATGTTGTAGCTTCATCTATCGTATTGTCAATAACCCTAAGGGAAGATTCTCAAAATCAAACAAAAATTGGTGAACAGACTTGATGCAATTATGATTTCAAAATGTCTTTGCTTTGTGCATTCAAATTTTGATCTAAGTTTGTTACAGTCTTTAAATGCACTATAATAATGACTATGCTAGAATTTTTGTCCTTTTGTGCCAAACATGAATACAAGTTTTGGTTCATCCATATAAGAAAATCAAACTCTTCTATAGATTTAGCAGAGCTAGAGAGGGTGTGTTTGTTCAAATTTTTTAGATACAATCATTTTCTCACATCAAGGCATTAAACACTAGCCATGGCTGAAAGCAATGATAAATTTTGTATGTAATCTCTTGAGGATAAGTTGGCTGATACTAATTATCTATTATGGGCATATATGATGCTTCATGTATTGGTAACAAAGGTTTGTTGAATATTGTTCATGGATTTGAAAAACATATTACTACATATGGATATAATTATTGAAGGTGATGTGAATGGTATTGAAGATGATGATCTTCAACTTATTATTCCTACTATGGATCTTGTTGCACCTACTATAGTGCACCTTGCTTGTGATGTTAGATATAATTAGAAACATGCATTGATAGCTTTGTTTGTCAAATATGCAATTATCCCTCACATTTGCTCTTGGAAAATATTAAAGGATGCTTACAAAACACATAGAACTTTATACTAGAAATGAAACAAGGATCATATTTCTTACCTCTAAAGAGAGTTGAAGAAAAAACATAATATAAATGAAGGAGATTCTATGTATAGTTTTTTTCACAAAGATAAAACATTTGAAGGAGAAGTTGATTTCTACTAATGAAATAATACCACATAGTTCACTTGTGTAGACTCTTCTTAATGGTCCTCTAGATTGATATCAAAGTTTCTTTTTCTACTCTTTCATTGATAATGAAAGTGTATCCAAGTGCATTAACATTTGAGGAGCTATTCTTTGTTTTGTTGCATGAATATCAATAGAGATAGAACAAGTCAATGATGCATGTTGTAGATCAAGATTTCTTAGCTCGATAGAAGGAAAAAGGAAAATGCAGCTCATCTACTACTAAGAGGAAATGTGCTAATGCTGCATAGTTGAAGAAGGAAGATAAAGATGAGTCTAATTATTGGAGATGGCAGTTGTTTCACATTCTCACATGCGTTATCTATGGTAGGGATCAATAAAAATCTATTCTTAATTTTAGCATTAGTGAAGATTGTCTTGGTCGTAAATTGTTTTCAAATTGGATCATAGATGTACAATTCATGATATCTCAAGTGGTAATGTTATTATTTCTTCTAGAACTTTATGTCCTTGGTTGTATAAGCTCATAGACTTTGAGATCTGTGAATGATTAAACATGCACACTTCAAGATTCTCAGGTTATCTCAGATGCAAAGCTTTGTCATGCATGCTTTGGTCGATTGTTTTTTTGCTAGCTTGCAACACATGCATTAATCTAAAATGTTTTCCTCTCCACCCAAACTTGAGGTACCTTCTAAAAATGTATGTGAAGCTTGTATTTTTGTTAGAATGAATCATTCATCCTTCACAAAAAATGGTTTTGTTTCCAGATATGCATAAATTATAGCATGTTCCTAATGATCTATGTAGTCCTATGCAAACACCTTCATTTGGAATCTACCTTTAATTCATGACTCTTATTGATGAATTTTCAAGCATGCATGGATTTATCCATTGAAAGGAAAGTCTTAAGTGTTTATGTGCTTCAAACATTTTCTAGCTATGTCTAAAAATCTTTTAGCATGTAAACAAGGAATCCTCCATTTCAATCGAGGGGGAATATGTGTCTACTGATTTAAATGCATTTTTTGTTGATTGTGGTATAAAACATTGATGTACAATTCTATATACGCCTGAAAAAATGGATTTTCTCAAAGAAATGATATTTCTCTCATGGATATGGTGAGGTCAATAGTCAAACATCAAGATTTACTAGATAGCTTCTATCTTGAGGCTATTATGTGTGCAACATATGTACTTAATAGGTGTTCAATGAAAGCACTACAATCTATCACTCCATATGAGGCTTGGCATGGTTGCAAGACATCTATTTCTCATCTATGTGTCTTTGTTTCTATAGCATATGCATTAGTGTCTAAAAAAATGTTGAAAGTTGGGTGGTTAATTAATGAGATGTATTTTTGTTGGGTACACTTTTGAAAGAAAATTGTATCATCTATATCATCCACAAAGTAAACACATTTTGGTTATCTCTGGTGTTATTTTTGTGGAAGCTATTATGTTCATGTACTTAGAAGACATTAGTTAGTTCGAAAATGTCTATGAAGCTTTGATGCCTCTTTTTGCAAGCGGATAGTCAAATGCTGTTTGAAATTAGGTGACTTATTAGCCTTTACATGTTTCAAACAATGATGCAGATCATTCCATTTCCCAAGAAAATTTACATGATGTACTTGATATTGATGAGGCTGATATAGAGAAGGAAAAGACTATGTCTAAATGTTTGGTGCAGACTTTGAGAGATAGCACACTACATGCACCTTTATCATATTTTACTTAGTTAGTCTCTCATAGTGCTTCCTTTGCATCAAATTGTTATGAAATGGCTATCTCTATTCTTTGTGATGCGATTACGCCTCTTTATTTTGGAAATTTACAAAATTGGATGGCTACTATGCAATTAGAATATGATGCTATCATGAATAATTGTACTTGTTATTAATGTGGTTTGACTCTAGGAAAAAAGACCATTGGCTATGAATGGATATACAAGCTAAATTGTAATCTTGATGGAAAACGTGATAGGTATAAGGCTAAGCTTGTTTCACAAGGTTATGCTCAAGAAAGAGTGTAGAGGAGGTACTGGGGTATCCGCTTTTAACAAAAGTAGAGAATGAAGATTAAACACGTCCAGTACATCACCTACTCAAGGGGGGTTCTCTTTAGGGAAGTATACCCTTTAACATTTCTGTGAGCAGGTAAGTAACACGGATTGCACAGAGTGGTCAATACTTCAGAAAATATGGACAACCAATGACCAAGGAAGACCATACACTTCTTGATTCGAATCGATTACAAGGTTGGGCAGAGTGATGCTCAAAAATGCAAGCTTAGGGCTGACAAGCCACTCTAAAAGTATTAACCTCAATATAACTAATCAGCATAAGGGCCATTGATATGCAAGCTAACTCAGAACAATACAAATGGGAGAATTTCTCAAGAGAATAGAGGTTAATCAACACACTGACTCACAGAACAGAAAATAGATCCAAGCTACTCTCTTACACTATAGTGCTCATAGCCCTCCACTGAGAAGCCCACCCTCTGTATACACACTACAGAGTAGCTCCTACAATAGGCTTGAAACCACCAAGTGCAAGAGAGGACTTCTGCACGTATACACGAACCACTGTATCTCTAAAATTGTTGTACCCTAATGAGCACAAATCCATTGCTTTTATAGGTCTCAATAGGCCAAGAGGCCTTGCCGAATCTTCACGTCCATTGATCACGCGCCGGTGGAATGCCCAAAATTGGAGGGGTAGGTCAAATATTCCCTTGATTTGAACTGGATCCACAAAGATAGGTAGTCGCCGTGGATGGTTGCTGGCAATTCCACTTTCACTTTTAACAATTCACTTTTCATCTTCTTTCTTGCAATTAGAAGCCCGAACATCTTTGCTATTGATATTGTCTACCATCACCAATATAGATTTTAGGATTGAACAGTTTGGTACATGTGCATCCTGGTAAGGAGTACTCTTTCATCCTTTCCACTTGTCGGAAGAAAGTGTAAGGTACTCCAGGAAAGCTCCTACCTGCAACACCCTTGCCCCAAAAAGGCTCTCTCAATATATCAAAGCGCAAATGAACCTTGGCTCCCACTGGATGTGGACCAACATGCTTGTTTGCAGATCAATTATCTGATTTCCCTCGCGCGTCTGTGTATGTGTGTGTGGGTGTGAGTGTGCATGTGTGTGGGTGTGAGTGTGTGTGGTTATGTGCGTGCATGCGGGTGTGTGTGAGTGGGGTGTGTGTGTGAAAATGTGTGTGTGCTTGTGTATGTGTGGGGTGTGTGTGTAGGGATGTGTGTGTGAGAGTGTATTTGTGTGCAATTATGGGGGTGTATGATTGTGTATGTGTGTGTGCTTGTGTACGTGTGGGGTGTGTGTAGGGATGTGTGTGTTTTGTGTGGTTGTGCATGTGTGTATGTGTGAGGAAGTGTGTGCATTTGTGTGTGTGTCGCATGTGTGGGAATGTGAGGAGGTGAGGGGGAAATGTGGTTGGGTGCGGAGTGGATGAGGGGGAGGAGGCGGAGGGGGCGGAGTGGATGACGGGGAGGGAGGCGGAGGGGTGCGGAGCTAGGAGGGGCGGGGTGGTGCAGACTAGGAGGGGCGGGGTGGGGCGGACTAGGAGGGGCGGGGTGGGCGGACTAGGAGG